>CM068300.1:44186852-44772240 GCA_034768395.1 Linum lewisii
AATCAATTCTAAGACACCACCATAACTCCTTACCCTTAGGTTTAAGACTAGTGAACATTCGCTCTATCCGATCTAGCTACCAAGATTAATTAGCCGCCCGGGTACGGTCGCCTCTCGCAACGACTTAACTCAACAGGTGCAATTACTAACGATTTATGAGTTACTCTTGCATGTGGATTAACCCTAACTGGTTCCTACGAAAGGCACACTCCAATAATTAGGTTAATTGTTCGATTTGATGTTTCAAAGTAAGGCGAGCGTTTGCTTCTATCCTTAGCTTAACAAGAATCTAATCTAGGTGATCAATCCAGATAAGAAACATGAACAATGAAGAACAAATCAAACATGAAGAGAAACTGATTGAACTTTGAATCTAATCACCGCCGATCCGTGACCGCTTTAAAGCCTGGGTCACTTAGGGTTCATCTAGTCTAATCTCTACGAGTTTAGCTACTCATGTTTTTCACAAAAGAATCAAAGACAAAGATAGAGTTCATCTTGAACAGGGGAAGAACAGAAAAGGATCTGAAAAACCTAATTAAAACGACTCTGGCAGAACTTCGATCTTCCGGTAAACTGCAATCCTAGCTCCGAGTCTTCGAGATGAAAGGAACGGTGTCACGATCTCTTCCTGGCTCTTCGAACTCTAACTCTCTGCTCCAGAACTCGAGAGAATTCTGAAGTATTTTGGTATTAGTTGATATTATGAGGTCTCTGTTATGAGCTCTCTGATTTAGGGCCGCCGGTTAAGTATTTATACTTAACCCTAATACCGCCAGATTTTGCCTGGAATTTTCACCGAAAATGTGCTTGAGTTTTCGCCAAAAATTCCTTTGTAAAATGACTGATCGCCGGCTGAATTGTCCTGTGATTTTCAGACGCCGGGGTTATCGGCGTCGCCGAAAACTTCTTCTTGTCAGCACTGCCGATTCCTTCATGAGTTTTCACCGAAAACCTTTGGGATTTCGCCGAAAACTTTAGTGTAAAACGAGACAAGGTTTGGTTCAACTTGATTGACTCCTTGGATCGATTCTGGTGCGATTCCTCGAGGTTCCAACGTCTTAGACACGTCCTTGGGTACTTATTTGACGGGAAAAACCTGTGCTAATATAGAAACACTAGAAAACCATCAAATAGACCTGAAACGGGCCAAAATAACACAAATGGCACAAGATAGAGCAATTGATTGGATATACGCTATTCTACCCTAAAAACGATGTCTTAAGCAAGGAAATGTCGCTTAAATGAGGTTGATAATCACGTCAAATCGAGTGTCATCAGAGACTAATCTACCAGTCCGTCGGTAAACCCTAACCACCAGTCCATCGGTAGGTGAAACACAATTGGGGTAACGCTGGCTCCTTCAGGATCTATCATTTTAATTCCATATACCAAATTCCATTTGATTAATTCCAATTTACAAATCCACTTCCCAATTCCACATCACAAATCCACATGACAAATCCACATCACAAATCAACTCTTAATACGGACGGCCTTCTAGCCTTACCGACCACCCCACCTGTAATAGTAAAAACAATGGGTGATCATGTCGCAAGGTCCAGGGCCACCCTCCTGTTCATAGAACGACCCCCATTGGCAGGGCCATCCTCCTGCAACCAACATCCCGCAGTATAAATAATTATAGCCACATAACATAAGCACACTTGAAGAATAACACTCATTTCTAGCCACCTAGTCAACCAACAATCAAGGTAAGTCAATCAATCATAAAATCACATCATACACATAACATCATATAGCACCAAATCACGTCAAATCAGCCAATTAAGAATCACATAATTAGATCCATTTAGAACTCTCCAATTAGTGCATCCCTATTATTCACTAAGCCGGATTGTAATTCCTCTCGTTATAGTTACCTATCGACGCTAAGCCCTCACCTTAGCCTAAAAGAAGACTCTGAATTCTGTCCTAGAACGTCCGTCTCACTGTCCTGATTCCACTGGTCCTGACGGTTCATCAATCGGAGCTCTAACGAAGGAGTTACGCCCAAAACTCTGGATTGCCAACTCGTTCCAAAAGCTGATCTGCCAAACGGACCCTTAGTGTCAAACTTCCAAAAGGACCACAGGTTAACTGAAATCACCAAACAGCAACTTATCTTTTAGTAAATGCTTTTTAATCCCTAAACTTGTTGACGGTTGACCTTTGGTCACCTTTCTTCTCCGACGAACCATTCGCCGCCGGTGAAAACTCCGACCACCGTCGCCGCCGCTCCCACTAACTTGGAATCCGTGGAAACGTCACCGCCACCTTCAGATTTAGCCGCCACTGCCTTCTAATCACACCGCCATTGCAACCAGAGATCCGAGCCCCCAAACCCAAGAACTAACGCTGCCATGATCGTAACTCCGGTTTCTTATTGGAACCACCGTCGGCGCCTTTTCTCTCTCTCATCTTCCAGGTCGCCGGCCGAAGCTCCGCTTCTCTCGTCAAACGCCTCGACGTCCAAGCTTGAGTGCCGCCACCGATGATCCCCTTTCTCCAACGTCTGAATCGGAGCCAGCCAAGCTCCTTCAGTTCCCCGACTCAAGCCGCCAAACCTTCTCTCGTTCATCCTCGATTCTCGTGTAGCAAAACACCACCGCCGCCCCCCTTGATTTTCGTGCCAATCCTCTCTCAAAAAGATGGAAGCCGAAACTCCCTCTCTCCACCGTTTTCTGTGTAGCCTCCACCCTCTTTTTTTTTCGATTTTTTTTGCCATCCCCCAAAACCCACGATCAAACCCTCCCATGAACCTCTTCTCCTCTTCCCATTCATTAACCAACTTGGGCTTGAAGCCCAACAACCAAACATAACCCTCTCTTGAATAAATGAACGATGACAACATGGTTCAAGGGCTTTAAGCCTAGTCCTTCCTCCTTGGTCGGATCAATCGATTCGACCAATTGATTCAACCCACTGATTTAGAATTCGAACCCAATAATTAACTCGGAATGATTTATTTCACCAACAAAATAAATTACACTCGTAAATTAGTTAATTAAATTCGAATTAAAAATCCTCCAAGTTTTTAACCAACGACGATTAAACCAAGAAATTTCAATTCTGACCGGGAACTCAGAACCGGGATATTACAAGAGTCCACAACTTCAAACGATTTCGCCCCCGAAATCCCAAACCACGATTTGAAACTCAGCCATAAAGCATCCTAACTTCCGCTTCCAACCCATTAACCCTACTCCACAACTTCAAAGTTTTGCGTACTTCGTTTGAGCTCCACACCATAATCTTAAAAACACTTTAGCAACTTTCATCCAATTGCATAATCTTATCAACTACATCACTATCCTTAACTACGGGTTGACTACTGCGTCATTTCCTTGACTCTTCACACACATCCTGTTAGGCATTCCGAGAGCTATCCCGACTCCATTTATCCATCCCGTTCATTTTCTTCCTACAAAGAACTTGCAGCTCATTCCTATGAATAATTGCTTTAGTTAATGTGCTAATTAACTACAGCCTCCAATTCTACAGTCCATTCACTTCTCCATACCCGACACCCATTCCAGCTTAACCACTTTCTCAATGCTGCAACCCTTCTTCTCTTGACTTTCTTCGTGACTTAGGAGGATCGAGGACTAAAACACTTTCAGTTGACAAATTTTCAAAACGCTTTCTTTCTTAAAATCTCACTTTCATTTCAAAACCCCAATCAAGTTAAAATCATTTGAAAGACACCTAGAATGTCAGTACTACATTGATGTTCCGTCCTTTCCACTAGAGGGTAGGTAATCCTCTAACAGAATGAACAGTTCACCTATGCAGTAGAGACAAACCAGGCTCTGATACCATTTGTAACACCCATCCCGAATCGACCCAAGTAGCCTCGTGGTCGAACCAGTTATGAGTATCACTAGTGAAAAAAATAGAGCCGAAATAACCCAAACAAAACCAGAAGATATAAAAACCGATAAATTAAAACCTTTAAGACGAAAGGCAGGGATCCCCACTTAAATACATTTGAAACCACAATCAACCAAAACTCATAATCGACATCAACATTAAATCACTCTTAAAACCCCCAAAGCTGCCAACTGAAATAAAAATACATAAATAACATCCTCGTCCTCGACCACCATCCTTCAGTCTTCAAGCTCAACTCCACTGCCATCAACCAACAACTGCTGCTCCAAACTCAGCTCCTACTTCTAACTGAAAAGAGAGACTAGGAGGGGATCAGTTTCCTAATGAAACTGAGTGAACCCACTGGGCTTCACTATGCGTCGAACTACCTAGGGAGCATCCCAAACTCCCATGTTGAATAGAGCAATGGGACCGATACTTTCCTTTAGTTCATTTTAAAAACCTAATATGATAGTACTAGGTGACCAAACATTTATCCCAAACATTTATCCCTCTACCCCTATTCTCATCATGCACCACCTCAACAATATCATTCAATACTCATAAACAATCCAACATCAACATCATTATAAATAAACCACATCAACATGATCCAACCACACATCACATATCAGCACACATTCACATCCAACACAACAAACACACAAACACACACCTGTTCACATTATTTAACTAGGTGAGTTAATTAGGCGCCATAAGGAGTTGTTCCCCCGCTACCCCCGCCAGCCTCGTGCTCCCCTACCGCATGGGGAACACGTCACATATCCATAATTCCACAATTCCACTCCCCACCGGAGACTAATCTACCAGTCTGTCGGTAGACCCTAACCACCAGTCCATCGGTGGGTGAAACAAGATTGGGGTAACGCTGGCTCCTTCAGGTTCTATCATTTTATTTCCATTTACCCAATTCCATTTGATTAATTCCACTTTACAAATCCACTTCCCAATTCCACATCACAATTCCACATCACAAATCCACATGACAAATCCACATCACAAATCAACTCTTAATACGGGCGGACTTCTAGCCTTACCGACCACCCCACCTGTAATAGTAAAAACAATGGGTGATCATGTCGCAAGGTCTAGGGCCACCCTCCTGTTCATCGTTCATAGGACGACCCCACATTGGCTGGGCCATCCTCCTGCAACCAACATCCCACAGTATACTAATTATACCCACATAACATAAGCACACTTGAAGAATAACACTCTCATTTCTAGCCACCTAGTCAGCCAACAATCAAGGCAAGTCAATCAATCATAAAATCACATCATACACATAACATCATATAGCACCAAATCACGTCAATTCAGCCAATTAAGAATCACATAATTAGATCCATTTAGAACTCTCCAATTAGTGCATCCCTATTATTCACTAAGCCGGATTGTAATTCCTCACGTTATAGTTACCTATCAAAGCTAAGCCCTCACCTTAGCCTAAAAGAAGACTCTGAATTCTGTCCTAGAACGTCCGTCTCACTGTCCTGATTCTACTGGTCTTGACGGTTCATCAATCGGAGCTCTAACGAAGGAGTTACGCCCAAAACTCTGGATTGCCAACTTGTTCCAAAAGCTGATCTGAAAAACGGACCCTTAGTGTCAAACTTCCAAAAGGACCACAGGTTAACTGAAATCACCAAACAGCAACTTATCTTTTAGTAAATGCTTTTTAATCCCTAAACTTGTTGAGGGTTGACCTTTGGTCACCTTTCTTCTCCGACGAACCATTCGCCGCCGGTGAAGACTCCGGCCATTGTCGCCGCCGCTCCCTCTACCTTGGAATCCGTGGAAACGTCACCGCCACCTTCAGATTTAGCCGCCACTGCCTTCTAATCCCACCGCCATTGCAACCAGAGATCCGAGCCCCCAAACCCAAGAACTAACGCTGCCATCAACGTAACTCCGGTTTCTTATTGGAACCACCGTCGGTGCCTTTTCTCTCTCTCGTCTTCCAGGTCGCCGGCCGGACCTCCGCTTCCGACTTTTGTCAAATGCCTCGACGTCCAAGCTTGAGTGTCGCCGCCGATGATCCCCTTTCTCCAACGTCTGCATCGTGACCAAGCTCCTTCTTCAGTTCACCGACTCAAGCCGCCAAACTTTCTCTTGTTCATCCTCGATTCTCGTGCAGCAAAACACAACCGCCGGCCCCCTTGATTTCCGTGCCAATCAGCTCTCAAAAAGATGGAAGCCGAAACTCCCTCTCTCCACCGTTTTCTGTGTAGCCTCTACCCTCTTCTTTTTTTGATTTTTTGTGCCATCCCCCAAAACCCACGATCAAACCCTCCCCTGAACCTCTTCTCCTCTTCCCATTCATTAACCAACTTGGTCTTGAAGCCCAACACCCAAACATAACCCTCTCTTGAATAAATGAACAATGACAACATGGTTCAAGGGCTTTAAGCCTAGTCCTTCCTCCTTGGTCGGATCAATCGATTCGGTCAATTGATTCAGCCCACTGATTTAGAATTCGAACCCAACAATTAATTCAGAATGATTTATTTCGCCAACGAAATAAATTACACTCGTAAATTAGTTAATTAAATTCGAATTAAAAATCCTCCAAGTTTTTAACCAACGACGCTTAACCAAGAAATTTGAAATCTGACCGGGAACTCAAAACTGGGATGTTACACCCCCACCAGCAGCCAAGCAAGCTAGTATGTCAGTCAGGCCACCCCTAGAATGAATGCCGGTCAAGGCACCCGATTCAAGCCCCAAGCCGGACCGAGGGCCGAGCATAAGGGCCCTAATAGGCTCTGGACCGACCCTCACGAGCCCCGGAGGAACTGACAACCCCTGGGATCCTCTGGAAGCATTCCTAGAGTACACGAAACGAAGGACACAAGAATACCTGGCCAGCAGAGGATGGCACCCGAAGACAGGCCCCAGAGCGAGCCCCAGACCGGGCCAAATGCAAGACATGGGTCCTAGGCCAAGTGCCACGAGCCCTGGACTAATCCCAGCCCTTGAAGACCCTCTAAGTGCATTTCTGAAGAGTTCACCGAAGCAGAATGCAAAAGGCATGGCCATAAATGAAGAAGGCAGAGTCATGAGCCAGCCTTGGGCTCTAGGAGCCACAGAGGAGTACTTTCAGCCGAGCCACTAAATGGCTCGGGCCTTTTGGGAAATTCCAGTTGCCCTGGATAGTATTTAGATTAATTTAATCCTAGTTTAGGAAGTAGTTAATAGGGAGGAAAGCTTGTTCCCTCCCTATATAATAAGGCCGCCGGCCAGCCTTTGTACTCACCCTTTTATGAAATATAAACCCCCTTTGAGAACTTTGTTCTAAATCCCTCGAGTATTTGCTTGATGCATTACGAAAGGTTTGGCTTATCATCAATAGCACTCATCTCTTGGCGTGGCGCCCTCGACTTGAAACTTCTGGTTCCTAGCTCACCTTATAGCTAGTGGGTCAAAGTCCTAATCCGCCCCAGTTCCATAGGTTTTTCTCGTTGCTAGGAGCAGTAGCTTGTGGTGTTTAAGGGTCGTCTGCCCACGGTTGCAGCGGTTCACATCACCGTCTTGCTATGAGTCGCATGGGTTGGGGAGAAATTGAGGAGTTTTCAGTGCCCTAGTGCTTTCAGGATTTTATTATATTTTTCTTATCATCCTGAACTTTGTACTCTTATTTTTATTTTGTGTCGGTTGTTATGTTTTGAGTCAGTGTAAAACTTTTGTGGTTGTTTGAGTCGGTCGAATCTTTTGTATTTCTGATGCTCTAATCGTGTGATGAATCTTACTCTACAATGTCTTCGGGTTGAATTTAGATATTAGACGATTCATGAATCGCAGTTATGTCTCCGGTGTCCCGCTCATGCCGTCTCCGGCATCCTCACGCTCACTTTTCGGTACCCCTATACACTTTTCTTCTCTTTTTATGTGGTCCATTGAGGACAATGTCTATTTTAAGTGTGGGGTGGGATGATATTTCTTAGGGTTGCTATTTTTGTATATGTGTGATTCCTCTGATTGAAATGCATTCAATTCTTGACTTGCCATGTTATATTTGACTTTAATTTTTCACAATGATGCTTAGACTGTTTAACTTAAAACTTGTAACCAACATGTTTGCACTGGTGCTAAATGAATTCGGTCAGAATAGAATTTAGGATCAGTCTTTTAGCTTCATCTTGAATCGCACATCATGATTCGAGTCTGACTAGCAACCGAATGTGAGCTTTTGATCCATTACATATAACTAGCAACTTTTATTCTTTTTGAGTGGCCTTCTCGTACTTTGAATGAGTTAGAATTTTCATGAGACCTATTCGAGACCACATGATAATACGAGTACTAGAATGATAAAGGCACCTAGAAATTGCTACCTAAACCAGAAGCCAACCCGACATTAATCCCTCTAGGTGTAAACCCTTGTGTTTGGCCTGTTCTTTTAGTTTGGTATTACGTTACAACCATCTTCCATGTTTGTTCACCTCGTTCATCCCATGTGGTAGTAGCTTGAGATTAGCTAACCGGAAGTTAGTCTGTGGTGACTTACCTTTAGCCAGAAACTAGTGGTCTTAGCTAGTATGTCCAGACGTGTAAACCCCTCACGCAACTAAAAAAAATATAGCACTAAAAGAAAAAATAGAAAAAATAGAAAAATACAAAGAAAAAGTTCGAGAAGTTATAAGTCAAAGTAGTAGTTAGAAAGTTCAAATCGTTCTTCTCCCTACACAAGGAAGAACAATAGTAAACAAAGATAGAAAGAAAAAAATTCAAAAAATAGAAAAATAAAAGTGCTAAGTTGCTTGAGGGTATCTTAGGACGCGCACACATTTTTTGGGGGGTCTGGTTAGGTGGTATGAATCCATAGGTCTTGATTCGAGGGAGGTTAGTCAATTGCTACACCGCACCATACCTTTCATCATCACTCATCCCTTCATCCATTCATCGTAAGCCATTGTAGTATAGGATCATTACAGTCCCTTGCAAGTTCTTTTGGCTAGTTTCTCGTGTTGACACTGTGGTGGTTGAGTTGCAAACCTATGACAGAATTCAGTTTGAGGAAGTGATTGAGAGCATAAACACGTCCCCTAAACACAGAGTGTGAGAGTTCCCCCACTTTACTAAATATTTCATGTGTGAGGAAGTCCGGTCGGTTCGGTCGGCATTGTGCATGATTGGTGATTGCTACTTGTTGTGTGCAGAGATTAGTGAGACCGGGTTGTTTGGTTGATGTGTATGCATGTATGGGTTGATTGTTCTAAGTGTAACGGTGTAAATTAACTTGAATCTCAATTTAATTGATCTTCTCATTTGTGGACTTGAGTGTGTTCTAAATCAATTTGTTTGAGGACAAGCAAAAGCTTAAGTGTGGGGTGATTTGATGACACTAAATTTATAGTGTTTATCTTCCCATATTAAACTACATTTTACACCCATGGATGCAATTATGATGAGTATTTGGTGTAAATGTGTTAAGTACGTGATTCTCGACTCCAAGTACGTACATTGTCCATATATTGTCTATTTTTACCTTGTTTGTGAGTTTTGTTGTTGTGACTCCAGGTTACCACATTGTAGAGGACTCTCTCACGTGTCCAATGCTTCAAACGGGGACCAATTTGGAGTTCGGACAGAGAGGGAATTGCCAAAATAAGAAGCTGAAATTACTTTTCCCAGATTCTCGAGATTGGAGCTTCACGAAATCATCCGAAATTAGATTTTTCAGATTCTGTCTATTCTTCCTTTGTTTTAAGATGAACTCTTCTGTAGTTTTTGAATCTTTTTTGTCAGACATGAGTAGTTAAACTCTTATAGCTTAGATTAGATGAACCCTAAGTGACCCGGACCTTTAAAGCAGTCACGAATCGGTGATAATCAGATTTTAATTCAATCAGTTTCCTATTCATAATTGATTTGTTTTTAATTCGTGTTTCTTTTTTAGCTTGATCACCTAGATTAGATTCTTGTTAAAATAAGGATAGTTGGCAAACATCCACCTTGTTTTAAGATCTTAAATCAATTAATTAACATATTCAATGGATTATGCCTTTCGTAAGAACCGTTTAGGGTTAATCCGTTTCTAGAGCAGCTCATTAAAATCAATCAGATGCACCAGTTAATTATCCGTTGCAGAAGTGAACGCACAGACGGTTAATTAATCTGGGTAGTTAGTTTTGATAGAGCGAACGTTCGCAGACTTAGACCTAAGGGTAAGGAGCTGTGACGGTGTCTAAGAACTGAATGAATTAGGATTGAAAGTTGCCGGTTTTGTGATCGCTAATGCCTTGGTAATCTTAGGGGGGATTCGAATCTAAGATATCATCTCTTTAATTGAATAAATCCAATCAATCAACTTGTTTCGTAATTTAATTTCAAATTTTCACTTGCTTAATAGATTAGAAGTCGTGGAGCTCACACCACACAACTTGGTTTTAAACCTGAATTTTTGCCAACTTCTTTGAGTTAATAATTTGAAGAAACCCTTGGAATTCGATCTATCCTACTTTAGTGGGATAGTATTTGATCACTGTTTTTACAGCTATCACCCCTCCACAACTGCCCATGCAATTGGATACATTTGATTATTTCCGTCTTTGCCAACAGCACTGAGTAGCATCCCTTTCACTTCCCCTTTTAAGAAGCAATCATCCAACCCAGACATTCTTCGACAACCAACCTTAAACCTCCTACGTAAGCAACTGAATCCAACGAAGATCATCTTGAACAAGACATACTCTTCACCATGTACTGGATCCACCTCCAGAAGGAACAACCCTTGAGGATCTACGGTTTGTAACTATTTTACGTATGCTCTAAGTTTCGAATATGCTTCTGCCAAAGTACCATCCAACATTTGTTTGGCCAATTGTTTCGTGTTTGAACATACACGCATGGACACGGTAATGTCATGTGTCTCACTAATCTCCCTGACTAGATGCTTTGTATATAGTTCAAGGTCTATTTGAAACCTGTTGAAGTATTTGCTAACAATCCACTTAGCTGTAGCACTCCTATTTAAATCAGCTCGAGGGAATTGTGAGGCAATCCCACTGCCTTCACAACATATGTTTCATTCCTACCAAACCAGGATGCATATACCCTCCACTTCCAACCATCTATAATACATGAAGCTTCCTTGTTCTTCATGTTACTCCTAACCCACTTGATTTATGCACCTACTACGCTAGTGAAGTTCACCACGACATCCTTGAATTGACTAGGCCCCGTATATCGCATCCCCACCTTGAACACTAACTGACTATGATCACATGTGGGATCATAATACACCTGCCCAGCTAGTGAACTAACTTCCTCACATTCAATCTTCTCAGCTATGTTGTGGTCTGACTGTGATGACCCACGGTACCTGGACACTGGAGGAGAGATTTCTCTTGGTGGACTAGACGTGGTTCTAGATGGACTGATGTGAACCGTTGGACTAGGGGAATCCATTGGTGTAGATACCGTCGTTGGAGTAGAGATACCCGTTTGTGGTTCATAATTTAATCTTCATCATCAACATCAGAGTTGCTATGATCAAACTCCACACTTTTCATCCAAGCCTCCTCCATATGGTTAGGACCCTCTACTTCAATAACTACTTCATCCTATTATGCCCCATTAACAGTTAGTACATTAAGCTGGTCCACTTCAATGCAACTGTCTGGTAGGTAGCTGGCTTTCACTTTCCTCCTCCTCATTCCCGAAATGCCCAGATTTTCCATGGCTTCCTAAAATTGTGGATCGCTTGTTTGATCCGAGTCGTCAATCAGATGGTTGACTTCGTGATATGAACTGTTGCAACCGTGGGAAGATGACCCTTAAACACCACAAGCTCAATACCTTAGCAACAAGTCGAACCTATAAAAACCTAGGCGGAAAGTACTTGGACCCACTAGGTATAAAGAGCTAGGATTCCTAAGTGTCCAGTCGAAGGTGCCACACCAAGGGGTGAATCCCCTAGATGATAAACCAAACCTTAAGCTAAGCAACAACGAGCAAAAGCTTGAAGGGAAATAAGAACTTGTGTTTTGTGATTAAATTTATTCAAAGTCTACCTTACATCGTAGGCCAAAGGCCTTTATTTATAGTTGAGGATTCGGGAACAAGCTCTCTGAATCCTACCTATTCTACTTCTAAAAAGGTTAAAATATTCCTTAACAATCGGAACTATAAGGGAAATCCAAATCAAACACTAAAATAGACTAAAAAGGAATAAAACACTAAGCCAACAAATTTGGTAAAACCCTAATCCGGCTTCGGGCGTGAATCCATGTCCGATTCGGATTAGGTGAGCAAGTCTTAATCGGGCAAGGACTCCGTGAATTATTCTCCTACTCCAACAAGGATTGGTGGAGGTTTGTCCTGACAGCATACATAATCCTTGGGCATGAGAAAATCCTGAAAGGCACGGGCAGTTTGTTGGCTCGGCCAAATTCACCCTTGTGTGGTGCCCGGATGTCGGCCCGGCGCCTGTGCTTGGCTCGGCTCTGGGCCCTTGTCTGATCTGGCCAAGCCTTTAGTCTTTTGTCTTTGGCTGGCCTTCACTAATGTCTCTAGGGTGTCTTTATGCTTTAGTTTGGCCTCGGGGATCGTAGGTGCTGGCGTGTGCCCGTGGCTTGGTGCTCATCTCGGCCCAGGGCTTGTGTCTCGGCCTGACATCGACATCATTGTCGGGTCGGTGTTGTCTTGGTTCCAAAGGGGGTGGAGACTGGGGGAGTTTTGTATTTGAACAGTGTGACATACCTAGGTCTGAGAAACCTTCCATAGGTCTGGCTAGAAAAATTCCTTGGCCCTAAGCGCTTCTTGTACGTGCCCAAGCTTTGGCCTCTTACTGGTGTCCCGTGTGGTGTCCAGGAATAGGTGAATGCTCCGGGTTTGGTGGCCGTGGTCATTTCATCCCCCTCTTCCTAAATAGGATTCTACCTCGAATCCTCCTCTCTCCTTTTTGGGCACTCAGTAGTTTCCTCCACATATTCGTCACCTATGTGGTAAAATCCGATAGGGGGTTGGCGCGGCGGTACAGGGGCAGTACTTTGACTCGGTATCAGACCAGGGCTCCGAACCTTCAGTGATTAGGCTGTTGGTGTCCATGTTGTCATCATCGAACAGAGTGTCCGAGTCTGCTTCATACTCTAGGTTTGGGGCTGGTGTGGACAATGGGAACGTCTCCTCACCTCCAGAGTCATTTCCTCCTTCTTCTTCTGAATCTGTGCCCTCTCATTCTTCTGAGGTTGTGTACTCTCCTTCTGCTGATGGAGCAGTCTTTAAAACTCGATGGGACACGACTTCCCATTGTATGTCGTGGTCTGGCAGTGAGCCTGGTCATGGCGGGTGTCTAGGCTCATGCCAAGGCATGTATCAGCGTTCTAATGTGTACCTAGGCTCCGGTGCTGGTAGGGCTCTGGACAGAGCTCCAGGGCTGGGCAGTGCTCTAGTGCTGGGCGCCGGGGTCGGTTCAGCGCTGGGTGCTGGGCACTGGGGCTGGTTCGACGCCGTAGTCTGGCTCGGTCAAATTGACTGGATCAACTTCTGGATCCCGGATCAGGGCACGCAGAAATATCTCTGAAAACTTCTCCAATCCAGTTTGAGGCACCTACTCTCCATCTTCTGAATCGGTATCTGTATCCTCCACAATTACTTCACCTTCATCATCCGTTACCACCCTCCTTCTCTAAGCACCATGGTTGTTTGGGTTGGGAAGTCTCTAGAGATGTGTCCTCTCTCTTGGCATTTAAAACACACAATTCCACTAGGGCGTGGGTTAGAATTTGGAACATTAGGAGTGTTGGGAACAGGTGTTACCCATGGTGTCATGTCTCGTGTGTTAGGGCCCGATCGGGGCCTAGTCTCTAAGAGGTGTTTCCTACATTGGAATTTCCCCTCTAAGGACTGGCATTAGGTGGTGTGGCTGTGGTTTTCTTTCTATAGCCATTCTTCAGCTCTCTCTCTCCACGATGGCAATAGCTACGAGATCATCATAATCAACATAGTTGAGTATGTTTACTTGATGCATAATGTCTCTTTGTAATCCGTGGTGAACCTGGCTACTCTGGCTTCCTCATCTTCCTTCAAGTCAAGCACGGTCACAATCAACTCTATCTCCTTGTTGTACTCCTCAACGGACATGGTTCCTTGCCTGAAAGATTGAAGCTTGGTGTGCAAGTCACGTGTCTTGGCAGCCGGTACAAACCTTCTTCTTATCCTCCTTTTGAGATCCCTCCATGTTTCAATTGGATCTTCCTCATCACGTTGGATCTGCCTCCTGAGTTGACTCCACCAAAAGCAGCATAATTAGTAAACTCAATGGTTGCAACAGTTTCCTTCTTTCTTTCAGAATAATTGTGGCAATCAAGGAAGTCCTCCATGCTTCTCTCCCAATCAATGTATTCGTCAGCATGGGCCTTTCCAGCAAATTTTGGCACCGTGAGCTTGAGGCTGCTCACATCATCATCAATTTCATGGATCACTGTCCTGATTCTCCGATTGGGATCTCCATGTGGTCCATCTCCATTGGCTCTATGATCTTCTGCTCCTCTCTCCATCCTAGCCAATGTAGCTTGCACGTTAGTTAAAGTTTGAGCCATGGTGTTCACGGTGGCCTCCACATTGGTTATCCTTTCATCTGCCATTATTAGTAATAGAACAAAAGACCTCACAAATCACTCTAATGAACCTCACTCACTCTGATTTTACCTCTGGTGCTTGGAATTTAAAGTAGCACTCAAGTAAGGAATCAGAATACAATCAAGTTCAGCTCAAGAAGTTGCAAGTTTCTTCTAAGCTACCAAGTTCAAGAAATATCACTCGTATGACACAAAAGACTTTAACCTAGGATTATTTCTCTGGCCAACAAGTACTTCCTTTTCTAAGACTTGTTTATCAAGTAATCAGCAAACAGTTTATGAAAGTAGGGTTTTTGGTTCAGTGAAAATTCTAAGCAACGAAAGCTACTAAATTTCGAACCCCTCTTCTTAAAACTCAACCTAACAACTTACAAACACTTTGGTGATGGTGGCCTTGCTTTAGGTGGGTCGTGAGTTTCTGTTTTAAGACCTATTTTAAATTTCTTTTCTTTTCTTTGAATAATTCGTGGCCACCAAGCTTTTTCCACCTTACATTGCAACTGAAACAAGAACACACAGGATCAGTAAACAACAATGAAACTTTTTAGGGGTTTTCGAAAATTTTATAAAGCAAGAAAGTAAAGGATATAGTCGGTCCTAGTGTTGAAACCGTGCTCTAATACTAGCTGATGTGAACCGTTGCAACCGTGGGCAGACGACCCTTAAACATTGCAAGCTGAATACCATATCAACAAGTCGAACCTAAGAAAACCTAGGCGAAAAGTACTTGGACCCACTAGCTATAAAGAGCCAGGAACCTTAAGTGTCCAATCGAAGGTTCCACAACAAGGGGTGAATACCCAAGATGATAAACCAAACCTTGAGCTAAGAAACAACGAGCAAAAGCTTGAAGGGAAACAAGAACTTGTGTTCTGTGATTAAATTTATTCAAAGTCTACCTTACATCATAGGCCAAAGGCCTATATTTATAGTTGAGGATTTGGGAATAAGCTCTCCCAATCCTACTCCTATTCTACTTCTAAAAAGTTTAAAATATTCCTAAACAATCGGAACTACTAAGGGAAATCCGAATCAAACACTAAAATAGACTAAAAAGGAATAAAACTCTTAACCGACAAATCCGGTAAAACCCTAATCCAGCTCCGGACGTGGATCCGTGTCTGATCCAGATTAGGTGAGCAAGTCCTACTCGGGCAAGGACTCTGCGAATTCTTATCCGAATCCAACAAGGATTGGTTGAGGTTTGTCCTGGCAGCATACGAAATCCATGGGCATGAGAAAATCCTCAAAGGCACGGGCGGTTTGTTGGCTTGGCCAAATTTGCCCCAATGTGGTGCCCTGGTGTCGGCCCGGCACCTGTGCCTGGCTTGGCTCTGGGCCCTTGTCTGATCTAGCCAAGCCTTTAGTCTTCTGTCTTTGGCTGGCCTTCAGGAATGTCTCTAGGATGTCTTCACGATGGTCTTGGGGCTCATAGGTGCTGGCCTGTGTCCATGGCTTGGTGCTCGTCTAGGCCTAGGGCTCGTGTCTTGGCCCAACATCAACATCAGTCTCTGGCTTGGTGTTGTCCTGGTTCCAAATGGGGTGGAGACTGTGGGAGGTTTGTATTTGAACAGTGTGACGTACCTAGGTATGAGAAACCTCCCAAAGGCCTGGCTAGAAAAATGTCTCGGCCCTAAGCGCTTCTTGTACTGGACCAGGCTTTGGCCCCGTACTGGTGTCCCAGGTGGTGTCCAAGAATAGATGACCACTCCCGGTCTGGTGGCCATGGTCATTTCACTTCCTGGTCAGCCCTGATCCCTGACCCTTCAGCCTCTGGGTCACTGGTAGCATATGGATGGTTATTTCCAGAATCTGAATCCTCATTGTCCACCATAAAACTTGACGGAGATCAGATCCAAGTGTTCTACGAACCATAACCGTTCTACGGAATCGCAGTTTAGAAGCTTAGTGCCTATCTTCATTAACAAGAAGTAGCAGACATAGTCGTCCATAACGTTGACCTCGGCTACCTGGCCACCTTCATACTCTACACTCCTTAGTTTTATCTTCATGCGCCCCCATGGTATACTAGCATCTCCCTTCGAATATCCATCCTATAATAGCATCATTTATAGTCAAAAAATTTCGGTCAGTGGACCATGAACAACCTAAACACTAAATATCATCATAGCCAAAAGTACAAAATCCTAAACCCTAAACTGGAAGACAACAAAGCCCTACTGGACAACAAAACAAGAATAAAGAAAAAGAAAGGCAGCGAACCACACATATTCCTAGCCATAAAGACGAAGATGACAAACCACACACTGAAAGAGAAAGACCATTACCTTTCACTATCGTCATTGCCCCTTCCATAAAATAGGAAATTTTGGTTTTACAACTTTAAGCATGAATAGAGGCGGTCTTCGAGCACGAATAGATGAAAGAGAGAGAGAGATACAAAGAAAGATGAAGAGATAGATCGTGCTAAAGGATTATGCCCTCAACAAGGATAAGTGGAGAGTTGAGGAGTTGGATTCATTATTCCCGAAGAAGGATTCTACGCTCGAGTTCCTACACGACCGCCAACGAACACAAAGAGGATGAGAGAGGGACTCAGTTTGGGAATAGGAATGGATAACGGGAAATTGGAATAGGATGTTGATATGAACCGATCCGCAACCATGGGCGGTGACCTATACCAATAAGCCGAATAACAAAACAGACAAGACTAACCTTAGAAATCGCAGGTGGATAGGACTTGGACCCGCTAGCCATAGAGAGCTAAGAACCCTAAGTATCAAGTCGAAGGTGCCACATCGTGGGGGGATACCCAAGATGATAAACCAAACCTTAAGCAATGCAACGACTCGCAAAAGCTTAAGGAACAAGAACAAAGTTCTGAAATTTATTTGTATAATTCTTCAAAGTGTTATCTTACAAACGAGGCCAAAGGCCTTTGTTTATAAGTGAGGATTCGTGAACAAGCTCTCTGCATCCTCCTACAACTCTAACTCCCAAAAAAAGCATAAACTATTCCTAAATAGTCTAAGTAGGAAACAAAACCGAAGTAAAACGCTAAAAAGTCTAAAAATAGTAAAACCGTGAAAACCGGCAAAAGCCTAGGTCGAAGAGAAACCCTAATCCATGTTGGAGATGGATGGGGTGTGAAAAATCCCTCCTTGGCTTGGATTCATCATCTCCATGTTTCCTTCTCCTAGAAGGACTTGGAAACATAGGCTTCAATGTGTGGCATGGGGTTTTCCTGATCCAGACAGAAATTCGAATCACGCTCGGATTTCCTAGGTGCGTTCAGCATGACCATCATGGGTCAGGTTTATCTTGGATCAACATTTGTGATGCTTCGGCCCTGCATCACTCTGGCTCGGTCCAACCCCTACTCTCTCATGCCCTCCATGTATCCTTCTCCAAGTTGGTCTAGGATTGATGGAGGTTTGTCCTTGGGCAATGTAGTCAAAATCCCGATTTTAATCTTAAAATCTTACGGTTTTACGATTTTACTGGTCTCTAGCGATCTTGATTCCATGCAAAATCTTTGGGTCATAAAATCTAGTAAAATCTCGATCAAAATCTTAGAATCTTATAAAATCAATGATTTTCTTGTATTTTACGATTTTACTTTCTAGGGGAAATTACAAGTTTGTACAACTACATATAAGTCAGAACAAAGACAATTAAATTAAATTGATTTTGTTTTGAGATTTTGATTAATTAAGTTAGAAGTTATTACTAAAAACTGTCTAAATATAATTATTACTTCCTCGAATGACTACTTAAGAGCCGACATTATCTCGTTTTTCTTATCTAAACTCTTCAAAGTTGGGTAATGGTCTTCTTTTTCATCTCACCAACTCAAATAACATAGATATGAAAAATGTCAACGTTTTGATTACATATTTATTCTTAATATGTTGTTGACTTAAATGTTTCGGTAGTAGTACATAAAATCTTACGATTTTACGATTAAAAACTACGATTCCGATTTCACCCATGTTTTCGATTTCACGTGGAATCTCGATTTCGACTACATTGTCCTTGGGGACTAGGGAATCCTTAGGGCTTAAGGATTGCCTGGACTTTTGGCTTGGCCCTAGTTGCATCTGGTACAGGCTCCTACATCGGCCCTGTGCCGGTGTCGGCATTGGCTGGGCCCTTGGCTGAATCAGTCCTGTGCTTGACTATAAGGGCCTGGCTAGGTGTCAACATCAATCTAGAGGTGTCTTCTTGCTTCGGTGCAGCTTCAACTCTATAAGGCTCTTGGTAGGGCGCCGACATTAGTACTTGGCTCGGTCCTAGTCTCGGCCCGACATCAGTGCTCGGGGCCGGGTAGGCATTAGCATTAGGGCTTGATGTTGAGGCCCTGGGGTCTTTATCTCCAGCTGGGTGCGGCCTTTTTCTTCGAACCTCCCTTCTTCTTCTAGTGGCTTGGCCTTGCTTTTAGGTGATGGGTGTCGATGGGGTTTTTGTGCCCATGGTATTAGGGCCGCGTCGGTCCTCGTGAGCTGGATCACTTCATTCCCCTCTTCTTGGAGAGGATTCATCCTTGAATCTTCACCTCTACCCAGTTGGTCACTTTTCATTTTTAGAGTACTGGCTGAGACCTGTGTGGCATGGTCCGGACGTGTCTTAGGGATGGGGCGCATGTATAGGGTTGCATGGGGGCTGGTATCTAGGCTCCGGAGCTGTACCGGGGCTGGCATGGGGAGCTTGTGCTGGGGCATGGGCTGTGGCGCGGGCTTGGGCAACGGATGGGGTCGGGGCTTCAAATTTGGGGTTTGGCTCCAGATGTGGCTCGGGATCTCACTCAGACCAGGTGTTCAGGTCGTCTGTGTCGGACAAAGTGTCCGTGTCTGACTCAGCTTCTAGGTTCGGGGCTCGGATGTGCATGGCTGAAAATTTCTCCAGGCCTTCAATGGAAACTTCTTCTCCATCTTCTGAACCTGTGTCCTCCTCTTCTTTTTCATCATTAGTGATGACTTCTCCTTCTCTGACCATCATTGCTCGCTGGTTTGGGTAGTCCTTGGCAATGTGGCCTTTTCATTGGAACTTAAAAAACACGATGCCACTAGGGCATGGATTAGAATTTGGAATAGTGGGAGTAGTGTTAGGGTTAACCCGGGGTGTCGGCCCTTTAGAGTTAGGGTTTGGTCGGGCGGCACCACTCCTATCAGCATTTTGTTTCCACAGGGTGTTTCCAGTATTCGAATATCCTCTCTAGGGGTTGGATGGCGGTGGTGTGGTTCACCTTCCGTAGCCATTCTTTAGTTTCCTTTCCACACGGATGGCTAAGGCGACTAGGTCATCATAATCAATGTAGTTGATCATGTTGACTTGGTGAAGTATGTCCTTCTGTAATCTGCTTGTGATCATGGCCACTCTAGCTTCTTAATCCTCCTTTACGGCGAGTCTGGTTACTAATATCTCGATCTCTTTGTTGTACTCTTCCACCGTCATTTTACCTTGCTTCAAGAATTGGAGCTTGGTGTGTAGGTTACGTTTGTAGGCGGCTGGTACAAATCTCTTCCTCATTCTTCGCTTCGAATCCCTCCATGTCTGGATGGGATCCTCCTCATCTCTCTGGTCCTGCCTCCTGAGTTTACTCCACCAAAGGGCATCATAGTCAGTTAACTCTATAGTAGCAACGGTTACCTTCTTCCATTCAGAGTAGTTATGGCAGCCGATGAAGTCTTCTATGCTCCTCTCCCAGTCGATGTATTCATCAACATTGGCCTTGCCAGCAAACTTACGCATGGTCAGCTTCAGGCTAGTCACACCGTCATCAGGCTTCTGATTATTTCTTCTTGGTCGCCTGTCATCTTCAGGGATTCCACCTGCTCTTGGTTGTTGCTCCATGAAATTGGTGATGGTTCGATTGAGGGCTGCTATTTGAGCCTCCATAGCCGTCATCCTCTCATCTCCCATGGTTAGTAAAATAGAACAAAGGCCTCTTAAAGTCTCTCAACTACAAATATGAACTAAACTCACATACTTTGATTTTACCACTCGTGTTTAATTTTAAGTATTCACTCAAATTAGGGTTTAAAACAATTAGAACAAGTCAAGCTCGATTCAATTGGTTGGGAGTTTCTTCAAAGCTACCAAGTTCAAATTAATCAAATCGTGTAGCACAAACAAGACTTGAAAACCTAGGATTATATCTCTAGCCACAAGTACTATCCTTTCTACGACTTGTCTATCAGACAATTGGCAATCACTAGTCTTAGGGTCGGTTCAAAAGATTTAGAACAAAGCAACAAAAGCTATCTACTTGCAAACTTTCCCCTCTTCTTAAGATCAACCTCTAATGAAAATTTGGCAAGGTGGCCTTGCTTTAAGTTGGGTCGTATTTTTCTGTTTTTGGACCTCTTTATATTTTTCTTTTTGCGTATTTTTCTTCTGATAATGTCCACCAGCTTTTTCTGCCTTACACGAATTGAAATACTTAAAACAAAGAACAAACAGAAATTAGTAAACAAGATAAAGCTTTTTAGGGGGTTTTCAATTTTTTTATATAAAAACATAAAAGATAAAGGGATAGAGTGCTCCTAATGTTGAACCTCGCTCTGATACCTGCTGATATGAACCGACCCGCAACCGTGGGAGGCGACCACATACCAATAAGCCGAATAACAAAACAGACAAGTCTAACCTTAGAAATCGTAGGTGGATAGGACTTGGACTCGCTAGCTATAGAGAGCTAGAAACCCTAAGTATCAAGTCGAAGGTGCCACACCGTGGGGGGAATACCCAAGATGATAAACCAAATCTTAAGCAATGCAACACCTCGCAAAAGCTTGAAGGAACAAGAACAAAGTTCTAAAATTTCTTTGTATAATTCTTCAAAGTGTTGTCTTACAAACGAGGCCAAAGGCATTTATTTATAGGTGAGGATTCGTGAACAAGCTTTCTGAATCCTCCTAGAACTCTAACTCCTAAAATAGCACAAACTATTCTTAAATAGTCTAAGTAGGATACAAAACTGAAGTAAAACACTACAAAGTCTAAAAATAGTAAAACCGTGAAAACTGGTGAAACCCTAGGCCGAAGAGAAACCCTAATCAGTGTTGGAGATGGATGGGGTGTGAAAAATCTCTCCTTGGCTTGGATTCGTCATCTCCGTGTTTCCTTCTCCTAGAAGGACTTTGAAACATGGGCTTGAACGCGTGGGGTTAGTTTATCCTGATTCGGATAGTGATATGACCCAGCCCAGCTGCCCTAGTACACGCCAGTACACCTACACCCCACCAGGGTCACCTGTCCGGGGCAGAACCCTAGGACCATACAAGAAGCGTGTAGAATCGAGGGCCAGCCACTTACAAGCCCTCAGGCCAAGGTATGAGATGAAATATAGGCTAAGGCCTCCCCCTGCAGGTAGGAAAGCTCAGAGGAAGGAAATGCCACTCCAGGCCATGCTGTTGGCCGAGTGTAGAAACCATAGGGTGGAGATCAAGCCCCAGCCGGATCCTGGACCTAATCTCCAAGGGCCCTGAAGATGAAGCACACT
This sequence comes from Linum lewisii, assembly GCA_034768395.1. Taxonomy (NCBI): domain Eukaryota; kingdom Viridiplantae; phylum Streptophyta; class Magnoliopsida; order Malpighiales; family Linaceae; genus Linum; species Linum lewisii. Next base: position 44,208,795 of record CM068300.1, read on the forward strand.
CCAGAGACCCTCTGGAGGCATTTCTGGAGTACAGGAACAGGAGGGCTCAAGAGTACCTGGCCAAGAAGGGATGGCCACCCAACACTGCCCCGGCCCCGGAGGATGCGGACAACCAACCCCAGTACCGGACAACCATGCTCCGCGCTCAAATTCTGTCGGGCAAGTTAATTCCAGGAGACTCAAGAGGCCAAAAGACTCGAGGAAAACCTTCCTTGTCCGAGGAAATTTCAACCAGGAGGTCCGGATGCCCCAGCATCACTGGAAACCCTAGTACCGGGCCGTGTCCACTGATGCCGACGACTAACCACCCGGACACCCGGAGCCCGCAGAAATTACAAAATTGCCACCGCGCGCTTCCGGGCCACATTTCCGAGCCGCGAAGGATTCCTGCCCGCGCCCGGGTTTTTCGTCGACGCGCCCGGAGCCTTTTCCCAATCCCACTCGGACACGGACTCCCGGTCAGCCCTAATCCGCCTGGATTAGGGTTTTTTCTGAATTCTACCCGGTGTAGGAATTCCACCTTCGGACTACTTCATTATTTTTAATAGTTTCCTCGGTCTAATTTTTTAGTATAGATTTATCATTCCTTTTTAGAGTTGGAAACGGCCTTGGCCACCCATTGTACTATAAATATTGGCCTTGGCCACGTTTGAAAGACAGATTATACATTAAGAAAAATTCCAGAACTTTGTTCTTTTTCCTTCAAGTCTTTGCTCGTTGTTGCTTAGCTTAAGGTCTTGGTTTATCATCAAAGGCATTCATCCTTTGTTTGTGGCACCAAATTCGACTGAATACTTGGGGTTTCTAGGTCGTTACCTAGTGGATTTCAAGGTTCTCCGCCGGTTTCAAAGGTTATGTTCTCGTGGGGCTGATAAATAGTTTTGGGTGTTGAGTCGATCCCTTCCTGGAGAAGGCGGTTCGCATCAGCTGGTATCAGAGCGCGGTTCAACTCTTGGACCACCAACCAGTTTCCAGGTTCTTTGCTTGGATCCATATCTTTAACTTTCGTTGCTTTCAAAATTCAGAAAACCCTAAATAGTTTCTTTGTGTTTGTGTTAATCTTCTACCTTTCTTTTAAGTTTTCATTGTGAGAAAAAGCTGTGGCCATCAAAAGAAAAATACAAAAAAAAAAAAGAATCAAAGAAGAGAAAAGAAAAATCAAGGTCTACAAAAACAGAAAATTGACCTAGCCAAAAAGCAAGGCCACGTTCACACAAAAGGTAGTAGGTTAAGTTCAAGAAGAGGGGTTTTCATAAGATTAGCTAAGTAGCTTTCTTAGTTAGAACACTTAAACTTGTTGTCTTGTCATCCCACGACCTAACATCAAGAGTTCTTGCCCTAGAAATCCAAAACCCTAGGTATAAGGACTTGTTTTGTGTCATAGGTAGACTTAGACTTCATAGCTTCGAAGAAACTTGCAACTACTTGAACTGAAATTGCCTTTGTCTTGGATTTTTTTCAAAACCCTAATTTGAGTGAACTCAAAATTTTATACACGAGTGGTAAGAAAAAGAGTGTGTGAGGTTTCATTAGAGTGATTTTGGGAGGTCCATTGTTCTTGTACTAATAATGGCAGATGAGAGGCTTGCTGCTTTGGAGGCACACATGGCTGCCATGGCTCAGAACATCACCCGACTCACCGAGCAACTTGGAGCACCTAATGGAGATGGTCACCAACGGCCAAGGAGGAATATACAAGAGATCGATGATGATGTGAGCAGTTTGAAGCTCAATGTACCCAAATTTGCTAGCAAAGCAAATCCTGATGAGTACATTGATTGGGAGAGGAGCATGGAGGACTTCCTTCATTGCCATAATTATTCCGAAAGGAAAAAGGTAACCATAGCCACAATCGAATTTACTGACTATGTTGCTTTGTGGTGGGCACAACTCAGGAAACAAATCATGAGAGAAGAAGAGGATCCCATCATTAGTTGGAGAGATCTTAAGAGAAAGATGAGGAGACGGTTTGTACCAGCAGCCTACACTAGAGACTTGCATACCAAGCTTTAACATTTGAAGCAAGGAAGCATGTCGGTTGAGGAGTACAATAAGGAGCTGGAGATCCTGGTCACAAGACGACCTAAGGGAGGATGAAGATGCCAGAATAGCAAGGTTCACCGGAGGATTACACAAAGAAATCCTACACCAAGTCAACATCATCAACTTTGTAGATTATGAGGACTTAGTAGCCTTGGCTATTAGGGTTGAGAAGGAGCTGAAGAATGGTTTGGAAGGAAGGCTACCACCCCGTTACCAACCAGCACCCTTGGAGAGGAGATAGGAGTGCAGGAAACACCCCATGGAAGCCCGACCAGCCCCGAAGCTCAAGCTCACGGCCAAACCCTAACCCTAGGGATTCGGCACCACTGGTAACATCTGCCCAACCTACTTCTAAGGTTCAGAATTCTAACCCACGTCCTAGTGGAATTGTATGTTTTAAGTGTCAAGGTAGAGGACATGTCTCAAGGGACTGCCCTAACCAACGGACGATGGTGGTAAGAGAAGGAGGAATCGAGACGGATGATGAAGAAGAGGAGGAGAAATAAGAGGAAGAAGAGTCTGATGAAGGAGAAGAAGTTAAGCCTGAAGGGCTTGAGAAGTTTGCAGGGTTAATCTCTAAAACCCTAGCACCCGGCGCCGCCCGACCGGGCCTGACCAGCCCCGCGCCCTAGCACTCGGCCCCGACCCCGGTGCTGCCCCACCAGGCCCCAACACCCCAGCGCTCCGCCCCAACCCCTGTGCACCCAAGATTCAATGGGAGATCATCTCCCGATTGATTTTAAAGGCTGCCCCGAGCGAAGAAGATCCGGATGCTGACCCGGACGTGGAAATGAGTGAGGAACCCTCACCGAACACCTCCCCGAGCCTTAACATTATTGTTGATAGTTTTTCAGGAGAGGGAGCTATGGAGACTGATGGAGAAAGCACTGAAGAACCCGAGCCTTGGTCCATTACTGACTCAAATGACACTCCTAGGTCCAAAGATGATGTTGAGTTTTCCCCGACCGTGGCCAACAAAATTTCTGAAGTTTGGAAGAGGGTGATGAGTGCTAGAAGAGACCCCAAGATGGATTTGGGGACAAATCCAAGTCAAGAAGAGGGGGATGATATGACCCAGCCCAGCTGCCCTAGTACACGCCAGTATACCTACACCCCACCAGGGTCACCTGTTCGGAGCAGAACCCTAGGACCATACAAGAAGCGTGTAGAACCGAGGGCCAGCCACTTACAAGCCCTCAGGCCAAGGTATGAGATGAAATATAGGCTAAGGCCTCCCCCTGCTGGTAGGAAAGCTCAGAGGAAGGAAATGCCACTCCAGGCCATGCTGCTGGCTGAGTGTAGAAACCATAGGGTGGAGATCAAGCCCCAGCCGGATCCTGGCCTAATCTCCAAGGCACTGAAGATGAAGCACACTCCAGAGACCCTCTGGAGGCATTTCTGGAGTACAGGAACATGAGGGCTCAAGAGTACCTGGCCAAGAAGGGATGACCACCAAACACTGCCCCAACCCCGGAGGATGCGGACAACCAACCCCAGTACCGGACAACCATGCTCCGCGCTCAAATTCTGTCGGACAAGTTAATTCCAGGAGACTCAGGAGGCCAAAAGACTCGAGGAAAACCTTCCTTGTCCGAGGAAATTTCAACCAGGAGGTCCGGATGCCCCAGCATCACTGGAAACCCTAGTACCGGGCCGTGTCCACTGATGCCGACGACTGACCACCCGAACACCCGGAGCCCGCGGAAATTACAAAAATGCCACCGTGCGCTTTCGGGCCACATTTCGAGCCGCAGAAGGATTCCTGCCCGCGCCCGGGTTTTTTGCCGACGCGCCCGGAGCCTTTTCCCAATCCCACTCGGACACGGACTGCCGGTCAGCCCTAATCCGCCTGGATTAGGGTTTTTCTGAATTCTACCCGGTGTAGGAATTCCACCTTCGGACTACTTCATTATTTTTAATAGTTTTCGTCGGTCTAATTTTTTAGTATAGATTTATTATTCCTTTTTAGAGTTGGAAACGGCCTTGGCCACCCATTATACTATAAATATTGGCCTTGGCCACGTTTGAAAGACAGATTATACATTAAGAAAAATTCCAAAACTTTGTTCTTTTTCCTTCAAGTCTTTGCTCGTTGATGACACTCGATTTGATGTGATTATCAGCCCCATTTAAGCAACATTTCATACCCTTTGATGCCATTTTGATGAGTATTTGGTGCATTTGTCGTAACTTTGTGATTATCGGCTCCTAGTGCATACATTGTCCATTTCTTGGCTATTTTTACCCTTTTTGTGAGCTTTTATGTTGAGCCCCCAGGTTACCACATTATAGAGGACTCTCTCACGAGTCCAGCGCTTCAAACGGAGACCAAATCGGAGTTCAAACGGAGCGGGAATGATCGAAACTAGTCGGAGTGCTGTACAGCTCAAAATGCTGCGTTTTGGAGCTTACATGCCGTGTAAGCTCAATGCATTGTGAGCTTACACGCCGTGTAAGCTCCCCAGATGGGAAAATTCAGCCTTTTCCAACTTGTAAAGGGTTTCTAGGGTTATATATTGACTTTTTGAAGCCAGATTGAATACAGACGAATTTTGGCTGATTAGCCACGACTCGAGGGTCGATAGATAGAGTTTAGAGAGTTCGAAGATCCGTGGAGAGATCGTGACGCCATCCTTCCACCTCGAAGAGCTCGGAGCTTAAAGTTGAAGATCCAGGAGATCGAAGCTTCGCCAGAGTCGTCAGAATTAGGTTTTTCAGTTCTTATCTGTTCTTCCTCTGTATGATGATTTCCTTTGTTGCCTTTGATTCTTCTGTTATCGTTATGAGTAGCTGAACTTGTAGAGCTTAGATTAGATGAACCCTAAGTGACCCAGGGCTTTAAAGCGGTCACGGATCGGCGGTAATTAGATTCGAAGTTCAATCAGTTTCTCTTTGCATAGTTGTTTTGTTCGTCATTGTTTATGTTTCTTCTCTGGTTGATCGCCTAGATTAAGTTTATGCAAGCTAGGGTTAGTCGCCAGACAGCTTCCCTGCTTTGGCGCATAAACTTATCTTCCTTGATCACCTAGTTTAGATTCTTGTTAAGCTGAGGATAGAAGCGAACGCTCGCCTCTCTTTAAAACATCAATTCAACCAGTTAACCTTATAATTGGAGTGCCTTTCGTAGGAACCGATTAGGGTTAATCCACTGCAAGAGTAACTCATAAATCATTAGTAATTGCACCAGTTAATTAAGTTGTTGCGAGAGGCGACCGTACCCGGGCGGCTAATTAATCTTGGTAGTTAGAACGGATAGAGCGAACGTTCGCCGGTCTTAAACCTAAGGGTCAGGAGTTATGGTGGTGTATAGAAACCGATTGAATTAGAATTGAAAACCGCTGGTCTTATGATTGCCGTTGCCTTGGTGATCTAAGGGGGATTCGAAATCTAAGCTCGTCTATCTTCTCGTTAGTCAACCTTTTAATCTTTCTGTCTTTTATTTTCCTGCTTTATTAGATTAGAAGTCGTGGAACTCACACCACGCGCAACTTGTGTTTAAACCTGAGTAATTTGCCAACATATTTGAGTAGACAAGAAGAAGAGACCTCGAGTAGAATACGATCTAGTCTACTTCGGTAGGTTAGTTATTTGATACCGCTAAAACTGCAACATCAAATTGGCGCCGTTGCCGGGGACTCTTCTAATTGTTTGAAAGAAGAGTTGGCAAATTATTCTTCAACCTTTCCGCCTTACCATTTAATTTTCCTCCATATTTCCATGATTTACCTGGGTAGTGCTTTTGAGTTTTGATTATGCAGGATTACAGGTGGGATGACCAGTACCAAGAGTGGCGCGTCAATGGAGCACCGAATATTGAGGATTACCAAGAGATGCTACATCAACAACAACAACAAACGGCGAGATTTGACTCCCTCTTTGATAAAATCTCTTCAATGCTACAAGGTTACCAAGAGACACACCAACAAGAGCATCAAATGGCGCTAGAGATAACCAAGAGATGCTTCATGAACATCAACAATGCTCGTCAAGAACCCAATCTGCCTTGGATAATATCTCTTCAATGCTACAAGCTCATCTCGCGACGGACATCAAGCTCGAGCAACCAAAGCAGTTAATGACAGAAGACGCTCAAGAGCTGTTCGAAGAAGAAGATGATGATCCTATCCATGACTATTATGAGCTAGAAGAATCCTTGGTGGTGGTGGTTGATGAAGACATAAAGCTAATCCATCCCGAAGTTGAAGCCGAAGAGGAGCACATAGAGATTGAGGAGATACCCTCATCTACACTTCTTGGCTGAATCGGTCCTGTGCTTGACTGTCGGGGCCTGGCTGGTGTCAGCATCGACCCAGAGGTGTCTTCTAGCTTCGGTGCAGCTTTAGCTCTTCAAGGCTCGCGGTAGGGTGCCGACATTAGTACTTGGCTCGGCGCTGGTTTCAACCCAATGCCGATGCGATCTCGGCTCGACATCAGTGCTCGGGGCCGGGTCGGCATCAGCATCAGCATCAGGGCTTGATGCTGAGGTTTTGGGGTCTTTATCTCCAGCAGGGTGCAGCCTTTTTCTTCGAAACTACCTTCCTCTTCTTGTTGTTTGGCCTTGCTTCTAGGTGATGGGTGTCGATGGGGATTTTGTGCCCATGGAATTAGGGCCGCGTCGGTCCTCGTGGGCTGGATCACTTTAGATGTGGGGAATCAGAAGAAGATAAGGTTGGTGGGTTTAAAAATTGAAATTAAAAAAATAAAATCCTAAACCCTAAAACGAGAAGAACGAGTTGGCGGAATAAGTATTCAAAAGGTCCACGTCAGCACCATTTCACATGTCACCAAACGTGCTTCGACGGAAAAGAAAAAAAACTGACGACATGTTGCGCGGAACTCATAATTGAAAAGTTCGTGGCGCCAGAAACATAGGCAATAGGTGGTATATACGCGAAACAATGAACAGTAGTTCGTGACATCTGAGGATATTAGGCCAAATATTAACGAAAAGTTGACTTGGCAATGAATCCATCAATGACGTGGAAAATAAATAATTAAATATCATTTCAGCTTCCCTGTGACTAAACGATGGCGTATTAAATCTAAACCCTTTTCTTTGGATTCTTCCACTTCCTCTCCGTTGAATCCACTTCCTCTCTGTTGAATCCGCTGCCAGCAGCCGCCATTGCAGTGGCAATAATTAACTCCATTTATGGAGCCCTAAATGCATTGGACACCATCATCAATCGAAGTTACTAACAATAAATTTCGTCCCAAGCTTCCTATTCCACGAGGCACATACAACAACTTGGTTAATATCTCCCTTCCAAAGATAATGCTTGACGGCATTGGCGGAGCCAGAAATTGAGTTAAGTGGGGTCCCGTTAGAAAAAAAGAAGTTAAAAAATATAAAAAAATAATGAAAAAAAGCTAAAAAATAAGAGATTATTATTGATCCACGTCTTATTTTCATATTTTAGAAGTACTCTAAAATACATTCATAGCTTAAAACATCTATCACATCTTTCTCGATGAACGTTATTCAACAATCACACAAGAACTCATCGCCGGTCTCTTGATCTCAAATAATGGCGGTAAGGCTAAGAAAGGCGACAAAAAGAGATTCGAATGAAGAGTAATGATGGAGGTTGCGAAGAAAGAGTCGGACCGGAGTCACAAAGAAGAAAAAGTTGAGAATCGTGGTTTGAGGGAGAGGAAGTGGTAGAGAAGGGAACTAAGGGTTGAAGACTTTGTTTGGGAACGTTATTTTGTTTATAAGTATAGAGACGTGTAATATATATAGTAAATGATAGTAGTCTGGTGGTTAAAGGTTCTGCCTTTCATAGAAGGGGTCCAGTGTTCAATCCTCCCAGGACCCCATAATTTTCTAAGTGGCTCCCCACTGCTTGACGGTGATAAATCTGACCTAGGCTTGGTCGAGCTGCTCACTAGCCACGTTCGGGCAAGGATTCATTTCTAGTCAGACAAATAACTCTCATCTTGGCCGAAGCATGAACCAATCCCACCTTCAGCTTCTTGTTTTGATTTCCAGAGACTAATTCCTTTTCGTTGGCGATGAGTTGTTCAAATCTTCTTCTTCTTCTTCTTCACCTCCTCTATTTCCAAATTCATATCTCCTTCCTCATCCTCTTCTTTTTCTTCTCTATTTCCAGATTCAAATCTTCTTCCTCTTCTCTATTTCCAAATTCAGATCTCCTTCCTCCTCTTTTTCCTTTTCTTCTCTATTTTCATATTCATATCTTCTTCTTCCTCTTCTTCCTCCTCCTCTTCTTCTTCTTATTCTTCTTCTTCCTTGTTGAAGTCGGCCATGAACTCCAGCCCTACTTTCCACTCTATAAGCCTATTTATTTTATTTTATTATTAATTGTTTATTTAATGTTGATGTGGCTTATACTTTGGGTTCCGCGTCAGCTTCATCAACTTCGTAACTAATGTTGTTAAATGTTTAACGGCCAAAAAAGTCAGCTACTTAGAATTATCGCAAAAATTAAAACGTTGGGTTTTAAATTGTATTACGCTAAACTTTGGTTGATCTGACAAAAATCGAAACCTTGGGCTAAATTTGCGTATTTGGCCTTTTTTTACGTTGCAACTCATGGAGCTCTATTTTAGAGTATTAGGACAGGCTGTGAAATGGGAGAAGTAAGCAATTTTCTTCTCCATAAACACTCCGAAGGAGAGGAGAGAAACGGTGGTTGCTTGCCTTACCGTTAGAACTGACTCGACTCTGGGGAACTACTTGGGTTTCCCTACAGAATGGGGAACCAGTTAGGCAGAGACATTCTGTTTCATCTTAGAACGATTTACAACAAAGGCTCAATCGTGAAGAAGTGTTTGCTGTCCCACTTTAGGCTTTCCCGGTTTATATTTTCTCCTATTTTAAGCTTCATAAGACAATGATGCATACGATGGATGCAATTGGTGTTAATTTTTGGTAGCCAAGTGATGGTAGCAAACGATCTATACAATGGATGGCAGTTGGACAACTACGGAAAACTAAAACGGAGGGGAACTTAAGATTCGAAAATTTGGAGATTTCAATAGAGTCTTTTTGGCTAAGCTTGCATGGAGAATCATCACGCAGCCAGAAGCAATATGGGTCAAACTTTTGAAAGGGCTTTATTTCCCTCACGTTGATTTCCTAGCGGCAAAAAATTCAGCGACCCTCATGGCTTTAGTCGAGCATCATGGAAGGAAGAAAGGCATTGCTAATGAGATTGCAAAATAATATTGGGAATGGACTCTCAACACTCGTAAAATACGCATGGTTGTATTCCTTTGGAAGGAAGAAAAGCCTTGCTAATGAAGTTGTATTCCCTTTTCCCGTCAACTGTTGTGAGGCCAATTATGATCATTCCCATGGGGCCAGCAAAGCTCAATGATCGGTGGATTTGGCATTTTGACCCAAGAGGGAGATTCTTGGTGAAGTCGTGCTACAAGATTCTATGTTGTCAGCGTTTTGATGAAGGTAATGGATGAAATTCAGGACATAACAAGATTTGGAAATGGATCTGGCAACTCTCGATCCCTCCGAGATTGAGATTTTTCTTTTGGAGGATTTGCCACAATGCCATTGCCACGAAGTTGAACTTCGCTATAAGAAATTATTCCCAATCCGTGTTATGTCCATCTTGTGAAAGCGGTGAGGAGGATTGTAATCACTTGTTCTTCCACTGCCTGGCTGCTGCTGTTTTCTAGGAAAAGGTTCTACCGTCCGTGAGGTTACCAGATGAGGCATTTTCCCTATTGTTGTGGGTGAAAGGACATTTGGATATTATGTATTTTTCTTATATGAATTTGGTTCCCTTTGTGCTTTGGATTATTTGGAAACATCATAACTCACTATGTATGTGGCCGCTGTTAAATTTATTTAACAACGGCCGCTTAAGAGCGGCGTGCGACCACTGTTAAATTAGAAAGTTTAACAGCGGCTTACGAAATATAACAGCGGCTAAGTGGCCGCTATGACATCCTAGGAAAATCTCACATCGACAAAGCACAGGGGGTAGTTCAACCTTAACTGACATGACGTGTTTTGTAGCGTAGTGATGGGGGTTTGATCTTGAGAGGAGGGGGTCATGGGTTCGAATCTCACCAACGCCCAAAAACAAATCCGGGCTAGGCCCAAAGCGGACAATATCTTGTCAGAAAAGGTTAATATGTTACAGTGGTATCAGAGCCTCTCCCCGTCCCTCTTGAACAATGGTGGGGAAAATCTGAAAGAGGTCGTTGAGTCTCTGAGGGGGGTGTATGTGACATCCTAGGAAAATCCCACATCGACAAAGCACATGGGAATAGTTCAACCTTAACTGACATAACGCGTTTTGTAGCGTAGTGGTGGGGGTTTGATCTTGAAAGGAGGAGGTCATGGGTTTGAATCTCACCAACGCCCAAAAACAAATCTGTGGCAGCTAGCCCAAAGCGGACAATAACTTGTCAGAAAAGGTTGGGATGTTATAATCGTTGTTAAATAACGCAATCCTATTGATTGATTTTATCTCACACGGATTGTCATTGGAACCCTAATTCTTCTCTCCCCTCTTCCTTCTTCTTCTTGGCGGCAGAACCCTTCTTCTTCTTTATTTTTTTCTTCCTTCTTTTCTTTTCACACGAAAAGAGTTTCCTTATCTCAGTTGCAGAAAAGAAGGTAGTTCCTACAGATCTCCTTAGCTGAGAAAGTCGGAGCCGTCGCTAGTTGCAGAGAAGAAGGTAGTTCTTACAGAGCTCCTGGTTCAAGCCTTTAAATATCCACTTCAGGCTTCCTGCTACCGCTTCAACCCATACCAGTTACAACTCCAGCAACTCAACACCTGGCCGCAGAGAACTAAGAGGGAATCAGTTTCCTAATGAAACTGAGTGAACCCATGGGGCCTAACTATGCATCTAACTAAGCCTCAAGGAGCTATCTCAGCAGTCCACAATCATCAATAACATTGGGATACACCCTACGCCTAACTAGCTAGTTGTTAATCCCTAATAATATAGCTAGGTGATCAACCATCAATCACTACCCTATCATGCTCAACAGCCCATCATCAACCATATTAGTAATTCTAAATAGCGTTACACAATTCACCAATTCATTCTTATCATCCCTAGGAAATTTATGTTCTCACACAAGTGTAGTTCTCTATAATAGCATTCATCAATATTAAAATCAACAATGCATCATTCACAGTAATCACAATAATCAATTCATAAGATACCTCATAAACACATGCCTTAACAGTCAACTATCAATCAATGACAACCAAGCACAATATACCACGTCACAGTCCAACTCTTACACACATCCTAATAATCACATCACAATTAATTTTATGTGTTTATTAAGGTGCCAAGGAGTTCTCCTACACCACCACAGTCGACCTCAAGACGCAGCCCCTCTCATGGGAGGTCCAAGAGGCATACTTAAAGAAGGATCCAAGGCCCAACTCATCATCATCACAATTTCCCATGTAATTAGGGAAGTAACTAATACCCATCCTCAAGAAGAGGTGGTCCACCATCGTGGCACCCAAAATCAAACCACACATAACTAATCCTAGTTATTACCAGGGTGGTCCACCATCATGGCACTCAAAATCAAACCACACATAACTAATCCTAGTTATTAACAGGGTGGTCCACCTCTGTGGAACCTAAACTCAAGGGTGGGGTACTGTTGGCTCATTCCGGTTCTAATTCCAATTCACAACAACAACATTCACCACAACAAGACTACATGATATCATCTCATACCAACTCATATATTTTGATCTACCATTCCACTTTCACATTCTCATGTCACAACTCACAACCAAAAATCACATTCCACATTCATGTTTCCACACTTTCCATTCCCATACTCACGACACGACACCACTAACAACCACCTACTCTCAATACCCAACACACTTAGTTACTTAATCCCATCGACACATCACATACACACAACACAAGAGTCAAGTAAACGACTAGCCTCACCGATCACCCCACCTTCAAAAGCAATGGAAATAGAGGTAGTCATGTCATGAGGTCAAGGGCTACCACTGTTCATCCTTCAAAGTATGATCCTTCATCGGGGTAATCCTCCTACAACCACAACCAACAATTACACTATATATGTATATCACAATCAAGTTTGGTTCATCCTAGCACTCCCATCTATCTAAGTCTAATATTGTTATTAATCTTCCATCACGCCATACAACACAACATTCATTAACAAACAGGTAATCATCAATCATAGAATAATTTCCCCAATTTTACTCTCTCCAATTTCATGCAAAAACCTAACTTTTCATCTAAGTCAAATTATAACTACTCACGTTACTCATCATATCATATCGTCAATAAGCCCTCGCCTGGAATAGAAGAGGAGGCTCTCAAGTCTTCCAGTCCCACTGTATAAAGTGGTTCCCCTCTAAAAAAACTTAGCTCTTCCCCTTCTAACCTACAGCACGCAGCAACACGAAACCTGTAATTGAGACATGCGATCTCTTCTTCTTGTCGCCAAGATTCCTGAAGAAGAAACGATGACTTAATCAGACCACTGTAGCTTCTGGAATCAAGGTTTGATGATATATGTTCTTGGTTCATCAATGGGGGAGGGGGCTTCGGGATGAGAGAAAGAGAAAATTTGCATAAATCGGTCAAAACCCGTGTTTTTGTACTCAGAGCTGACACACGACATGTATCATAGATAAATGGAGTGTATCAAGGATACACGTCAATGTCATGTTTAATCCCCTTTTGTCCGTGGATGACAGGACAGGATACACGGTTGTGTATTGACAAGCTGCAGAATAGCGGTTCAAATACTATCCCACTAAAGTAGGAAAAATTGTATTCCACGGGGCTCTTCTTCACGTTTACTCAAAGGAATTGAAAACTATTCTGGTTTTTCACAAGTTATGTGGTGTGAGTTCCATGAGAATTCTATTACTAGCATGCAAGGAAAGAGAAAAATAATTGAGATACACAGGTTTATCGATTGATTGGGTTGAATTAATTTGAAGGTAGCTTAGATTTCGAATCCCCCTAAGATCATCAAGGTATTGGCAATCACAAGACTGACAGGTTTCATACTTAATTCATTTCATTCTTAATCACCGCTGTAGCTACTTATCCTTAGGTCTAAGTTCACGAACGTTCACTACTATTGAACTAGCTACCAAGATCAATTATCCATCCATGCATTCTCTTCTGCAACGGATTACTAACTGGTGCACCTGAATTAATGCTATGAGCTACTTTTGAAATGGATTAACCATAAACGGCCCATATTGGTCAGGTGAATCCGTTGAAAAGGTTAACTGTTTAATTCAACATTCTAGAACAAGGCGAATGTTCACCACTATCATTTGTCCTACCAAGAATCTCCTATAGGTGATCAGGCCAAAGAAGAAACAAGATTTTAAAAATGAATTAAACATGAATAAGAAAAAGTCTGAATTAAAGTCTTACTTCCCGCCAATCCGTGACCGCTTTAAAGCCCCATGTCACTTAGGGTTCATCTAATCTAAGCTAGAAGAGTTTAGCTAATCAAATCTAATAAAAAAGATTAAAAAACTATAAGAGAATTCATCGTGTAACAAAGGAAGTGTTGAATTCGAGTCCTCTCTTTTCTCAAGCAGGATCGCGTTCGTATGTGAGAGTCAAAACCCTAGCACAGCTCACAGAGAGAGAGAGAGAGTGAAGTCGTTTGGGAGACAAAATGAAGCAGGAGAAACTGATCCATTTGGTTTATATATGTGGGCTGAAATGACAAGTTAGTTGGGTAGATATTGGGTTGTTCACAGATCAGCCCAAATGATGAATATAAAGGAGATAGTCAGAAAATAAGAACAGAATCGTAAAGAGCACGGACACGCGATTTTTAACGTGGTTCCACCAAGTTTACTAGCTTAGATGTACGTCCACGCTCGAAGGAATTCCTTTGAGATTGTTTTTCTTATTGATTGAATAACAGAAAACAAGGATATAGATACTCGAATGGTTTGAGTGCTTACTCCTCGTACAACACTATGTAAGCTCCCCGCTTGCACCACCTATATCTCGTACACTTTAGCTCACGATCCCTCCGATTTTTAGCTCTTACTATTTTTGCTATTTCAAATCAAAAGCCTTAAACTTCTGATTTGCCAAAGCATACTTTATATAGTTCTCTAGGCATTAAAGAACAAGATTTCCTTCTTGATATGTAGCTGTTGATGAGCTGAAGAAAAGGGAAACTTTGTGCAAGTTTCTATCTTTGGCTTTGAATCTTTGATTTTATTCCTTGAGGCAGATCTTTACTGATTTGCATCCTTTTCCATTCGGTGGCTTGCCAAGTTTGGCTTAACATTCTCCCCCTAAGCCATTGAATGGCTCATTTGATCCTTGATGAAACTTGATAGAGATCCTGCAAAATCAAGAAGGCAGAAGAACACCAGCAAACAAGAGAATCCAACCGAGACAATATTTCATAGGGGTTGTTGAGAACCGAGCCGAGCCGAACTTCACTGTGCTCAATCTTGGCTCGTTGCTTTTTAGACGAGCTCGAGCTCAAACTCGAGCTACAATTTTTAAGCTTGTGATGAGCTCGAGCCTGGCTCGTTAACTACACTTAATGAGCCAAACTCGAGTTTAGGTCCAATTTAGGTCACTAAAACCACTTGATGCATCAAGATTTTAGCCCAATCTGAAGTTTGTGCGACAAAAACATCAACGAGTCAAGCTAAAAAACAAGTTATCCTAAAATTTATAATTTTCTATTGAATATGGCAAACCACTTGTTTCATTATTGAGTTCATAATAAGTCATATAGTGGAGCTAGTATTCGAGTTGGCTCTCGAGCTCGAGGTCGAGCCAGATCGCGAGCCTATTGAGTCGAACATGCCCTAGCTCAAGCTTGACTCGTTTAAAATCGAGCCAAGTCACGACCGAGCTTTTCTCGAGCCGAACACCGAGCCGATCGCGAGTGGCTTGGTTCGTCAACAGCTCTAATATTTCAAGACAAGAAAGCAGAAAAAAGCAACACTTTCAAAGAGAAGAGTTTGTTTAAGGAACACTCAAGAACAACAAAAAACAAAGACAATCGAAAAACTGTTTTAAGCAATAAAAATCAAAGAAACAAAGCAGCCACAGGACACTAAGAACATTCAACACGGCACAGTAGTGAGCAGCAGAGCCTTAAATCATCCACTCAGGGCTAGAAGCATAACTAGACGCGTTGTCCATGCCGCTCCAGATGTGCAGTTGTCGTTTGGTATCAGCGGCCAGTTCATCAGCATCCATACGGTCTCCCCCTGAGCCATTCAACGGCTTACACTCGGACCAACGATACACCTGAGAACATGCTAGGACGTACGTCAAAGGTACTTCCTCCAGTGGCAAAGCGAGTGAGAAGGCGGATTCCAAGTCGTTCAATGAGTGCAGAGATAGCTCCCCCAAATGGCAGATCACCCTCCTGGTGATTGTTTCTAAACCGAGTCATGGCAGCGAACATAAGAGTGCTAAAATCAACCTCAACTCCCTAGTGGCACAATGCATCAGCCAAGTATCCATGGGGGTGACCAGAAATCGTCCAACAGAGCGTGGCAGAAAGATACGGTAAGAAAGTAGTGAAACAACTTCAAGGAGTCAGGCAGTGCAGAAATAGAGGCGTACGCAAGGGAAGGATAAAAGTCTCCAGTCCAATTAGAAAGGACAGCACCAGGGTTAAAATGAAGTAAGGCAAAATCAGATTCATCAGAAATGGAGACTCCTACCCGATGGAGAGCGAGAACCTTCGAGAGGAGATTTGGAGTGACATAAATGATATGTCCATCCACAAACGTGCTGAATCTTCCTTGATAGAGATTGCCCTCGAGACGAAGATTGGTGTAGAACTGGTAAACCGCATCAGGATAGCTGGTAAAGGATTGAGGAAGGGCAAGGGAGCTCCAGCCAAAGTTGGCAATAAGGCGTTCAGGATAAAGGCCGTATTTTCCGAAGTCAATAGGGTTGAGTCGAATGTTAGGGATGAGAGGTCGGTCAAGATAGAAGCGGTTGTAGATGGCCCGAAATGAGGAAGTGCGGAAATGGTCATTTGTGTGGAGCACATGCTCGTTGGCTAGTTGGGTAAAGGTGTGGCCAAAGTGGTCCATTTTGCCGAGAGGAAGAGAAATAGTAGAAGAAGAGAAACAGGGATGAACACAGGAACGAGACAGAGCATCAGTTAATAAAGAAAAAGAGAGGAAGAGGAAAAGGCAAGAGAAGTAAATGCATTTATGAAAAGGAAAACAGGAAAGGCACGCAAAAGGAAAGTCAATCAAGCAAGTATTCAAACAAGGAAACTAAGGAAAGCATATAATTGATTCGACATCTGATAAGGAAAAAAGACCAATATGCGTACGCAGAAACAGAAAACAATCAATAGGCAATGCTTTTGTAAAGATATCAGCAAGTTGATTCTCCGAATTCACAAAAAGTAACTCAATTTCACGGGATTGAACAAGATCTCGAATAAAATGATGTTTAATCGCAATATGTTTCGTCCTAGAGTGATGCACAGGATTTTTTGTCATATTTATAGCACTAGAGTTATCACAGTAAAAGGGTGTCGGACCAAAAGAATGACCATAGTCAATCAGTTGAGAACGCATCCAAACAAGTTGAGTAGCACAACTACCAGCTCCAATGTATTCGCTTCAGCGGTGGAAAGAGCTACTAAACTCTGTTTTTTACTAAACCATGACACAATAGAGAAACCTAGAAACTGGCAGGCACCAGACGTACTACGACGATCATACAGGCTACGAGCAAAATCCGAATCAGAGTAGCCAATTAAATCACATGAAGCATCAGCAGGATACCAAAGACCTAGATCACTTGTGCCATTCAAGTATTTAAAGATACATTTAATTGCAATGAAATGACTCTCTTTGGGATTACATTGAAATCGAGCACACACACCAACACTATGTGAGATATTAGGCCGACTTGCAGTCAGATAAAGCAACGAACCTATCATGCCTCTATATTGTTTTTCATTAAACTGTTTTCCAGCTTCATCTTTATCAATTTTAAGAGTAGTAGACATAGGGGTGGGAGCATGCTTAAGTTTAGACATGTGAAATTTGTTAAGCATATCACGACAGTACTTGGTCTGACAAATGAAAATACCCGAGGGATCTTGTTGAATCTGAAGACCAAGGAAGAATGATAACTCACCGATAAGGCTCATTTCGAATGACTCTTGCATTTTAATACCAAAATCTCTGCTAAGAAGATCATTAGTAGAACCGAATATAATATCATCAACATAAATTTGAACTATCAAAAGATCAGATTCATGCTTATGAATGAAAAGAGTAGTGTCAACTGATCCCCTAGAGAAACCTTGATTAAGTAAGAAACTACTCAAATTTTCATACCAAGATCTAGGAGCTTGCTTTAATCCATAGAGAGCCTTTTTAAGTTTGAACACATAATCAGGAAATTCGAAATTCTCAAACCCAGGAGGTTGGGCCACGAAAACTTCTTCTTTAAGATCACGTTTAAAAAGGCCCTTTTAACGTCCATTTGAAATAGCTTAATATGATTTATACTAGCAAAGGCACGTAACAGACGAATAGCTTCTAATCGAGCAACCGGAGCAAAGGTTTCATCGTAATCAATTCCCTCTTCTTGACAGTAACCCTGAGCTACAAGTCGAGCTTTATTCCTAATCACATTACCCTTTTCATCAGATTTGTTTCTAAAGACCCACTTAGTACCTATAACAGATCTATTTTCAAGAAGAGGAACTAAAGTCCAGACATCAGAACGTTCAAATTGATTAAGTTCATCATTCATAGCTAAAATCCAATTCTCATCAGTTAACGCATCCTTGTAATTTTTTGGTTCCACAATAGATACAAATGCACTGTAAACAGTTCTTGAGCGAGTGATCATACCAGAGGATGGATTACCGATAACCAAGGAGGGAGGATGTCTTTTAGCTATGTGAGGAGGGGGGGTTAGTACCCTCTGTAGTTTCAGGGACTGCAGGGACAGCATCTTCCTTTTCAGCTTCTTGTGAGATAGAAGCAGTATTTTCAGATGATGAAGCAATGACAGGTGTTCTAACAAGGCCAAAATCTTCATCTTCCAAATCCTGTAACTCAACATCAATGCAAGTAGATTCATCGAAAATAACATTTATGGACTCTTCGACTTTAAAGGTTCGTTTATTGTAAACCCTATAAGCTTTACTTAAATCAGAATAACCAAGAAAGATGCCTTCATCCGACTTGGCATCAAATTTTCCTAGTTGATCCTTAGTATTTAAGATGAAGCACTTATAGCCAAACAGACGAAAGTAACCAATGTTAGGTTTTCTACCTTTCCAGATTTCATAGGGGGTCTTTTTAATACGAGAACGAACTAAGGCTCTATTGGTGATGTAACAAGCAGTGTTTACAGCTTCACCCCAAAAGATTTTAGGCAAGCCAAAGTCATGAAGCAAGGTACGAGCAATTTCAACCAGAGTCCTACTTTTTCGTTCTACAACACCGTTTTGTTACGGAGTTCTAGGAACAGAGAAATTATAACGAATACCATAATCATTACACAGAGTTTCAAACTCATTGTTTTCAAACTCACCTCCATGATTACTACGGATTTAATTGATAACTTTATTTTTCTCGTTTTAAACTCTACGCACAAAATTCTTAAACTTAGAGAAGGTTTCATCCTTACTAGCAAGCATAAAAATCCATGAGTAACGAGAAAAGTCATCTACAAGAACAAACACATAAGACTTTCCACCTAAGGAGGCAGAACTTGCAGGACCAAACAAGTCAAGATGAATAAGATCAAGACAGTCTTTAGATGAAATATCCGATTTGCTTTTGAAACTAGAACGAGTTTGCTTACCCTTTACACATGCATCACAAAAGAAATCCTCGGTTTTATCAAGTTTAGGAAGCCCTTTTACTAGATCAAGACTACTTAACTTAGACAAAATCCCTATACTCACATGACCTAGCTTCCT
This sequence comes from Linum lewisii, assembly GCA_034768395.1. NCBI lineage: Eukaryota > Viridiplantae > Streptophyta > Magnoliopsida > Malpighiales > Linaceae > Linum > Linum lewisii. The sequence continues at coordinate 44,227,780 of CM068300.1, forward strand.
ATGCCAAGCAAGTCTTTCATTCTCCTTAACAGTCAACAGACAGATTTCTTTAGTATTATTCATTTTTACCAAGTTAGAACATAGATATCTCCTCTACGAAAACCAGTGAAGAGAAGTTTATGATCCTTAATAGATTCAACATAGCATAAATCAGATTCAAAGATAACCCTATTGGTGTAACCACAAATCTGACTTATAGAGAGCAGGTTGTGTTTAAGTCCTTCAACAAGAAACACTTTGTTCAGAAAAGTCTTATCATTTATTTTAATAGAGCCAATACCAATAATTTTACTGGAACTATTGTCACCGAAACTTACTTTACCTTTGTTTACCTGTTTGAGATCATGGAAGAGATCTCTGTTACCGGTCATGTTATGTGAGCACCCGCTGTCCAGAACCCAATCATCGGTCATAACATTCGACTGGTAACAAACCTGAAACAAAGATAGTCATTTCTGTCTAGGCATCCAGACAAGCTTGGATGCCTTTCTTTGTGAAACAGTAGATAATCTATTATATGAATTATCAAAGTTTCTCTCATTATAGTATTTTTCAACCCATGGCCTCTGCTCAAAATGCCTAGGATAGCAAGGATTAAGACAGAAGTAATTGTTGTACCCTAGATACCCTCTAAACTCTCTATTCTGCTTATATAAATTTCTTAGGTTCATTCTTAAATTTCTTTCATAGAATTTAGAATCAGTGAGATGGCCTTGAATAGTTTTCAATTCATCAGATAAAAGTTTTGTTTCATCAGTTTTAACTTTCAGCTCCTGCTTAAGATAGACAAACTTCTTCTTAACATTAATGAACTTCTTATTTATTTCATGGATAGTACTTAACAAAACTTCTTGACTTAAATCTTCACATTCAGTTTCAGAATCAGAAGAGCAGTGAGTAAACTTACATCGATTTTGTGTTCAGTTTCCTGAGTAGTTTCAAGGTCAGTGGTAGTGGCCATGAATGCTTGAGCCTCTTTGTTATCAGAAGCATCTTCATCGCTGTCAGTGCCATCCCAGGTAGCTTGGAAGGCTTTCTCCCTCTTTATCCAAGGGCACTCAGCTTTGATGTGCCCAAGCTTTCCACAATTGAAGCAACCTGCACTGTTAGTCTGCACACTAGATTCCCTTTTTATTTTACCACCATTTTAGACAGATTTTTAGATTCTTTAGAACTCTCAGATTCAGCCCCTTTAGTCTTGTTCTAGTTGCTTCCATTTCTTCTCTTATCACATCTAAACTTAAGGAGTCGACTAACATGTTTGCTAAGTAGAGATAGTTCATTGTCATCATAATCATCAAGATCATCATCAGGTGAGTCAACCACAGTTTTAAAGGCAATATTCTTCTTTCCTTTAGGTTCATCCATAATTTCTTCTCTTTTTAACACTTCCTTGTGTGTAATTAAAGACCCATACAGCTCATCTAGATTAATTTCAGCCAAATTTTTAGATTCTTCGATAGCAGTGATTTTAGGTCTCCATTGTTTGGGTAGAGACCAGAGAATCTTCCTAACAAGATCCTCATTCTCATAAACCTTTCCTAGAGCTTCAAGCTATTAACAATGTTTTGGAACCTATCACACATATCACGAATAGATTCCCCAGTATTCATCTGAAATAATTCAAATTCGTGTTTCAACATATTAAGTTAGTTCCTTCATATGTGACACACAATTTATCCCATATTTCTTTAGCCGACTTACAGCTAGAAACCCTATTGAATTCCTCTCTTCCTAACGCACAATACATTAAATTCATAGCTTGAGCATTCTTTTGAACATTTTTCATATCATCATCAGACCATTTATCAGCTTTGGTTTTTACCTCAATCGGCCCGTTAGTGACGATTCTCCAGAGAGCTGGATTGGTGGATTGGATGAATAACTCCATCCTGTTTTTCCAGTAACCGTAATGAGCACTCTCGAACTTAGGAGGCCGGTTTTGTGAGAAACCATCTGCAAGAAACACATCACTTGGTGAAACAGAGGAATCTCTAGTTGCGCTCATGATTTTCAGAAAGTAAGAGCGAACAAAAGAAAAACACGAGTGAGAAAAGGACACGAAAACACTTGGAGTCTTTTGCACCGATGAATCATCGATTCAAACGTGAGATGACCCGCTCTGATACCAAATGTTGAATTCGAGTCCTCTCTTTTCTCATTCAGGATCGTGTTCGCAAACGAGAGTCAAAACCCTAGCACAACTCAGAGAGAGAGAGAGAGAGAGTGAAGTCGTTTGGGAGACAAAATGAAGCAGGAGAAACTGATCCGTTTGGGTTATATATGTGGGCTGAAATGACAAGTTAGTTGGGTAGATATTGGGCTGTTCACAGATCAGCCCAAATGATGAATATAAAGGAGATAGACATAAAATAAGAACAAAATCGTAAAGAGCACAGACACACGATTTTTAACGTGGTTCCACCAAGCTTACTAGCTTTGATGTACGTCCACGCTCGAAGGAATTCCTTCAAGATTGTTTTTCTTATTGATTGAATAACAGAAAACAAGGATATAGATACTCGAATGGTTTGAGTGCTTACTCCCCGTACAGCACTATGTAAGCTCCCCGCTTGCACCACCTATATCTCGTACACTTTAGCTCACGATCCCTCCGATATTTAGCTCTTACTGTTTTTGCTATTTCAAATCAAAAGCCTTAAACTTCTGATTTGCCAAAGCATACTTTATATAGTTTTCAAGGCATTAAAGTACAAGATTTCCTTCTTGATATGTAGCCGTTGATGAGCTGAAGAAAAGGGAAACTTTCTGCAAGTTTCTATCTTTGGCTTTGAATCTTTGATTTTGTTCCTTGAGGCAGATCTTTACTGATTCACATCCTTTTCCATTCGGTGGCTTGCCAAGTTTGGCTTAACAGGAAGAACATAGGAGATTTTAAAAACCTAATTCTGACGATTCCTGGCAACTTCGATCTTGAGAATATTTAATCCTAAGCTCTGAGCGTCTTCCAGTACTCCCAAATAAGCTCCAAACTCTCTACAGGTCGTGGCTCTCCTCATAAAATCGAATTTTTCTTTGAAAAGGGGTTAAAGGGGTGATTAAATATGGCTGAAATCTGTCTGTTTCAGCTTTGGATCTGGAAAACCCAAGGTTCTCACCGAGAACCTCTCCACTAGGCAGAATTCCCGTTCCTCTTTTTTCGATGATTCCCGCTCCGTTTGAACTCCGATTTGGTCCCCATTCGAAGCGCTGGACTCATGAGAGAGTCATATACAATGTGTAACCTAGAGGATCAACAAAAAAAATTCACAACCAAGGTAAAAATAGCCAAAATATGGACAATGTACGCACTTGGAGCCAAGAATAGCATAGTTAACACATTTACACCAAATACTCATCATAATTGCATCAATGGATATGAAATGTAGTTTAATATAGTAATATAAACACTATAAATCCAGTGTCATCATGTAATACACATCCATGGTGTGTATCTCAAGTACATGGTCGTGTACTTTCCCCTGCACACAACAAATGTTGCACTACAAAAAAGAGTTAATATAGTCGCAGGCTGTTTCGACCCTGCGACTAAGTTAGTCGCGGGTTACTGCTTAGTCGCAGGCGGCCTACGACTAAGAAAGGGCCCGTGACTATTTATGTCGCAGGCGCCTACGACTAAGTCTGGGCTCGCGACTATTTAAGGGGGCTTAGTGTCAAGCGCCTGCGACTAAGTCTTGGCCTGCGAGTATTTTTAGTCGCAGGCGCCTGCGACAAAGAACGGGCCTGCGACAAAGACATAATATAGTCGCAGGCCGCCTGCGACTAAGCATCTGGCCTATGACTAAGTAAGCGAATGACCCCCCTCTGACAGTGAGAAGCTCATTCTTCTCTTAATCTCCACCGATTTTCTCTGAAATCTCTGTGACCTCCCCCCACTGCCGATTGACGATTCGAGGATTTTCTCTGATTTCGCTCTTGTTTTTGGTAAGTAATACATCCCTAAACTCGTCATCTGAATGTGTTTGTGTTCTTGAGTTAATTTCTTTCTATTTTCGTTCGATTTGTAGGGATTTGTGACGTTTTTCATTTCGATTTGTGCAATTTGGGCTGATTCATCGTGTTCCTCGTAAGAGATTTGTCATGAATGTACGATATTGTTAGGGGCAGATTTGTTAGTTCGTTTATTTCGAGTTTTATAGACTTTTTTTGACGTCTTGAATCTAAAATATGTGTTGTCATTGACGTTGTGCAGACTTAACAATCACGTTTTAGGGGCTTTTGTTTTGCTTCACCGTACTGAATCACTGATTTCTACTTGTAAGGGTTAATAATATCAAATTAGTGTTAATGACGTTGTGTAGACTTAATCAAATTATGCTCATATGTATTCTTTTAATTGATTTGAAGTTTGATTTTGAAATCAGATTTGAACGTAATCACCCATTGCTATTGGTGGCGAAATACCATAGCAACGGTGTAGTAGCGGTCATCTATAACGGTGAATAGGTGAGAACATTGCGATCCAACATTTATTTCATTTGTAGTAAATTTGTTGAATTTATATTCTGTTGTTTAAGTTCAAGTTTCTGTTATTTTCAGATATTCGGTTACATCACTATTTCATTGTCACACATCCGATCTCCAGTGTTCAGGTAGGTAATTATGTTATTAAATCAAGTACTTTTTTAATTAGCGATCATAAAGCATGCTCGTTAAATTAGTTAATCTTTATGAACTTACTTTGAAAGTTAAATGGGAGATTTAGAATAAAATTTGTTAATGAGCTTTTATAATACAAATATTATTCATGTCATATGCTTATTAAAATCAAAATCCATGAATAGTTATGCATGTCATAGGTTAAACATTTCATTATATATAGTACTTAACAAATTATGTAGTTGTAAAATTTTAGCATGCTAGCTTTACTCATTTAATTAATTATATGAAGTTTGTAAAAATTTTAAAAATATATATGCATGTAATCGTATTGTGTACAATTTAAGTAAATTAGGAACACATACTTGTATATAAATTATTATGAGAATGCTAATACTAAGTTTAATTACATGAAGTTGTAAAATTAAAAAAAAAATGCATGTAATCGTAACAATTTAATTAAATTAGGAAATATATACTTGTATATAAATTATTAAGAGAATTAATTAGTTGCTAATACTAAGTAGTAAATTATTTATACCAAGTTAATTGGTATAACTAACCTTTTTAAGATATGTAATTAATATAACTTAGTCATCGGTACTAAGTTACTTAGACCTCTTATATTATATCTCTTCCTTATTCTCTACTCATGATGTTATACTAATTATCAGCCTCTAGCTAGATGGACAAATCTTGGATACGAAAGGCTCGTCATACTCCCGAGTATTATGTTGGCCTTCAAAAATTCTTGGACTTAGTTGTCTCTAATGCACCTGATGGAGTGAATATCCTCTGTCCTTGTCCCAAGTGCAAGTTCAAGAAGTGGAGGCCACGACAGGAAGTTAATGACCACCTGATCCATTCAGTTTTCCCTCTTCTTACGCTGTTTGGAATTTGCATGGGGAGTTAGCTACTGAGTTTCTGCCCCCAGTTGCTGTGAATATTTCAGCCGCAATGGTCACTAAAGTAGTAAATCCGCCAGCAGTTGAGGTAACACCGATAATTTGCCAACCTTGTTCCAGAACATGGTGAATGACACATTTGGAGTACAATTTCAAGAAGATCCACTTCCTACTGAATTAAATGTGCCTATTGAAACTGAAACTCCACAACCACCTTCTACAGACACACTAATGTCGGATGTCCGGACTCAGCTCCCAGATGATGATGTCTTTCGAATTTTACAAGACGGTGAAGTACCCTTACATGATGGTCGCACTAAGTTCACAAAATTGTCCTTCATGATGCATTTATACCACATCAAGTACTTACACAAGATCAGTGACAAAGCTATGACTATGCTTCTGGACTTGCTCAATCAGGCTTTTATTGGTGCCAAAATTCCTCAAACCAACTATGAAGCAAAGAAGACGATCATAAAACTGGGTTTGACTTACCAAAAAATTGATGCATGCAAGAACGATTGTTTACTATACTCGGAGAAGATAGTGCAGCGATGCAATGTCGAGTGTGCAAGGTTGCTCGATTCAATGATGTAGGAAACATGACTGCATCTGGGAAGAAATCAAAGCCTCGACCAGAAAGATATTTCGGTACTTTCCCTTAATACCTCGGTTGAAGAGGCTTTATATGTGTCCTTACACAGCAGAAGATATGACTCGGCATGCCACAGAGATGAGTAATGATGGTATGGGCAGACATCCTCGAGATGCAGAAGCGTGGAAAAGTTTCAACACGAGGTTCCCAGATTTTGCTTCCGAGCCATGAAATGTGAGACTTGGATTAGCTACTATGGCTTCAATCCATTTGGTACTATGAGTATAAGTCATAGTACATGGTCGTTCGTGCTAATCTCGTAGAACACCCCCGCCATGGTTGTGTATGAAGCAAACGGGACTCATTCTATCTGGCATAGTTCCTGGACCGAAGATGCCGGGTAATGATTTAGATGTCTTTCTTCATCCTTTGATTGAAGAACTGAAGTCGTTGTGGGTTGGTGTGCAAGCTTATGATGCAGTGAAGAAGGAAAACTTCACTCTTCGGGCTGCATTATTATGGACGATCAGTGGTTATCCTGGACTCTGCAACTTGAAAGGATGGAATACACACACTGCGCTCTCATGTCTGACATGTATGTTTGACGCTGACGTTGTCAAGTTAAAAGCTTCTGGTAACAAACCTTGTTTTATGAGCAACAGAAGGTTTCTACCACATGATCATCGGTTAAGATCTCAGAAAAGTAAATTCAATGGGAAAGTAGAGAATGACCTGCTTCGATGATGCTTACTGGCTCTGAGATACTAGGACAGGTGCGGAATATCGATGTGATATTTGGAAAGACGCAACCTAAAAAATCAGGTCCGACACCACAATGGAGAAAGAAGAGTATATTCTTCAATCTGCCGTACTGGGAGTTTAATCTATTGCGACAATCTGAATGTTATGCATATAGAATAAAATGTGTGCGACAACATTTTGTACACATTACTCAATGACAAGAACAAGAGGAAAGATCACCTAGCGGCAAGGGAAGATTTGAAATCAATGAAGATTAGAAGTCAACTTTGGCCATTATCAGATGGAAAAACTTGTCCAGCCGCTTCATTCACTCTCGACAAGAAGAAAATAGAAGTTGTGCTGAAGTCACTGAAGAGAATGAAATTCCTAGATGGTTATGCAAGTAATATCGCAAGATGTGTTGACTTACCCAACCGTAAGATGTTTGGTTTAAAAAGTCATGAATCTCACATGTTGTTGCATGACTTGTTGCCACTTGCGATACGAAATGTGTTACTGGTCTCGGTGGCAAGAGTGTTGGTAGAGCTGGGAGCCTGCTTCAAGGAACTGTGTTCACCAGTGGTCAATATTGTTGAGCTCGATAAACTCCAAGGGAGGTTTGTGATAGCACTGTCATTTGGAGATGATTTTTCCTCCTGCATTCTTCACTGTTATGGTGCATTTAATTCTCCACTTGACTGAGGAAGTCAAACGTGGTGGACCAGTTCAGTATCGTTGGATGTACCCCATCAAAAGGTATGTTCTGTACAACGTCTATTAACTTAGAAAATAAGTGTTCTAATACCAACTCTGACGTCAAATGTCTTTTTTTAGGTATTTGGGCAAACTAAAAACCTTTGTCGGCAGTAGAGCACACCCTGAAGGGTCTATTGCTGAAGGTTGGCTATCAGAGGAGTTATTCAATTTCTCATCTTTATACTTCGATGATGATGTAGAGACACGTTACAATAGAACAAAACATGTTGCAACCGAGCCTGAAGTGTCCAACGATCACAATTTGGGAATACTCATTTCACACGGGGTTCCAACCAGTATAGGTGTACCTTTCAAGTTGTCACAGCTGGAGTGGGCTCAGGCGTATCGTTATGTTCTAGTCAATAGTCCATTAGCTCAGCCTCTTTTGAGGTAAAACTAATCCCGTATCATTTTCATTAGGAGTACAAAAACTGACAAGTATAATTAATAGTGCAAATTTATCATTTAAGGAATGCAAAGCGGAAACTAGAAGGGAACTGGGTAGACGTGCCAGTGAGACTGCGGTTAACAAAGCAGTTCACAAGAAGATTGTTGGTTGGGTTCAAAACAAGGTAATATACCGCCCTGTTCCCTTCAATAATTGTTAGTGGTTGATACAGATAAACGAATAATGATGTGGAATTACTCTAATTCACAGATATTAGATTAGTCAGCAACGTACAATACTGATCTAATGACGTTGGCTACAGGACCGAATGTGTCTGCAACTCAATTTACTGCGTATGACATCAATCGATATCACTTTAGAACAGTTGATCGGGATCAACCACTGAAGACACAGAATAGTGGTGTAGCTGCTAAATTCGGCACAAACAGCGTGTCAGGCTCTTCAGACAACAATCCAATTCGTACCGATCTATGGTTTTATGGGAAACTTATTGAGATCATCGAGCTGGATTATTATACTCGAAAAATCACGTTGTTCAAGTGTCAGTGGGCTGATATGGTGAATCCGACATGGAAGAAAACAGATGCTCTCGGTATAACAATGATCAACTTTAACCATTTGAGAGATGTTGGTGACAAAGCTGAAGACGAGCCATTATTAGTGCTAGTGATGCACGTATGGTTTTCTATGTTGACGATACAAGTGATCCAGATTGGTGCATACCAATACATTTCAAGCCACGAGATGCATACGACACGGGAGACGAAGGCGCTATATCCCATGAGTATTGTTTAGCATTAGCTCAACAACAATAACCTGTAACAGACAACATTCCTGATTTGCAAATCGTAGGGAGTGGTGTAATTGACTTCGATAAGGAATGACATTGTTTAGTTTATCTAAATATTATAGCACGAATGTATTCTTTATGTCACAAATTATGAGTTTATCATTATATATAATTAATAATCTCATTTTTATGGGTAAAGATGGCATCCAGTTCTAGTTCTAATAGTGAAGAGCGTCCAGGAACTCCTCCTCCCGGATCTCCTTCTGGAGGGAATTCTTCCGCTGCCTCGACCACCGAGAAGAAGACATATACGTATGAGCTAGACTTTATTGGTTAGTGCTCTCTATGAATTTCATTCCTGAACGAAATGAAGAAAATATTTGAGTATATATTAAGAATGGTAAATTTCTATTTCTGCAGACCGTTCTGGGTTCACGAAGACCGTCGTGATTAAGTATGCGGACTTCCGGAGGGTAGCATCTGGTGGCACCCGTTGTGTGTTAAACCTGGACACCCTAGGAGTTAAGCCCGGTGGACCCCTCTTGTCTTTTATAGGACACTACGCCGGTGAATGCTCCAGGAACTACCAGTACTATCCTATCTGTCCCAAGGACTGGAAGTTATTGCCACAACGTGCCAAGGATGTTGCGTTCGAGCAGTTCTTCACGGTAAGTTTCAAATTTCAATTTCATTCTATTTACTTAAGTATGAACACATTATATTATAGTTAGTGTGATTCTTAATTACAATTTCTATGTGAAATTAGGATAAGTTCTATTGCGCTCTAGAGATCTTACCGGGTGCTCGCAAGTTTTTTAACAAGAAGGTTCGCCGAGCTTGGGGCAAGTCTAGGCTTCACATATGGAAGGCGAGGATGAAGCATGCGGCGAAGAACAATCTCCCTGAGGAGTGGATTCTTCAAAATCCTCCACAAGGATACTCTCCGAATGATTGGTATCAATACATTGAGTACACGAATACTCAAGAATTTAAGGTACTGTTTAGATTATCTAATTTTTTATCATTACCTAAATTGAGTATAATAATTTGTTTTCTGGATTAGTATGTCGTGGAACGGAACAAGGCAAACCGAGCACTACAAGAGGAGAACCATCATGGTGGCTCTAGACCGTGGCCGAGGTACATTAAGGAGACGGTGCAGAAAACAGGACGTCGACCGTTGAGGGGCCAGATGTTCATTAAATTCTACACCGGCGCTGATGGAAAGTTCAAGGATGCGCATGCGAAGGCAGTGGCGGTAAGTTTGATGTACGTTAATGAATTTTAATAGTATTTTGTTGCCGAATATATATAGTCCTAATTATTTGATCAACGAATTCATACTGTAGGAGACAATTCAAAGAATAGAGGATGAAGGTTGTAGTCTAGAATGGAGCCCGCACGACTCTCTGGCACAAGCAATGAACAAACCAGAGCATCGTGGCCACATCCGTATGCTCGGTGAAGGGTTCACTAAGAGTCAGGTGAGAGAATTAAATTTTAATTAAGTGAATGAATACAGTTTGTTAGTAACTTTAGTGTAATTTACACATTTGCAACCTCTTCTTTGTATAGGTCTTTGGTACTCATGCTGGTGTGGCGATTTCTACATCGGAGAGTGTTTCTTCCGTGCCGCCACACAAGCCTGAGTATGTTCAGTAGTTGGAGAGTAGGTTTAGTCAGCTGGAGACTATACTCAGGTCTATTGCACCCACACAGTTTGCCGGGGCATCCAGTTCATCTGCCGTCCCTCCTACTCAGACACATGCCTATGATCAGCAGCAGTCCTATGTGCCACAGCCAGTTCAGCAGCCATATGTGCCACACCAGTTCAGCAGCCACAGACCACTTAGGGACAGATCATTCCGTGTTCCCGGACTTCAACTTTGATACCTTACCCGCTCATCTTGCCGAGTGGATTACCTCTGTGAGTGAATTTATTTATGCTTTCAATTAATTTATGATTACACACTATTTAATTAACTCTACTTACTTGTTGTTTCATTGTTGATAATTGCAGCAGCCTTTGAATGACACCATTTACCAGACCCAGAACCAGAACCAGGATCAGGGGAATCAGTAGGATGTTTCCTCTTTGTTTGTTGTATTTTAGGTGGTTGTCTCATATTTTCAGACATTTGTGATAAATATTTGGATGTGTTGTTCTTGTAGTTAGGTGAATAGTTTGTTATATTCATGTGTTGTTAATTATGAATTAATTTGTGTTGTAACATATGATTAAGTTTATGACTTAAGGAAACCATTGTTGTTCTAGGAATATAATCTGTTAATAATATTTAATTACAAAATTGAGCATCCTAAAAAAATTGTGAAATCTGACCAAAATCGTATAGAATCTGACAAAAATCATGGAACCTGACCAAAATGACCCACAGTTGACTAGTCGCAGGCGTTGTCGCGGGCCTTTGCTTAGTCGCGGGCCTGGGCTTAGTCGCAAGCGGCCCGCGAATAAGCCTGGGCTTAGTCACAACTAATTTAGTCGCAGGCGGCCCAGAGTTAGTCGCAGGCCTCGCCTGTGACTAAATCAATACTTAGTCCAGGCCTGCCTGCGATTATATCCGACCGGGCCTGCGACTATTTGTGTTCTTCATTGTAGTGTTGTAACCTCAACTTGGTTCACTTCTGAACATCCCTATGGGGCCTCAATGACATTGTTTCCAATGTCATGATCACCCTAACTTGAGTCTTTAACTATTTTTTTGGGCGATGATGTTATAACATCGTTCTATTTCTCTAACCCGACACTTTTTTCAGTTAAAATTGTGTGTGATGGAGCTTATAAAGCTAATATCCAGTGTTATCAAATATGACACCGAGGGACAAGTACGAGATGGTCGAGCAGAAGTTTTGCTTGTAGAGCGCCTATCTGCATGGAGGTTAGAGGACTTCGACGGTAGTGATTGACTAACATTGATACTAGGAGCATAATCATTCTTACGCACAACTTGATAATTTTTAATCCTTTAGACCTTTTGGGAGCCAACTGAAATTATTGCAAGCATTCCTCAGGTGCTTCGGCTCTCGATTCATGTGCCAGTCCACTCAGGGGCGGAGCCAGGATTAGAAGATGCCTTAAGCCGAAATTGAAATAATTTTTTTCATCAATTTTAATAATATTATAATACAATCACTACTAAAATAGATATTACATTACATATATTATTTATTTTTAGTATGTGATGCTATTTGCTATTAGATCATTACGGCAGATATATTTGTTTTTAAGATTATTAGTATTACTCTTAGCCAAATGAAAATTGGAATGTGCCACCGACCATTTTTTTATTAATTTGAATGATTTATCATCAAATATTGTATTTCTACTCATTCTTAAGTCGAGATAAAATTGTATTGGGCTTACCAACGAAATTTAGTATTAGAGAAGGGTATTGTTAATATGATTGAGTATTTTAAGGTTTCTTAAAAAGTCAAAGGTTCTAAAATATATTTAGTTTTTAAGTTTGAATAACAATGAATTAAGCCGAATTAATATAACACTGAGCCAAAATTAAATTTGCACTGAGCTGAATTCGAAAAAATCACGTATTTACATTCAGATTTAACACTCAAGACTGAAAAAGGGGTGAGCCGGGCCTCGGCCGGCTCCCCCTAAATCCGCATCCACTTTGTTACTGAGTGAGGCCTGATCGTATCGCAAAGTTAACAAGGGATGACCTTCTACCGTTAGATTGGTTAAGTTTGATGTAATCGACAGTTTATATTGGTTTTTGTTTTTTCATTTCTATCCCTGATGTATGTAGAAACATTCACATCGTTTGTGGTGCTATTACTGATCCTTAATTAAATAACTACCTTTCATAAAAAAAAACTTTTGGTGACGCGGTGATGTGAACCGCCGCAACGTGGGCAGACGACCCGAACCACCACAAGCTGATCGTCATAGCAACAAGAAGAAACCGCCGGAACCGGGATGGAAGAGGACTTTGACCCACTAGCTATAAACAAGCTAGGAACCGGAAGTATCAAGTCGAGGGTGCCACTTCAAGAGATGTGTGCTCTTGATGATAAGCCGACCTTAAGCAATGCAACAACGAGCAAAGGCTTGAAGGGAAAAGAACATGTGTTCTGAAAATTGTATATTGATTCAAAGGGGGTTGGTTTACAAGGGTGGCCGGCGGCCTCCTTATATAGGTGAGGGAACAAGCTCTCCTCCCTAAGGACTATGGTGAACGTGTCGTTGTGATGCGTTCAACCAAATAACTACTAATGCTAAGAAAAAGCGTATAGCAGATCGTATTCGACTCGAGGTTTCTTCTAATCGACTACTTTGAAGAAGCTGGCAAATTACTCAGGTTAAAACACGTTGTGCGTGGTGTGAGTTCCACGACTTCTAATCTATTAAGCAAAGGAAAACAAAAGACAGAAAGATTAAAAGATTGACTAACGGGAAGATAGACGAACTTAGATTTCGAATCCCCCTTAGATCACCAGAGCAACGCAATCACAAGATCAGCGATTTTCAATTCTAATTCAATCGGTTTTCTATACACCACCATAACTCCTTACCCTTAGGTTTAAGACCGGCGAACGTTCGCTCTATCCGTTCTAACTACCAAGATTAACTAGCCGCCCGGGTACGGTCGCCTCTCGCAACGACTTAATTAATTGGTGTAATTACTAGTGATTTATGAGTTACTCTTGCAGTGGATTAACCCTAACCGGTTCCTACGAAAGGCACACTTCAATTATAAGGTTAATTGTTTAATTCGATGTTCTAAAGTAAGGCGAGCGTTCGCTTCTATCCTTAGCTTAACAAGAATCTAATCTAGGGGATCAATCCAGACAAGAAACATGAACAATGAAGAACGAATCAAACATGCAAAGAGAAACTGATTGAACTTCGAATCTAATTACCGCCGATCCGTGACCGCTTTAAAGCCTGGGTCACTTAGGGTTCATCTAATCTAAGCTCTACAAGTTCAGTTACTCATATCAGAAACAAGAGAATCAAAGGCAACAATGAAGATCATCATACAGAGGAAGAACAGATAAGAACTGAAAAACCTAATTCTGACGACTCCCCCGAAGCTTCAATCTCCTGGATCTTCAACTTTAAGCTCCGATTTCTCCGAGGTGGAAGGATGGCGTCACGATCTCTCCACGGATCTTCGAACTCTCTAAACTCTATCTATCGACCCTAAGGTCGTGGCTGATCTCTCAGAATTCGTGTGTTGTTGTTTTTTTTCTCCCCTTTGGCTGCCGGCTGCTTCTTTAAATAGGTACGTTTTAGGGTTTCCAATGCAGCGCCGGATTTGGAGGATATTTTCGCCAAAAATATAGGGATATTTTCGGCGAAAATCCTTGTGTAAATGGACGTCCGCCGGCTGATCCTTCTGTTCATTCTTTTCGGTCCAAAAACTCAAAGTTTTCGGCGAAAACTTTCTTCACTTGACATCAGCCGGTTTGCACTAATGTTTTCGCCGAAAACATATACTTATTTTCGGCGAAATCTCCTTTGTCTTGGCACCAGTCTGAATGCACTAATATTTCGCCGAAATCCATAGGACATTTCCGGCGAAAGTGTCTTTGTAATCGGGCAGGATTTTGGTTGGACTTTGATTGGTTCCTTTGATCGATTCCGGTTCAGTTCCTCGATGTTCTAATGCCTTAGACACGTCCTTGGCTACTTTATTTGATGGCAAAAACCTGGGCTAACATAAAAACACTAGAAAACCATCAAATAGACCCGAAAAGGGCCAAAGTAACCAAATCGGTAGGAAATAGGGTAGTTGAGTGAATATTCGCTATTTTACCCCTAAAACCACGTTTCAAGCAAGGAAATGTCGCTTAAATGAGGCTGATAATCACGTCAAATCGAGTGTCATCAATACCCCACACTTAAGCTTTTGCTTGTCCTCAAGCAAACTGAACTAGAACACACTCAAATTCACAAATGACACGAGATTAAACCGAGATTCAATTCTAACAATTTGGTTTAGACTGTTCCACGTAGAAAAAGTGACCTACACATGCAAGAACATCAACCAAACAAGTTTTTGATCTCACTAATTTATGCACACTTCAAGTAGTAGTTTTAACAAAGCTCGTTTCTTGAGAAAAAATAAATCATAATTAACCGACTACGATAACACCAATTCTAATGAGAAAAGACTTTAAGCTCTAGCCATGATGTGGATGCGGAGGTAGGAAAAGTGACGTGGCTATCGACTCGATTCATCCGTTTCTAGATCTGTACGTTACATGTTCTAGCTAGGACCGATTTAAACAATGATTTATTTCAAGTTCAACTTCTTCCTTCAATTTATTTACTACATACTAGTGCTCGATACCAAACACTTCACTTAGGTGTTGGACTTGCCTAGCTCACAGTATTTGTGCCTATGCTAGTGCTCAACCCAAACACTTCACTTAGGTGTCGGGCTTGCCTAGCTTTATTTTCACACTTTAAAGAACTTAACATTAACTTGAACAACTCAATTACTTGATTCAACAATTTAGCCACTTGGTCCTAGCTAGTTATAACTTTTTACACAAGATTTCGAATTGGATTTCCGTCTAATCTCTAGCCACAATCACAGGTGAACAAATATGGAGTGAAAAACATGGGAGAAGCTAGCATCTGTCATCTTAGAACGGTGTTATCGAGCTTTGTTATTAACAAACCAATTAATTCAATTAATTCAAGTTTCAACTACAAGAGTGATTTATGATCTGTTCTGACCTAGACTCATTTAATATCAGTTCCAACACGTTGTTACAGGTTCAAAGTGGAACAGTCTAGACGTCATTGTTTAAAATTGAAGTCAATTTAACATCACAAGTCAAGAATTGAGCAATTCTATGCTAGAGAATTTTCAAATTTGAACCACAGAATCATAGATAGCAAGCAAGATCATGCATAATCCTAGAATCCTACCCCACACTTAAACGGTTCTGTGTCCTCACAGGACTAAACTAGAGTAGAGGGATACGAAGAACCTGTGACGAGATGGTCGGTGTAGGGGATGAACACGGATAGCCCGGAGCAGAGCGGAGTACCTACTCGAGATCCTACAAAACAAAAACAGCAAAAAGATCAAAAGGATACCGGGACAAGTGTCCCGGATCCACACAGAATAAAAGTCGAACAAAGAAGGTTAAGGGAAATTTTAAAAATATTTTGACGATTGAATGAGAAACTGAAAGAAGGAAGAGAGAGAGGGAGAATCCGGATTTTAAAGTGAATATTTTCGGTGATTTTCAAAGAGTTTTCGGCGAAAATAAGAGGGTGTTTTCGCCGAAAATTTTAGTTCAAATGCACTGCCGGATTTTCGAAGGCGTTTTCGCCGAAAATAACCATATGGTTTCGCCGAAAACTTTAGTTCAAATCACTGCTTGGTTTTCAAAATCAATTTCGGCGAAAACATTATACACTTCGGACCGAAAATATGAAACAGGGAGACTCAGTTGAAAATCCAAAAGGTGATTTCGCCGAAAATAGTAGGTGATTTCACCGAAAATTTTGAACTGTTCGGGTTTAAAATATTTTCGCAAATCCGGCCAACTTCAGAAAATCGCAGTCAAATCCACAAAAATCGAACGACCTCAATCAACTTGCTACTGACTCTATGACATGCAAACAACTCAGAAAAATATGAAATCAAACAAACTAACACTTTTGGCTTCCCGAAACGACTCGAACGACGAAAAAAGACTGACTCAATAATTAAAAAACGGACTCCAACCTGGGTTGCCTCCACGAAGCGCTCTCTTTTAACGTCCTTGAGCCGGACGATACCTGTTAGGGACCCCAACTCAGAAGTTCCTTGAAGTCAATCGTCTTCTTCAAGGTGTGCGGTTGAGTGCCATGTAGCACTCCAAAGGGTGATGTAACCGGTAGTGTTCCAATAGATCGTGGTTCTGGTTGGATGACCAGTTCTTCTTGAATTCTCCTTCTGGAGGAGGAAAGAGGTAGTACGGCGCGGCATGATCAATGAGCTCCATCTTCTTTACAGGTTGACTCGGTAGAAGTGTAGGTGAGGGTATCTCCTCAATTTCTATGTGCTCCTCTTCAGCTTCAACTTCAAGATGGATTGGCTCTATGTCTTCATCAACCACTAACCGCCAAGGATTCTTCATCAGATGCTTCTAGCTCGCAATAGTCATGGGTGAGGTTGTCATGTTCATCTTCGTACGGCTCTTGAGCATCTTCTTCCATTAGTGGATTTGGTTGCTCGAGCTCGACATCCACTACGTTACGAGCTTGCAACTTCGAAATGAGATCATCCAAGGCGGATTCTACTCTTGTCGTCTGTTGTCAAATTTTGATGAACTTGGGAGTCTATCTCTTTGTGAGCTTGTAGCTCTGTAGAGATATTCTCCAAGGAGGATTCTATTCTCGTCGTCTGTTGTCGATGCTGATGAACTAGCATATACATCTCTTGGTTATCCTCAATATACGGTGCTTCATCGACATACCACTCTTGGTACTGGTCATCCCACCTGTAATCCTGCATAATTAAAACTCAAAAACACTACCCAGGTAAATCATGAAAATATGGAGGAAAATTAAATGGTAAGGCGGAAAGGTAGAAGAATAATTTGCCAACTCTTCTTTCAAACAATTAGAAGAGTCCCCGGCAACGGCGCCAATTTGGTGAACGTGTCGTTGTGATGCGTTCAACCAAATAACTACTAATGCTAAGAAAAAGTGTATAGCAGATCGTATTCGACTACTTTGAAGAAGCTGGCAAATTACTCAGGTTAAAACACGTTGTGCGTGGTGTGAGTTCCACGACTTTAATCTATTAAGCAAAGGAAAACAAAAGACAGAAAGAAGAAGCTGGCAAATTACTCAGGTTTGAACACTTTGTGCGTGGTGCGAGTTCCACGACTTCTAAACTAATAAGCAAAGGAAAATAAAAGACAGAAAGATTAAAACGATTGACTAACAGGAAGATAGACGAACTTAGATTTCGAATCCCCCTTCGTTCACCAGAGCATTGGCAATCAACAGATCAGCGGTTTTCAATTCTAGTTCAATCGTTTCTATACACCACCATAACTCCTCACCCTTAGGTTTAAGACCGGCGAACGTTCGCTCTATCTGTTCTAACTACCAAGATTAACTAGCCGCCCGGGTACGGTCGCCTCTCGCAACGACTTAATTAATTGGTGTAATTACTAGTGATTAGTGAGTTACTCTTGCAGTGGATTAACCCTAACCGGTTCCTACGAAAGGCACGTCCAATTATAAGGTTAATTGTTCAATTCGATGTTCTAAAGTAAGGCGAGCGTTCGCTTCTATCCTTAGCTTAACAAGAATCTAATCTAGGGGATCAATCCAGACAAGAAACATGAACAATGAAGAACGAATCAAACATGCAAAGAGAAACTGATTGAACTTCGAATCTAATTACCGCCGATCCGTGACCGCTTTAAAGCCCTGGGTCACTTAGGGTTCATCTAATCTAAGCTCTACAAGTTCAGTTACTCATATCAGATACAAGAGAATCAAAGGCAACAATGAAGATCATCATACAGTGGAAGAACAGATAAGAACTGAAAAACCTAATTCTGATGACTCCCACGAAGCTTCAATCTCCTGGATCTTCAACTTTAAGCTCCGAGTTCTCCGAGGTGGAAGGATGGCATCACGATCTCCCACGGATCTTCGAACTCTCTAAACTCTATCTATCGACCCTAGAGTCGGCTGACTCTCAAAAGTCTGATTTGTGAAAATATGAAGAATGAATGATGTCTTATCAATTGTTGAATGAATGGCTGTCGACTCCTGCTTTAAATAGGGTTGATTAGGGTTTTCTGATTCTGCTGCGAAAAGGAAGATATTTTCGCCGAAAATATCAAATGATTTTCGGCGAAAACTTTAGTTAAAATACCCTGTGTTATTCTTCTAGGATTTTCGGGAAAACTTAAGGAAATTTTCGCCGAAAACTTCAGTGTAAATCAGCCTGTGAGATTCTAAGGTATTTTCGCCGAAAACCTTGTAGCCTTTTCGGCGAAAATATTGTGCTGGGCAGTTGGATCTTCGGTTCTGAATTTGGTTTGATTTCTGGTTCACTCCTTGAGGTCTTGAATACATCCATGGCTACTAAATGCTGGCAAAAATCTGTGCTTTCACAAAACACTAGAAAACCATCAAATAGACCCAAAAAGGGCCAAAGTAACCAAATCGGTAGGAAATAGGGTAGTTGAGTGAATATTCGCTATTTTACCCCTAAAACCATGTTTCAAGCAAGGGAATGTCGCTTAAATGAGGCTGATAATCACGTCAAATCGAGTGTCATCAGACTACTACCGAAAAAGAATAAAATAAAGAATCCTAATCCTAATTAGAATAAAACTCCTAAACAACTTGAACTAAAAGGGAATAAAACATAAAATAATAAATGGAGTCTTTAAAGTTGAATAAAAGACCTAAATAGGTCAAAAACCCTAATCCGGCCGCGGTCGGCTGCTCGGGCCGGTTGGGTTATGGTGGCGGCCCGATGGGCTTGCCCTGTCGGGCGCCGGGCCTGATACGGGTGGCGGTAACGGGGCCTGGTGCTCCGGTCTAGGGGGCTTCTTTGTGGCCGGCCTTATGAGATCCCTCGGATCGGCCCGGCTCTCGGTCTAAGGCTCGGGGCTGGACCTTCCTTGGGGTTTCTTCATTTTCGCTCGGGGCTTCCTCTTTAAGCTTCGGGCAGGTCCTCAAGTAGCTCCAAATACAGCTCTGAGGAGCTGGGGTCGGCTCAGGTGTCGTGCCTCGAAGCCAAGGAGTCCAATTCTTCTCAAGGGCTCGGCTCGAGGTCAATCCTTGTATACCCTCCTTTTCCGGCTAGGTACTCTTAAGCTCTTCTCCTCATGTACTCCAGAAATGCTTCCAGAGGGTCACTCAAGGGGCCAACTTCTTCAGGGCTCTTGGAGGTTAGGCTAGGGGCAGACTGAGGCTTGTCTTCAGGGCTAGGGCTTATATCCTCGGCCAGCAACATGGCTTGGAGTAGCATTCCATCTCTTGGAGTCTTTCTACCTGCAAGGGAAGGCCTTAGTCAAAATTTCATGTCATACCTTGGCTTTAGGGCTTGAAGATGGCCTGACCTTGGATCTACACGCTTCTTGTGAGGTCCTAGGGTCCTGCCTCGGATAGGTGACCCCGGTGGGGTGTAGGAGTACCGGTTGGCATCAGGGCAGCACTGGTGGATCATATCATCCCCCTTTCTTGCCTTGGATTTGTCCCCAAATCCATCTCGGGTCCTCTCCTAGTACTCATCACTCTCTTACAAACTTCAGTAATTTTATTGGCCACGGTCGGGGACGACTCATCATCTTCTTTAGGGCCAGGAGTGTCACTTGAGTTAGTGAAGGACCAAGGCTCGGGTCCTTCAGTGCTTTCTCCATCTGTGTCCATAGCTCCTTCTCCTGAAAAACTATCAACAATTATGTTAAGGCTTGGGGAGGTAGCCGGTGAGAGTTCCTCACTCATCTCCACATTCGGGTTCGCGTCCGGATCATCCTCGCTTGGGGCAGCCCTCAAAACTCGTCGGGAGGCGATTTCCATTGAATGTCGGGTGCACAAGGTGTCAGACTGTGAGGTGTCGGGATGGAGCACAGGGGTGCCGGGGCGCCGGTGGTATGCCACGGCGGGTCGGGGCAGTTGAATGCTACTTCGGGCAGTGGCGTGTCGGGGGCGTCGGCCATCGTCGCCTCGGGAACGTCGGGCAGGTGCTCGTCGGGGGTGTCGGGTAGCGACGGGCTGGGGCCAAGCAATGCCGCGTCATGGCCGAGTAGTGGGACGCCAGAAGCAGGTGCTGGGGCGCCAGGGCTGGAAAGGGCCCTGTCGGGGCGCCAGGGTCAGGCTGTGCACCTAGGTGTCAGGGACGTGTCGGCCAGTGTCAGGGCGGAGTGATGTGGCCCGGGGGCGCCGAGGCCGTGTCGGGCAGCGATGGGGCGGCGAGCTAGGACGCCGAGGATGCCGAGGGCGTACCGGGCATCGTCGGAAGGGGCGCTGGGGCGTCGGGGCCGGTCGGGGATGCCGAGGGCGTACCAGGCATCGTCGGGGCTGGTCGGGGCCGGTCGGGCATCGTCAGGCGTCGGGGCTGATCAGGGTTGGTCGAGCAGCGTCGGGGCCGGGTGCCGGGGTGGCCACGGGTGCTAGGGTTTTAGAGATTAACCCTGTAAACTTCTCAATTCCTTCGGGCTTGACTTCTTCTCCTTCATCTGATTCTTCTTCTTCTTCCTTCTTCTCATCTTCTTCATCATCTGTCTCGATTCCTCCTTCTCTTATCACCATCGTCCATTGATTAGGGCAGTCCCTTGAGATATGTCCCCTACCTTGACATTTAAAGCATACAATTCCACTGGGACGTGGGTTAGAGCTTTGAACATTAGAAGTTGGTGGAGCAGGTGTTAGCCGTGGTGCCGAATCCCTAGGGTTAGGGTTTGGCCGTGAGATGGGGCCTCGGGGCTATCCAGGCTTCCATGGGGCTTGGCTTGCACTTGAGCCTCCTCTCCACTGGATATTGGTTGGTCTTCTCGTGTAGCCCTTCCTCAACTCCCTCTCCACACGGTTAGCTAGGGCTTTGAGATCCTCGTAGTCAATATAGTTAAGTATATTGACTTGGTGCATGATCTCGGGGTGTAGTCCACCCACAAACCTGGCTATTCTGGCTTCGAGTTCTTCTCTGAGGTCGAGCCTGGCTACCAACATTTCCATCTCCTTGGTATATTGCTCCACGGACATGGTGCCTTGCTTTAGGGTTTGAGGAGAGGTGTGTAGGTCTCAGATATAGGGTCCCGAAACAAACCTCTTCCTCATCTTCCTCTTGAGATCTCTCCATGACTCGATGGGGCTTCCTCATCTCTTTGTACCTGTCTCTTGAACTGGCTCCACCATAGAGCAGCATAGTCAATAAATTCAAGAGTGCGATGATTACCTTTTTCCTCTCCGAATAGTGATGGCATTCGAGGAAATCCTCCATACTTCTTTCCCAATCTAAGTACTCGTTGGCATCATTCTTGCCGGCAAACTTGGGAATGGTGAGCTTGAGGTTGCTCACATCATCATCAATCTCCTGAGCTAGCCTTCTAGCTCTTCGATTTAGGTCTTCAGGGCTTTCTTCTCGACGCTCGTCTCGGCCTCTTCCTCCTTGAAGCCTTGCTAGGGCTTCTTGGATTGCATCTAAAGTAGTTCCAAGATTCTGGATATGTACCTCCATATTGGCTATTCTATCGTCTGCCATGGTTAGTGCTAGCAAACGGAAGCAAACTTTCTATCCCCTCTTCTTAGAAATAAACTTATAGCGCAAGGAAATAACTTGGCAAGGGTGGCCTTTCTTTTCTTTTATTTTTTCTTGACCTCGAATACGGTTTTGTTGATGGTATGATGGCCACCAATTTTCTTTGCCTTACAACTCGAAAACTGAATACAAGAATTGAAATAATAGGGATTTTTCGAAGCTATTTTCTAAGAATAACAAGAAACAAAAAGGGATATGTATCCAAGATAAACCTGGAGCCTGGGATAGAGTGTGGTCCTTGTGTTTGAACCGTGCTTTGATACCAACTGATGTGAACCGCCGCAACCGTGGGCAGACGACCCGAACCACCACAAGCTGATCATCACAGCAACAAGAAGAAACGTCGGAACCGGGATGGAAGAGGACTTTGACCCACTAGCTATAAACGAGCTAGGAACCAGAAGTATCAAGTCGAGGGCGCCACTTCAAGAGATGTGTGCTCTTGATGATAAGCCGACCTTAAGCAATGCAACAACGAGCAAAGGCTTAAGGGAAAAGAACATGTGTTCTGAAAATTGTATATTGATTCAAAGGGGGGTTGGTTTACAAGGATGGCCGACGGCCTCCTTATATAGGTGAGGGAACAAGCTCTCCTCCCGAAAAAGAAAAAAATAAAGAATCCTAATCCTAATTAGAATCCTAAAACTCCTAAACAACTTGAACTAAAAGGGAATAAAACATAAAATAATAAATGAGTCTTTAAAGTTGAATAAAAGACCTAAATAGGTCAGAAACCTAATCCGGCCGCGGTCGGCTGCTCGGGCCGATTGGGCTATGGTGGCGGCCCGGTGGGCTTGCCCGGTCGGGCGCCGGGCCTGATACGGGTGGCGGTCGCGGGGCCTGGTGCTCCGGGCTGGTCCAGGGGTCGGGCTTCTTGGTGGCCGACCTTATGAGATCCCTCGGATCAGCCCGGCTCTCGGTCTAAGGCTCGGGGCTGGACCTTCCTCGGGGTTTCTTCATTTCCGCTCGGGGCTTCCTCTTTAAGCTTCGGGCAGTCCTCAAGTAGCTCCAGATATAGCTCTCAGGAGCTGGGGTCGGCTCAGGTGTCGTGCCTCAAGCCAAGGACTCCAATTCTTCTCAGGGCTCGGCTCGGGGTGAGCCCTTGGATGGCCTCCTTTTCCGGCTAGGTACTCTTGAGCTCTTCTCCTCCTGTACTGCAGAAATGCTTCCAGAGGGTCACTCAAGGGGCCAACTTCTTTAGGGCTCTTGGAGGTCAGGCCAGGGGCAGACTGAGGCTTGTCTTTAGTGCTAGGGCTTATAGCCTCGGCCAGCAGCATGGCCTGGAGTAGCATTCCATCTCTTGGAGTCTTTCTACCTGCAAGGGAAGGCCTTAGTCGATATTTCATGTCATACCTTGGCTTTAGGGCTTGAAGATGGCCTGCCCTTGGATCTACACGCTTCTTGTGAGGTCCTAGGGTCCTGCCTCGGACAGGTGACCCATGTGGGGTGTAGGAGTACCGGTTGGCATCAGGGCAGCACTGGTGGATCATATCACGCGGTGCTATAGTTCTGCTAACACGTGGCAATATGCTTCATAATAAAAAATTATGTTAATTACATCTTAATACTCTAAATATTTTGCATTTTTATTAACGTACGTAGATCTAATGGTTAAAATTAGATGGATATTAGGTAACTTTGTCAAAAAAAAAAAGGTAACATTATTTTTAATTATCTTCTAATTAACTATATTTACTTTCTTTAATTATTATTTTAGTATTATAATTAAAATTTGCACTGAGCTGAATTCGAAAAAATCATGTATTTACATTCAGATTTAACACTCAAGACTGAAAAAGGGCCAAGTCCACTTTGTTTATCAACCTGAGGTGGGAGGCTGATCGTATCGCAAAGTTAACAAGGGATGACCTTCTACCGTTAGATTGGTTAAGTTCGATGTAATCGGCCAATTTATATTGGTTTTTGTTTTTTAATTTCTATCTCTGATGTATGTAGAAACATTCACATCGTTTGTGGTGCTATTTACTGATCCTTAATTGAATAACTACCTTTCATAAAAAAAACTTTTGGTGACGCAGTGCTATCAGTTCAGCTAACACATGGCAATATGCTTCATAATAAAAAATTATGTTAATTACATCTTAATACTCTAAATATTTTGCATTTTTATTAACGTACTAAACTATTATACTTTTTTATATTGGTAACTCCTTGGCGGGAGAGACCATTGATCGTGGAAATTCCTAGCATGAGCATACTAGGTTTATCGCTCATATGAGTACACTAATATGCACCATTCATTTCTTTAATGAAGATCTAATGGTTAAGATTAGATGGATATTAGGTAACTTTGTAAAAAAAAAAATTAGGTAACATTTATTTTTAACTATATTTACTTTCTTTAATTATTATTTTAGTATTATAATTAATTCGTGACAATAATTTTCGAGATTTGTAACCTTATAATTAATTATTTTTAGTTTATCAATTTCTCTAGGTTTTTTTTATGGCCATATTTGATCATAGTTCCATTTTTTTATGGAATGATTTCTTTTTAAGGCCATATTTGATCATAGTTCATTTTTTCTGGATCGATTTCTTTTTTATTTGTTGGAACGATTCCTATTTTATTTTCTAGAATCAATTATGTATTTTATTAGTTCCATGTTCCATTCTATATTTTGGAATCACCTTATTTATCAGTTTGCGATTCTTAATCTATATTTCTAGAATCTCATCATATCTTGATGGTCACAAATCTCAGAAAATTCATCAAAATCAAAGCTTGAATTATCGATATTATGTCCATGACATTGTTCCGAGATGGAAAATAGGAACTTGGTACCAAATCACATATCTCGATCCATATTTACAACTACGACAATGGGTTTGGAGAAGGCGTGCGGCAGCGGGGCTGCCGAGGGCTTGCTTCGATGAGGTTGGAGACGATGTGAGGCGACGAGGTTAGCGAGGGCATGTGGCATTGAGGCTGGAGATGACATGTAATGGCTGGCTAGGGAGGGCATGTGGCGGCAAGGTTGGAGATGGTGTGCAGACGTATTGATATGAACCTTCTACAGCCACAGGTAGCAACCCTAATACCAGAAGCTATGTAACAGGAACAAGGAGGCTAACCTTAGTGCCGGATGGAAAGTACTGGACCCGCTAGCTATAAAGAGCTAGGAACCCTAAGTGTCCAGGTCGAATGGTGCCACGCAGTTGAGGGTGTGTACCTCGAGTCACGATAAACCAATCTTAAGCTAAGCAACAACGAGCAAAAGGTTGAAGGAAATCAAGAACAAAGTTCTGAAATTCAATTGTATTAATCATCAAAGTTGTGTCCTTACATCGTGGCCAAAGGCCTTTATTTATAGGTGAGGATTTAGGACAAGCTCTCCGAATCCTTTTTCTATTATACTTCTAGAACTTTAAAATATTCCTAAACAATGTACTTAAAAGGAGGAAACTGAATACAATAAATAAACTGTCTAAAAATAGTAAAAAACCCTATTCCAGAGAAACCATAGGGGTGATCGTATCCATGACCAACTCTGACGTAGCCAT
Organism: Linum lewisii; assembly: GCA_034768395.1. NCBI lineage: Eukaryota > Viridiplantae > Streptophyta > Magnoliopsida > Malpighiales > Linaceae > Linum > Linum lewisii. Next base: position 44,253,398 of record CM068300.1, read on the forward strand.
GCCCGGTGCCGTGACCAAGCCCTACTCGGCATTGCCACTGATGTCGACATTGTCGAAAGCCTGATCCGAGAGAAGATAACCAAGAAAAACTCAGCACTAAAGCTGGGCCGAGAGGTCAGTCCATGGTCAAGTAGTCACGAGCCAATGCAGGATTTCTGGACAAATTCGTAGTATGACAAAGATTGACGAATTTAGGCTACTTGGAAACGGAATTTGGGCTGATGTCCAACATTAAAGTTGAAGCCCATGGATTTTACTAGTGATCTGTCAAAGGGATTAATTTTCCGAATTTGTTTGGTGTTTGTTTGGCTAATTACTTCAGAACTCGTTGAGTTATTTTTCTGCCTAGTTTAGAGTTCTTTTTTAGGAAGGAGTCTTTCCCTTGTAGGAAAAGGAGTCCGAGTTTTGCTTCCTTATTTGATTATTTTATGATTAGTTTAAGTCCTTTTTTGTAGTTTGTTTAGGACTCTTTGTTTTCTTTATTAGTATTTTACCTTTTAGGAGTTAGAGTCATAGAAGGAATTGGAGAACTTGTTCTCCATCCTCACGTATAAATAAGGCTTACACGCCTCATTATAAGACACACCTTGAAATTAATAAACACTTAAATTTCGGTTTTCCTCTTGCGTGGATTTGTAATTCTCTTTTTGACTTTCATGGAATTGATTGTCGTCTAGATTGGCTTATCGTCTAGGGTATTCACCCCTTGAAGTGGCGCCTTTGACCAGACACTTAGGGTTCCTAGACTTCGCGTGTTAGTGGGTCCAAGTACTCTTCATCCCCAATTCCATAGATTCAACTCGTTGCTTCAGAGATAAGCTTGCGGTGGTTAGGGTCATGGAGCATAGCCTGTGGTGGTTCACATGGTGTATGTGACATCCTAGGAAAATCCCACATCGACAAAGCACGGTGGAGATCCATGGGCTATGTGGAATAGTTCAACCTTAACTAACATTATGCGCTTTGTGGTGTAGTGGCTGGGGTTTGATCTTGATAGGAGAAGGTCATGGGATTGAATCCCACTAACACCCAAAAACAAATCCATGAGGGTTGGGCCTAAAGTGGACAATATCTTGTCAGAAAACGTTGGGATATGACGTAGCCATGCCTAGTGCCGTGACCATTCCCTACTCGACATTGCCACTGATGTCGAGCATTGTCGAAAGCCTGATGCGAGAGAAGATAACCACACAAAACCCAGCACTGAAGTTGGGCCGAGAGGTCAGTCCATGGCCAAGCAGTCACGGGCCAATGCTGTACTAACCAAAAAAAAGGGTTCGCTTCTTAGTATCTGCAGTCTCTAAAGAAGTCTCTATCAGAGTTGGAATTGGAAGGAAGCTACCTCCAAGAGAATTTAAGAAAGGTACACAGACAAAAAGAGACTAGCTTTGACTTTCTTTTAATATAAGTTTATCATGTAACAAGTGATCATTTGTGTTTTGTAGGAAGATTACGTCGGCAGGCAAGTACCTCAAATATGAAATCAAGGCATTTTTTGGTCTTTAGAGTTCTAATTAGTAATTACCATGTCGATTATAGATCATCAAATTAAGTTCAATCTTAGAATCAACCTTTTAATTTCAGTCATTTTATTTGGTGATATCAACTGTAATTGGGGTTGACACATTTGTGATGTGTCTTATCTTTCATGCTCATCATCTTCTTAAGCTAGTGATTTCTATGTTATTGTGGTATTTGTCTAATTCATATGTCCTTTTGTCTTGTTTGTTATCTAATTAATTTGCTCGTCTCATGTATTCTTGAATATTATTGTTGCTGCCTCATTTCTGTTTTTTTGTATCCACTCCAGGAAAGATTGTATTTACTGCTCCTTCTTGGCCACTTGTTATTCAAGAGATAAAATCTTGTCACGATATAATGGGAATACCACAAGTAAGAGGATTTTTTCTGATCAAGAGAGTAATTAGGTCTATGGTTTCTTTTCCGTCATTTCTTTCTTGGATTGCTTCATGAAACCATCTAATCCTTCTGCACGAATGGACAATTGATATGACAGGCCAGATATGTCCATAAATGTGAGAATATAAAGGATTGTTTTGTAATAGGGAAATTATGTAAGGGTCGTTTTGTTATTTGGGTTTACTACCCTTTCTATAAATAGAAAGTCTGGGACCCTTTTGTAATCACTTTTGCATTCCATTCAATATCATTCACTTAACATGGTATCAGTTGTAAAACACGCCTTCTGCGTCGTCGTTTCCATTTTCTGATTTCCGCGTCTCCAAGAAAGCGTTTTCCATACGCCTCTTTCTCCCTCCTTTCGTTTCCAGAGGTTTCTCTGTGTTTTTCCCCTTTCTTCGATCGATTCTATCGATTCTCAATGGGAAGAGCAGGTTCTTCGGCTCAGGCTCTAGCGATTCCGGTGGTGGATGCAAACCATCCTTATTTCATCAATTTCGGCAATAATCCCGGGATGATGCTGGTATCTTCCGTCTTGAACGGCGCGGCGGACTACTTCTCGTGGGCTCGCTCGATGCGTCGGGCTCTGATGACGAAGAATAAATCAGGCTTCGTTGACGGTGGTGAGATGCTGCCAGACGCTGGAGATGCTCTTCTTCCAGCCTGGCAACGCGCGAATGGGTTGGTTCTTGGATGGATCAATCGCGCCGTTTCGCAGGATATTGCTCAGAGCGTACTATGGCTCGACTCCGCCAGGGATGTCTGGCTCAATCTTGAAGAAAGGTTTCGACGATCAAGCCTAGTTCGGATTAACGATCTACATGATCAGATATCTTCTTTCCGCCAAGGTGCTCTCTCTGTATCTTCGTATTTTACGAAGTTCAAAGTCTATTGGGATGAATATACGATGTACAGGCCAGTTCCCTCCTGCTCTGCACTCCTAGGTGTTCCTGTGATGCTCTAATCCGAGTTCGCGATTATTTCCACACAAAGCAAATTATTAGGTTTCTTCGGGGCCTTAATCCAAGCTTTGGATCAGTCCGGTCCCAGATTCTTCGCTCGGATCCCTTGCCTACCATCAACCATGTCTTTGCTATGGTGGTTCAGGAGAACAAGAGCTTGGTGGAGCAGCGGTTGCGGCTCCTAGGGATGCAGTGGTGTTCGATTCTTGGTTCGACACATGTTCTGGCTGCGGGTACGTCTACAAATGCTGGTGGTTTCAAGCGAGGAACGAAGCGCCCCATCTGCACCTACTGTGGCCTAATCGGCCATACCATTGAAAAGTGTTATCGAAAGATAGGTTACCCACCAGGGTACCGTAACAAAGGGAAAGCACCAGCCGTTAATGCAGTGGCGGTTACCAGCACTGAGGTTCCTTCAGGAGATAATGGAGGGCACGGTGGTTCGACTCCTGATGGTGATTCTGGCGGTGTCACGATCTCTCAACAGCAATACCATGCTCTCTACTCGCTTTTTCAGGGCCATGCTCCGCTTCATCAGCATTAGGACCCGTCCCTGGTAGTGTGGTCAGCTGCGTAACCAAGATTCAAGATAGTGGCTCTAACGTGCAAACTCCTGATGCACAGTACGTTCCTACCTCGTCTCAAGGCCCAAATCCCTCGGAGGACCTCCCTGCTACTAGCCAAGGTATGATTCTAGCCTTGATTCCTCGTCAATCTTGTTCGAATGTTACATGGATAATTGATTCGGGAGCTTCGGACCACGTTGTGTGTTCCGCATCCCTGTTATATGCTTGTAACTCTGTTAAGAACATGAGTGTTACTCTTCCCAATGGGAATAGAGCTTCTGTTTCTCACATAGGGTCTGTGAGATTAACTGATAAACTAATTGTTCATAACGTTTTGGTAATCCCTGGGTTTTCTTTCAATCTTTTGTCTGTGAGTAGACTGACTTCCCAGCTACATTGTAAAGCTGTGTTCTCATCTCAGTCATGTTCATTTCAGGACCAAACTACTTTTCTGACGATTGGTACAGCTAAGCTGCTTGGAGGCTTGTACGTGTTTGACCATCCTTCGTCTTCTCCAAGTGTGCATACGGTTTCAGCACCTTCTATAAGTAGTTCAACTCCTATTTTTTTCGATCTATGGCATTACAGGTTAGGACACAGTTCTTTGACAACTTTTGCGGGTTCGTTTAGGCCTAAGAAAACATGCAACTTTCATTGTAGAGTCTGTCCTTTAGCTAAACAGAAAAGGTTGCAGTTTCCCATTAGTGACTCTTATGCTTCTGAAGTGTTTGCACTTGTTCATATCGATATATGGGGGCCATATTCTGTGCCTACTCTAGAAGGACATAAATACTTATTGACTATTGTAGATGATCATTCTCGTTATACTTGGGCTCGTTTAATGATTTCAAAATCTGAAGCAAGGTCTCTCATTATTGAGTTTTGTGCAATGGTTCAAGTTCAGTTTAATAGTCAAGTTAAAGTTGTACGTTCTGACAATGGCTTAGAATTTTCAATGCCTCAATTTTATGCTTCTAAGGGAATAGTACACCAAACTTCTTGTGTCTATACCTCGCAACAAAATGGTCGAGTAGAACGCAAGCACCAACATATTCTTGCTGTTACTCGTGCCATTCTTTTTCAGTCTTCATTGCCTGTTGTCTTTTGGGGATTTGCTATCCAGCATTCCATCCATCTCATTAATTTGTTGCCATCTCCAGATTTGCAAGGAAAAACTCCTTTTGAATTGATTCATGACAAGCAAGCGACTTATGATCATTTAAGAGTTTTTGGTTGTCTTGGATATGCTTCGACTATTTCTCAGAACAGACTTAAACTCAATCCACGGGCTGAACCGTGTGATTTCCTTGGTTTTCCTTCGACAACCAAAGGATATTACCTCTATAATTTGGTCAATAACCGAATCTATTTTTCCGTATGACTTCTTACTTAAACCTGGAACTTATGATCAGCTGGAATCTTTGTTTGATAATGCTGAATTTTTTTTGTTTATGGATGGTTTTAGTCACACAAGTAATGCTAACACTCTTGTTCAAAATTCAGCACCTATGAGCTCTTCGCCTCAAGGTTTGCTTCCTAAAAGAAATTGTGATCAGCCCATTAGTTTTAGCTTCAAAATTCAGCACCTATGAGCTCTTCGACTATTCTTTGTTTACTAAACATTGTGATAACATTTTTCTTGCCGTTTTAGTTTATGTTGATGATATCATCATAACTAGCAATGATACTACGGGCATCAAAACTCTCAAGGATCAACTTCACGATCGTTTCACTATTAAAGATATTGGTGAGTTGAAATTTTTTTAGGGCTTGAGATTGCTCGATCTTCAAAGGGAATTACCTTTGTGAACGTAAGTATGCATTGGAAATTATTTCCGATTCTGGTTTATTAGCTTGTAAACCAGCATCGTGTCCTTCCGATAATACTCAATGTTTGTCTATTTCTTCAGGGACTCCTCTTTTGGACCCAACGGGTTATCGTCGTCTCATTGGGCGATTAGTATATTTATGTACTACTCGTCCTGATATTGCTCTCACTGTTAATTACTTAAGTCAGTTTGTAAGTAGACCATCAGATTTACATCTTCAAGCCGCAATGAGGGTTGTTCGTTACTTAAAAACGGATCCTGGGCATGGCTTGTTTTTCCCAAGTACATCTCGTTTGCAATTGCATGCGTTTTCTGATAGTGATTGGGTGGGTTGTCCAGATTCACGCCGTTCCACTACAGGTTTTTGTGTCTACTTAGGTGACTCTCTTATATCATGGAAGTCTAAAAAGCAGGCTACCATTTCTCGGTCTTCCGCAGAAGCTGAGTATCGAGCTTTAGCCGCCACAGCTTGTGAAATTCAATGGCTAAAGTATCTGTTTCATGACCTTTTATTTGATGTCCCTACTCTCGTTTCCTTATATTGTGACAGCACCTCAGCAATTCGTATGGCAGAGAACCCAGCGGCTCATGAACGCACAAAGCACATCGAGATTGATTGTCATCTCATCCGCGGTCTCGTGACATCTAGCTTCATTCACGTGATTCAAGTTCCGACAACAAATCAACTAGCGATGTCATGACAAAGCCTTTAGGAGCATCGGTTTTCTCGTCTTTGGTGTCCAAGCTCGGTCTCATGAACATTCATCGTCCGGCTTGAGGGGGGCTGTGAGAATATAAAGGATTGTTTTGTAATAGGGAAATTATGTAAGGGTCGTTTTGTTATTTGGGTTTACTACGCTTTCTATAAATAGAAAGTCTGGGACCCTTTCGTAATCACTTTTGCATTCTATTCAATATCATTCACTTAACAAGAAAAATGACCATGCTTTTCGAATTATAAACGAGTATTCATTGTTACTCCGTAGGTTTTGGAGAAATTCAAGCATGTAAGTTCTAGGTTTCATCCTATTGATATCTTTGAACATTATCTTCCTAGTGCTATCTCCACAAACATGTTTTTGCACATTAGTAAACTTTTGCATGAACATGTCTAGTTAATGTGCCAAGTTATTATTGATGAAGCTTATAGAGCATTGTGTGGCAGCTTGTGAGCTTGGCTATCCTCTTTTCCCAGAGTTGTGTTTTGAAGGGCGAGCGATAAATGTCAATACGAAAACCATCAGTTGGGATGATTTGTTGTGGAGCTAGTATAATGAAGTCTAGCTTCGAGGTGTCATTCGAAGTTTAGTCACGAATCATTGATTTAGAATATGTTTTGTCTTGTTGTACTGAAATTATGATATATAGGTTATTAATTAATCAACTCTTTTTGTTTGATTGTTTATGGATGGTTGATTGTGTACATATGGAGCCGACATAAGTTTTTCATTCTTTATGTGTGGTATGTATAATGACAAAAATATACAACATTGTTTAACTTTTCTAGCAATGAAATTGAAAGCTTCTTCTCCATGACTCTTTCGGTTGAACTGTTTTCTGTTAAATTGATTAAGTCTACCCTTGTTAAATGATTCATTTAGGAGTGGTTTTAATTCCTTGTTAAACGTCTCAGTTAATATGGGTTTTAAACTCCTATTAAACGACTTTTTTACAGGATGTTTACCAAACCCTTGTTAATCCGTTCAGCATTAGACATAATAACAATGGTTTTTAAACACTCGTAAACCGTTTAACAAGGGTTTAAACCCCTGTTAAATGGCCTTTCAAACCCCTCCTAAACGACATTTATGTTGTAGTGAGTTATAATGAGCTAGGAACCCGAAGTATCAAGGTAAATGGTACCACGAAGTCGATGGTGATGACCTTGAGCCACGATATACCAACCAAAAAGCCATTCAACGACGAGCAAAAGCTCTGAAATCAATTCTTTATCAAAGGGGGTCTCTCTCAAAACATGTACAAAAGGGTCTTATTTATAGGAGTAGGTTCTGCCAACGGCTTCTCTGAGTCCTTCTATGAAACTACTTATAGAACTATTAAATAATCTAAATCCTAACTAAAAAGAAAAATAATTCAAATAAAACACTAATAAAATATCAAAAGTCAACGGGTCGTTTGGATAGGTGATTTGAGGGAGGGATTTTAGTTGATTTGGGGCCCAAATCCCTGGCCTAGAGATTTCATTAAAATCTCTTGTTTGGGCTGCAAATATATGTGGAAATTGAGAGAGATTTCAAATCTCTTAGGTAAGCCCAAAATGATTTGGGAGATATTTTAAAATCACCACAATAAAGCAAGGATTTTGGGAAGTATTAAGAGAGATTTGATACACTTTTACTAGTTTGCCCTCAACTAATTCAGCTATTTACAATTAACCCATATATATGCCATCAAATTTTGGTAGATGATTAATGAAGGACATTTTGGTCATTTGAAACATGAATTTAATTTTCAATTTTTTATTTTATGAATTCCCTACCCAACAATCTCTCTAAATCACCCATCCAAACCTTCTATTTTTCAAATAGCAAGGGGACATCAAATCTCATGCTATTTTAAGTCTGTAGACATTTGAAATCCCCTCCTCTCAAATCACCTATCCAACGACCCGATAATATGACGCTAGAGTCCTAGCCCAACATTGAAACCCAAACGTTGGGCATTCCCTTTCTTACTCGGGCAAGGTCAAATTACTCCTCAAAGTCAAAGCTGGATAACATAAATAAAAAAATCCTTATAGCTTCCTTTTTAGTGCCGCCATATATGCTTTGTAGTTGTAGCAGACAACCACAACAACATGATTAAAACAAAATAACTCAAGTATAACAAATAAACCTAAAGGGTTTTCGTTTGGGAAATGGAAAGCTTTATTCTTTACATTGACAAAGAAAAGTCACTCAATACGATCATATGCCTTTTTTAATATCAATCAAGTTTAAGAGCCAAGAAACTTGTTATTTATGAAGAGCGAATTTTTAGGTAATGCATGATTTCATGTGTGATAATGGTATTATCATAAATTGTTTTTCCTTGGACAAAACCATTATGAGTCGGCTGATAATGTTTGGTAGAATGCTCCATAATCTAGAAGCTAGGATTTTGGAAATGGTTTTGTAAATCACTGTACAAAGACCAAAGGGTCTTAGTTGTTTCATGCTATTTACTACTTGTACCTTAGGAAGAAGTGTAACTCATGTATGGTTCATCGATTTCAGTAAAATATTTGATCTAAAGAAAAACGTCATTGCATCAGTGAAATCTTGACCAACAATGTCCCAATAAACTTTTAAAAAAATGCTAGTGAAACCATCTAATCTGAACTTTATCATCTCTAATTTAGAAAATAACATCTTGAATTTCTTTTTTTTTTTTTGGTGGAAGGCGGGTGCAATGCATCCTTACTCATTACTCAAAAAACGGAATTGTTCTGGGGAAACATGTCCCTACATGGTCGTGCCAAATGGCTCTATCAACCTCATGGGGGTAAGAACAATCAACATGAAAACCAAAATCAAGAGAGTGTTCGTGGTGGGCAAGCAGATCAGCAACTCTGTTGCCTTCGTGAAAAGTATGGGAGATCGAAACTTCCCAATTCCTGTTGCGGATCTCGAAGATGGACTCGAGCGTCCGACCATGTCTGGAGTATTCTTTCAGGTCCCCCAGGATTGCAGTGACCGCCGCCATAGAATCCAGCTGAAGGTGGACCTTCCTGAAGCCCATGTCCCAAGCAATCATAAGGCCAATCTCAACCGCTCGGAGCTCGGCACGCATGATAGAGCAGCGACCAAGATTGACTACAAAAGTACCCACCGGGCGCCCAAGGGAGGTGTGGAGAATGCCACTGGCAGCCGCTCGGGAATGGGGCTGGATAACAGAGCCATCTGTATTAATAGTGTACAGTCACTCGGCCCCGCCTTCCAACCGACGTGAGTATCAATGCGTCGTGTGGCATCCTCTAAGGCTACCTGCGAGTCCGCTCTCATTGTCTCTCGGACCCCGGCGATCCAATGAAGGACTCGTAGGCGGAGCTGATCGCATGTCGCAGGTTTACCCTCAAAGATTGCCTCATTACGCGCCTTCCAAAGAATCCAAGTGGTGACACCAAACGTAAGCTCAAAGTCCCTATGCGTGAGGCCTGTCTTGAGCCAGACCTGCAGATTATCTGTAAAGAAACGTGAAGCAAGCTCAGGAAGGATAAACAGGGACCAAACCTCATGCGCCAGTTGGCAATCCCTGACCACATGATGGGTATCTTCAATGCCGCCTCTGCATCTCTGGCACTCGGCAGCATCCGTCAGGTGACGTCTCTGTCGTTCAGCATTGGTCAGGATCCTGTTATGGGCCACAAACCAGAGGAAATGCCTGATTCGGTTGGGGCCCGTCCACCGCCAAGCAGTCTTCCAAATATCCTGGTTCGTCCCTTGATCAGTACTGGCAAGAATCTCATACGCCGTCTTGAGAGTGAATTTCCCACGGGGTCAAGACCCCAGATGATACCGTCCTCTCCCAGATTATCACGCGGGGGGTCCATGCCTGCAACTAGTCCGATGATGTGGGGGTGCAGGGATCGCCGCAGAAACTCCCAGTTCCAATTGTCGTCTGCACTCCGGGCTTCCGCGACGGACAGCTGCAGATCCTCAACTGAAAGTCAACAATAGCATGGTTAGCAAGGATAATGTCAGAATTCAACCAACGGGATGACCAAAAGAGAGTGCCCTTCCCATTTCTAACATTCTGTTGACAAGCGCCTCTCAGGTCATGCCAGATAGCTCTGATCCCTCTCCAAAGGGCGGAACCTCCAGACTTCCTGCGAAGCTGCAAACCCGCATCAGTCTCTTTCAAGTACTTGCTTGTCATAACCTTCACCCAAAGCTTCTCAGGATGGTTCAGGATCCCCCAACCGAGCTTCATGAGGTAAGCTTGGTTAAGCTCTCTAGCCTTTCTGAGCCCCAATCCGCCTTGGTCTTTAGGCCTGCAAATACGATCCCAAGCAAGTAAGTGAACTTTTGACTTAATTGAAGAACCGCCCCAAACGAAGTTGCGAATAATAGCATCAATGCGGTTAGTGATAGAAACTGGGAGGACCGACGTCTGCATCGCATAAGAGGGAATAGCGTTAAGAACAGAGAGTGCAAGCATAACACGTCCCGCCAGGGAGAGCGTGTTACATTTCCACCCATCCAACTTACGCCTCATTCTCTCAAGGATGTAACCATAGGTATCCTTAGAGGTCCTACCATGCAGGATAGGAACACCGAGGTACCTCCCCAAATCACGCGTCTCACTAAAACCCAGCAACTCGCACAGACGATGGCGGAGGGCGTTGCTCGTGTTCTTAGAGAAAAAGACGCGAGACTTATCCGCACTCACCATCTGGCCGGAAGCAGCACATAAGGTGTTTAATAACCCATTAATCACGCGGCTTTGCCTCTGACCCGCCACACCAAAGAGTACCAGGTCATCGGCAAAGAAAATATGTGAGAGAGCCGGTCCATCTCTAACGAGGCGGATCGGTTTCCACACATTAGCGCTCACAGAATTATTAATCAGAATACTAAGCCTCTCAATGCACAGGGTAAAAAGGAAAGGAGAAAGAGGACATCCTTGACGTAAGCCGCGGCCTGGTCTGAAGTTGGGAGTGAGGCTGCCGTTCCAAGAAATCTAGGTAGAGGAAGTCGAAATGCAGGCCATGATCAGCGAAATCATGCTTCTAGGGAAGTTGGCAAGGCCGAGCGTTTCCTCCACGAAGCTCCACTCGAGGCGGTCATAAGCTTTAGCAAGGTCCAACTTGATCACCATAGAGCTTGGTTTCCCCGTTTTAGAGCGCATGGAGTGGATCACTTCCTGCAGGATGATGATGTTCTCAGAGATCTGGCGACCCGGAACAAAGCTTGTTTGGTTATCGCCAATGAGCTTGTTCATATGCTTTCTTAAACGATCCGCAATGCACTTGGTAATTGCTTTGTAAGACACGTTACAGAGGCTGATTGGGCGAAACTGAGAGATCATCTCTGGTTTCGAGATCTTAGGAATGAGGACAATGATCGTCTCATTCGCCTGCTCGACCAGTTCCGGGCACCTGAAACATCGAGAAATAAAGTCAGCAGTATCGCGTCCCACAGTATCCCAACATTTATGATAAAAGATAGGGTGGAAACCATCCTTCCCTGGAGCTTTGAGGCCTCCCATAGCCTTAAGCGTGGAGTGGAACTCTTCAGGGGAGGGGATGCAGGCAAGGTTGCGGCCCTCTGAGTCTGAGAGAGGAGTGGGGAAAGACGCGGCTGCAGTCTCTAGAGGAATCGTCCGCCCGGTCTGGAACAGAGCCTGAAAGTGGGAGACAGCTATCTCTTTTATCATAGTGTTGTCGTAAGTCCAAGATCCATCCTCAAGCTTGAGACTCTGGATCCTGTTAGCTTTCCTACGCCGGATGGTAGAGAGGTGGAAAAATTTGGTGTTCCGGTCGCCATCCCTGTTCCACTGCATTATGGACTTCTGAAGCCAGAGCATGTGCTCTTGCCAGAGGGTTTTCTCAAGCTCCAAACGAACAGACTCCTCCTCTCTAGCCCACCGTCCAGAGCCGCAATTCTGGTTCTTGAACTCTAAGTGACGGAGACGATTCTCCAGGTACCGTTTGCGTTTGAAGATGTGGCCAAAAACCTCCTTGTTCCAAATGACACAGTGCTCCTTGAAATCCTGCAAAGACGAGCACAAATCCCTTCCTCTGTTTCCAGGCTTGATCAAGGAAATCAGTGAAATTAACATGACTAAACCAAGCTGCATTAAAACGAAAGGGTCGGGGATCATAATCAAACCTCTGTATCTTATTGGTTCGGATAAGGAGGGCTCTATGGTCAGACTTCAGCCTCTCCAGGTGGTAAGTAGTCGCCTCCGGGAAGGTGGTTAGCCAACTGCCGTTACCCAAGCACCGATCCAGGCGCTCCCTGAGGTTACGCCGAAACCAGGTGAATTTGGGCCCCACAAACCCCGTGTCAATAAGCTGGCAGTCATCAATACAGCTCCGGAATTCCGCCGCCTGGCAATGGTTGAAGTTAGCACCCCCCCATTTTTCCGTCGAGTCAACCAAAGCATTGAAGTCACCAAGAAGAACCCAGGCCTGAGCGGCAAAGCCTGCGAGCCGGCGCGGTCATCCCACAGCTGGCGTCGTCCAACAAGGGAAGGGGACGCATAGATGAAGGCAACACATCTTGAATTTCTTGATTACTCACCCAAGTAGTGAGTTTATTATTCATTGAATAAGTGAGTTCCTTAGATTCATCTAATGGGGGCATTATTAAGGACAAGTTTGAAGGATGAAAGGGAGTTGAAAAGAAATTATGCAATTCTACACATTTCATTTTGGTTAGTGTGTTCAATTCTTAGATTATCAATAAGTGATTAAACCACGTTTTGTTTCCTTTCTTGAGCAACAAAACGTTTTTTTTTTTAATTTTTGTCTCCAAATACTAACCATTTCTTTCTATATCTTTGATTCAAATAATATATTTCTTGATGAATTTCAATAGATAAGTAATTTTTCAAGGCTGAAATACACCCCTATCCATCGATTTTGATATCTTTACCTCATTGATTTCTTGTTCAATCTCTTAACCTTTATTTCAGAATTTGTTACACCAGAACATAACAATTCAAAATTTTTATGATGAATTGCTTTTAGTTTTTCTTTAACTTTCTACATTGGTAAACCCACAATAAGTTTAGTCCAGTCTATTTAAATAATCATTCAAATTTTGGGTGAACCATTCCATATGTTATCAAATCTAAATAAGCGTTTATAAGGGGATTTCGAGGGAACTCGTTAAAGGTATATTGCCAGATGATCTGAACCATTAATTTCCACATTTTTACTGATTGTTTTCGGCCACTATAGAAGTCATTCATATGAGATTAATAATTTATCCAATTTGGAGCTAATAATGTTTCTCTCAGTTTTTCTTTTATTCGACCAAGTAAAAAACGGACCAAAATAATCCACATTGGTTAGTTGCAAATCATTTATGAAATTATAGAAATCAGCCATAGATCTCGAGTTAGGTAGATTTCCACTTTTTCTTTTTGAGAATTTCATTAAAGCATTAAAATCACCAAAAAAATACAATTGGTCCTAAAGGGTTTACAATGTTGTTTTGAAGGAATTGGAATTGAGAGAAGCGTTCAATTGGTCTAGTAGCAAGATAAACTCTAATAATAAAGGTTCTAGTTTATTTGTAGCTCTTTCCATTCTAAGCAAATTACAAATGGACAAGAGAAAATAATTTTGAAAATAAAATAAGTTTGCCAAGCCAACTCTATACCTCCTTTTGTATTTTCTTTAACAACATGTTCAAAATTACCATACCTGATTAAGAGACCGGCTTGGGATCAAGGAAGGTTCCTTGATCCCATCAAGGAAGAGCAGTTTGGCCATTTAAAAAAATTGTCCAGCCACCCTTCATTATCGCCCGTTTCGGCCACCGGTTTCCGATCGTCGGCCACCAATCGCCGGCCACTGGTCGCCGGTCGTCGGCCGCCGATCGCCGGCCACCAATCACCGGTCGCTGGTCATCGGTCGTCCGCTGCCGCCGTACCTCCGTCGTCGCCGGTGATCTGCCGCGCCGCCGTACGTCGCCGGTCTTCCGCCGCCGCCCTCAATAAAATTATATATTTTTTAAAAAATATGTTGTTGATATGATTCGAAATCATGACCTCTTTTGCTAAAAATTAAACTCCAACGACTATGCTACTAAGCACTTATTACTTAATATTAAACTCCTACCACTATGTTATGAAATCATGACCTCACGTGTACACGTTTTATACATGTGTACAAGATAAAACGTGTGTAATAAATGTAAGTACATAAATGTGTACGTGTATAAAACGTGTACAAAATATGTGTACACTAGTGTAAAAAATAAGTGTACACGTGTACGAATAGGTGTACACGTGTACATAAACAAAATGTAAGATATTGTGTACACCTGTACAATGAGTACGTGCACTTGTCCAAAGAGTGTGTGCACGTGTACAAAGAGTGTGTGCACGTGTACAAGATAAGTGTACACGTATACAAAAATGTAAGTACATAAACGTGTGCGTGTATAAAACTTGTACAAAGCATGTACACATGTATAGAAACATGTACACATGTATAACACGTGTACGAAAAATATTGCAAATGAGTACACAATTTATGTACAAAAATGTGCACGTACACATGTACAAAGATGTGTACACATATTAAAAATGAGTACGAAGCGTCACTGAAAAAAATTCTAGAAAAATAGGCCCGACGACGGTGGTCCGGTGGATGAAAAAAATTTCGAAATCGGAACTCCGATCGTGAGATGAATGCATCGGAGAAGTCGCCGGAGCTCTGGTGGCCGGAGTCCGGTCACCGACTGTTTCTACTTAACTTAAATTAAAAAAAAAACTAAAAAAGAAACTAAATTAAATTAAATGGTGAAATGACCCTTTTACCCTTTTAATTTAAATTCTTAGATCTGAAAAAATGAATCAATGTTTGAGATTGTTCCTTGACACCATCAAAGAAGTTAAATTTGTTTGAAGGCAAGCCACTCCCTGTTTAAGGATAGTTTCTACTTAACTTTCTTCTTAATAACATGTATAAACTATTATACTTATACATTTTAATCCATATCTCAAATAATTCCATAGTAGACACATCAATATAACCATACACTAATTATACTTAAACATTCTAATCCATTTCTCAAATAATCCATAATAGACACAATTATGGAATTATTGTGGTATAGAATGAATCCATGATTGTGGTAGACTTCTATAAATCTCTGTTGGGTACTCTAGTTTAGGTCCAGACAAGTAATTTGGATAGAATTGTTAATAAACACATTACTGAAGAGTAGATTGAGTCCCTTGAAGTAGATATCACAGAAAAAGAGATTAGAGATGCATTTTTCTCCATGCCTAATGATAAGGCTCCATTGCAAGATGGTTATACAACTGGATTCAATAAGAAAAACAGGATTGTGGTTGGAAATGTTGTTACTTGTGTTTTTCTAAGCTTGTTCCATAATGATAAGCTTCTAGCTTTTTTGAATTTTGTCACTCTATCCTTAATTCCTCAGAAAATCGATGCTACAAAAATTAAAGACTACAAGCCTATCTCATGTTGTAATGTCATATAAAAAATCATATCCAAAGTGCTTGCAAATAGATTAAGGAATATTCTGCCCTGCATTATTAGTGCTTCCCAGTATGCTTTTGTTAAATCTACGTTAATTGGTGATAACCCTAATTATTCATAATAAAATATAACCATACTAAAAGGAGTAGAACTCCTTATTTGGTTCAGTTCAACGTGAGTAGTCAAGGAACTCGACCAACATTGAAAAGCAATTGGGCTTTGGTTGAATGGAAAACCTTGATTGGAAAACAGGTTTGGTTCAAATGAAAAACCAGCTGAACCCAATCCCTGCAATTAAGCTTCTTCTGTTAGTAGCTGTAGTTCAGTGAAAGCTCAAGGAAAGTGAATTGCGAATACGAAAGAGAAAGACGCTGCACATTAAACACATGATATTTAACGTGGTTCAACACCGTGAAGATGTGTACATCCACGTCCTAAGACGACGCTCGAGAGACTTAGATCTTATTCAAAAGAGAAACACCAAATCTTTAGGAATTGAAGCTAAGACAAAGTTTCACAACTTTACACTTAGTTGTGCCTCAAACCAACAGTTCAGTTTGAGAAATCATATTACAAGATATTCCCTACCAACTCCAGTAAGATATCTCCTTGTAATCTATACTCTTAACCTCCTTAGATAGTTAAGATTAAACCACCAAAACAACAAACAAACTCGGCAATGTTGTGTTCTACCTTTTTGAATTTCTCGCAGCTGTTTGCTATCTTTGTGAAAAATTAAGTTTCAGCTCCTTTATGTGGTGACTTATGAGGAGATGAAAGTAGTCGTTGCACCTTATGTTTTCATTCTTCAAGGAATCAATCATTTCCTTATTTATTGTGATCTGTCAGCCATGAATTAAGCAACATAGAAATGGAAGGTTGAGTAGCCAAGGTTTTAACCATTAGTCTCCTAACAGATGCACCCAAATCAATCACTCCAATTGTTATTTTTCCAATCCCAAAATAAATTTAATAGATTGTCAACTCAAAATTGATTAAGATTTTTTTTTTTGATGAATATGTATATGTATTATGTACTAAGGCCGAAAAAGGCAGTCAACAAAAAGGAAGCAAGGGGCTGAACAAGCAGAGCAACCAAACAGCCCCTGCACAAGAGTTCCGCGAACAGGAACAGAGCAACAAATCAAAAAAGAACCTTACAACTCTCAAAAACAGCAAAACAGCAGAAGCCAAAAACGAGGCTGAAGAAAATAAGGAGTGCTAGCCATTATCAAACACCCTCCGCCTCCACTCAATTAAGTCAAGCGGCAGAAAGATACCAGAAACAACTAACCAATCACCGACTGCGCTCCAGATTTTATGAAGCGTGACGAGAGGAGAGTGTGAACGATCTCTGAAAATACGACCATTGCGCTCGGCCCATATGAACCACAAAACTGAATGGAGAATTACTTTCATCACCGGAGCATAACTCTTTAGACAGTTCAAGCCTTTCCATCCGATAAAGAATCCTTCAATTGTGAGGGGGAAGGGTCCATGAATGGAAAGTTTTGAACTGAGAAGAGACCAAACTTCCGAAGAGAAAGCACATCTAAGAAAGAGATGATCAACCGACTCGAGTTGGAACCACAGAGGACACACCTGTTTGCAAGGGAGAAGCCTTTCCTTTGGAGATTGTCGATTGTTGCCACCTTTTTGTAGTAAATTTTCCAGCTTAAGCACGTCATCTTAGAAGGAACCACAGGTTGCCAAATAACCTCTGAAGGAAAGTCTTTTGATCCGGAGTACTTCTTTTCAATCAGGATGCGGCGGAGAGAGGCAACCGAGTACTTCCATCGCTTTGGGGCGACCAAGTGATGAAGGTCGGCCCCTCAGTGAGATGTACCCGAGGGATGGATGCGAGATGAAGCAGAAGGTTGTGCCATTCCTGTAAAGCTCCCCCACGCAAATGAAAGCGGAGTGGAATTGACCATCCCAGCTGATCTGAAAATGAAACAACATTAGTAACAGACACGTCCAAGAATTGGGCGGCAGCGCAATTCTTGGGAACTCACTCACCAATCTCACACCTTTAACCCAAAAGTCAAACCAAAAAGCACACATCCACCCCCTGGATCGATAGAGCCGTAAGACCAGAAAGTTGAACTGACAGAGATCACCCCTTTCCAAAGCGATAAGCCGACAGAACGGAATTGCCAAAAAGGTTGCCACTCAGAAGGACCCTTGCCGCATTTTCGAAATAATCAAATCCCGCCACCAAGCCGAACGATCCACCGCGAATCTCCAATGCCATTTGCACAAGAGTGCAACATTGAGAGAACTCAAATCCTGGACTCCAAGTCCACCAAGCCTCTTCGGAGTTTTAACCAGTTTCCAGCTAATCCAATGAATTTTGTCCTTGTCTAAAACACCGGACCACAAAAAGCGATTCTGGATGCGTTCCAGAGAGAGAATAACCGAACTTGGAGCCTTGAAGAGAGAGAGGTAGTAAACTGGGAGAGAAGAAAGCACACTTTTAATCAAAACCAAACGACCGCCAAAGGACAGGAATCTCGATTTCCAAGAGTCAAGTCTCCTATGCATGCACTCAACAACTGGGTCCCAAAGCTGTTTAGAGGAAGCTTTCCTACCAAGAGGTAGTCCCAAGTACGTGGTAGGGAGAGAGGCCAAGGGACAGCCGAAAATACCTGCCAAAAACTCTGCGTCCGACACTTCACCAACCCTGTACATGACAGATTTGTGAAAGTTGATCTTCAGACCGAAGATGCACTCAAAGCAGACAAGAGTGGCAGCCAAGAACCTAACTTGAGGTTCTGACGCCTCGCAGAAGACCAGAGAATCATCAGCATAGAAAATGTGATTGACTTGCCTTCCAACACCATTAGGGTTCATGAAAAAACCACTAATCATCCCTTCGTCTTGAGCTCGCGAAAGCATTTTAGACAAAATTTCCATCACAGAAATGAACAACAGCGGAGACAAAGAATCACCTTGTCTCAATCCTCTTGAGCTCTTAAAGAAACCGGCCGCCTCTCCATTCACGAGGATAGAGAACCAAGCTGAGGAGATGCAAGCCGAGATCCAAGATGTCCATTTCTGAGAAAACCCCATAGCCTTGAGAGTCGAGAGAAGGCAACCCCAGTTAACATGATCAAAAGCCTTCTCAATGTCGAGCTTGAAAATTAACCCAGACTTGTTACTTCTGACTCTCGAATCCAAAAGCTCATTTGCAATAAGAACTGCGTCCAGGATTTGACGACCACTAATAAAAGCACATTGATGGACCAAGATGACCTGATCGAAGACTTTCCGAAGTCGGCTAGCAAGCAGTTTAGAAATGATTTTGTACACTCCTCCCACAAGACTAATCGGCCGAAGATCACGGAACTCCTCAACAACATCCTTTTTGGGGATGAGGACAATGAAGGTACTGTTGATACATCGAGGAAGAGAAGGAAGCTCGGCAAACTGGAAAAGAGCAGAACAAACCTCTTCCTTGATAATAGACCAATGTTTTTTGAAAAATTCCAATGAAAAACCATCAGGACCCGGAGACTTATTTCCGCCACAGCTCTTGACCACCAACCAAATCTCCTCCACACTAAAGGGGGCATCAGAGAGCATCAGAATCCAAACGGGAAATTCGGTTGAAAAACAAATCAACCGGGAAGGGCCTTGAGTGATGAGGTTCAAAATAAAGATCCTGGAAAAAGAGAACAGCAGCCGACTTGAGTTCATTGAAACTTTGAGTCTCTCTGCCGTTAACTGAAATACTGTCCAGGTTATTGAACCGCCTCTTGGCATTGGCAACCCGATGAAAAAAACGAGTATTCCGGTCTCCCAAAGTAAGCCAGTTCTCTTTAGCCTTTTGAGACCAACTAATTTCCTACATCTTCCAGAGCCGGTCCAAGCTACATTTCAAAGAGATCCGAAGAAGCCTCTCGGGGTCCGAAAGAGTACCATTATCCTCCTTTAAGTCCAAAACCTCAATCTCAGAAAGCTTTGAAGAAATCTGTAACTCTAACCTCTTGAAGATCTCTATGTTCCAATTCTTCAAAAGAAGCTTGAAATTTCGTAATTTCAAACTCAAATCACGCAAGTCAATCGCACACTCCGAATTTCTCCAGAACTCCTCCAACAAAGGTCTAAAAGAATCATGTTCAAGCCACATGTTCTCGAAACGCCAAGGTCTTCTAATCTGAGGCGCCTCACCACATTCAATGATTAACGGACGGTGATCAGAGCACGACCTTGCCCGCACTGAAAGAGAGCAACCAGGAAAATGAGCTTCCCAATCAAAAGAGACAAAGACCCTGTCAATTCGGGTTTGGGTAGAAGAAGAGCAAAAATTGGACCAAGTGAAAGCAGCTCCCCGCAAAGGAAGCTCAATCAAGCTCAGATCTGCACACCAGTCATTAAACCAGCTCATCTCAAGTCTATTTGGAGAAGAGCTAGTAGTATCGGAAGGAGATCGAACCAAATTGAAATCTCCCACGAAACAAAAAGGAAGATCCCACCAACTAGAAAAGATGCGAAGCTCATTCAGAAACTCCGATTTAAGTCTGTGGTCGCAGGGACCATAAACATGGACCAGCACCCACCGAAAACCATCAGAACGAGATTTAAGAATAATGACCAAAGAGAAAGAGCCCACCCATTCAGCTTCGATCTCAAAACTGAAGTCTGACCAGCATGAAAGAAGACCACCTTGACGATCCTACTGCTGGCTTAAACGCCCAACTCCATCCAGAAGCTCCTAACAGATTCCGCAAAACCTGAGCATGAATAACCTCTAGCTTCGTTTCTTGGAGGCAGATGATAGAGGTCCTCATCTCCTTAATTCGTTGTTTAATTCTGAAGCATTTATCTCGAAAACCCAAACCCCGGACGTTCCATCAGAGCACTCTAAAATTCATTGGGAGTTGAAGGAGATGAACAACTATCTCGTCTAGAGGATCTCAGGCCTGACAACATAGGAGAGTCTGGAGTTATACCCAACCTATGCCATTCCATATCCTTCTTGCTTCTGCCAGTTGAATTACTTGATCTAGAAGAGATCTCAGCGCAAGCTACGACGGCCGTATCAACGCCGAGACTCCGGCTGCCATGAAGCTTTAATCCAAATAGAAGAGCAGCTTCTTTAACCACCGAAGATAGTAATTCCGACTCGGAGTACGACGGAGAAGAGATAGAGGGACTAGAGAGAGGAGTCACTGAGCCCGACTCATCGTCAGCTCTTTCAGAGAAAGGAGGAGAAGCATCTCTTCCGAAGGCTAGAGACGAATCAGAGACCAAATCTAAGGAAGTGAGACTAACCGAGTCAGCCAAACGGAATGAAGGAACTGGCAGAACGAAGGCTGCATCATTTGGTCGAGAAGTAACAGAATCCGGGCTTTCCAGAGCCCAATCTTTTGAAATAAGCAGCGGGCTCTGAGAAGAGGAAGACAACGGCCCAGAGGGGCCCAAACCAAGAGCAAGCTTAGCCAAGGGGATAATTCGTTCTCAACTAGAAGAGGAAAGTAGCCAAAGATTATCTTTAACATCCAATCGTAAACCGACAAAGTGGCTTTCCTCCCTAGGAGAAAAAGCTGACTGCCCTGCCATCTCTGTGACTGTTATAGTTTTCTGAAAAGGAAGGGAAGTCTCATCCTCGGGCGGCATGCAGCCTGAAACACTACCGGAGACGACGTTCGGAGACCGGGCCAAAGAGGGGAGGCGCTCCGAAGGGTTGAATTCCGGCGAGGAGGAACGAGTCGGAGGAGGGATGACGAGCGACGAAGAAGAGCCGATTTCAAAATCTGAAGAGGGGCCAAATCGGAGGGAAGGAAGAGGAGAAAGAGTCGAGGTCCCATTGTGAGTACTGCTCTGAACACTGGAATCCACATGAGGATTAGCCAAATTTTGGGATCACTTGGACCGGGAAAATCTTGTCTTCAAAGATGAGCGGAACACTCTCCGGCAAAATCCCTGTACGTTTGATTTTAATCCTGACAGAGGAGAGGGAGCTGCAAGTCTCGAAGGCTAGAAAAATTCCACAACTCGATCCAATTTGGCGGAAGAGATCTGAGGAACGGAGGTGAATAGGGATGTCCCTAATTGTTATCCACTCCACTTTTTCACCCGCAAGAACCTTGGATCGCCCTGCCTCTGGAATCCATCTATCGAACAAAATCAGGACGTCTCCAAACTTGTTGCGGTTAAGAGAGAGAATCCGATCAACCTTGACTTTAGAGTCACAGAAAAGTAACCAAAGCTCGTCATCGAGTTTCTGTAAAGGCGCATTCAGTGCCGTGCCCTAGTTTTTGTTTGCCCACCGACGGAATCGAGCCCAGTCGATCATATCTTGGGAGCAGAATCTAAAAACTACGCAAGATTCCAGAAAGAGCAGGCGCTCTTGGACTCCATCTTTCTCGACTTTGATTTCAGGGGTCCCTTTCTCCCTGAATCCAGTGCATCTTCCCCGAGACGACAATGTCGGACCTTTAACCACACTAGCAAAAGACATCGGCGGATGCGGAGAAGGCAGCAATGGAGGGACGGGCGGGGGCGGGGCTAAAACAGATGCAATCCAAGCTTGGCAAATAGAGAGGAATCTTTTCCATCCTTCGAAGGAGGAAGCCGACGGGATAAGCACGAAGAAAAGCTTCCCATTGGAACATCGCTCTGAGACCTTGAGAGTCTGTCCACCTTTGAAACAAAAGTAGAAATCGAGACAGAACGCCGAGAAGACGAAGCGTCGCACATCGAGGGGAACTTCCATCCATTGGTCGAGCTATCTGAAGAACTTCTTCCAACCAGAGAACCAACCCTCGATCAAGAAAAAAAAAATGAGACGCAGATCCTTTAGAGCTTCCAGCCGACAAACCGAACCAAACCTACCGTCTGAAGTTTCAAAGGCAATCCTACTGTTCCCGATCTATACGAACGGCAACACCGATCCAGTGAGAACCCAAACCCAGAAACACTCACATTCCTAGACTCTAGACCTTCGCCGACTCTAACACTCCTTTTCTCCTCTCCTCTCTCTCTCTTTCTCTTTTGAAAACAAAAAATAATATGATGAACATTCTTAAAAAAATATGGCTCTGCAAGGTACGGAGAGAAACCATAGCGCCGACTCAGTAGTGATGGCTGATCGGAATATAGGTCGTAAGATCCTTCTCTATCGGTGCTTCACTATCAAAGAAAAATGTCCTCCAACGAAAATGTGGCTGAGAAGACCAACACAATCTAATCTATCAACAATCGGTCCTAGAGAGAAGAACGCCTCAGATGCAAGTTCAAATTAATATGCCGAGCCAACCAACGTAAAAATCATACAAAAGTGCGGTGAATGGTGGTAACTGGGTCACAGAGGAGGATATGAGCGGGTAAGTCTGATGTCTTCAATAGCAAGGACACCGTTCCCGGTCCCCACCAGTCCCATGTCAGATGATCAACCCCTTAACCCAGGTGTCCTTGAATCTCATTTTTGGAGGAGGGAATTCAGAGCATTTATATACATTGGTCGAAGGCATTGGTAGTGAAAGCCCTAGAGAAATATTTTTCCTTCATGACCATGAAACACCAGCTAGAAGGAGTTTGGGAAAGAAAAGGTAGAATTCAGGTTTCAGATATGTGAAAATAACTTCTTCCTTGTTTGTTTCTCTAATTGTGAAGACTATCAACGTGATCCCTTTCGGGGACCTTTGAAGATATTTTACTACTAGCTGACAGTGGTGAGATGGTCTTCTAGCTTCAATGAAGAAGAGCCAATCAAGACTATATTGACATGGGTTCATCCACCTTGATATCCGATACAACATTTCAATCATGTACTCATCAATTGTATTGGGAACTACATAGGAAAGACCATAGAGTTGGATTTGGCGACATCAAAAGGTGATAAATCAAGATATTCTCAAGTGTGTGTGGAAGTTGATTTATCCTAACACCTCCATGGTAAGTACATAATTGAATATATTATTTTCTATGTTGAGTATGAGTCATTCAATAATATTTGTTGTTTCTGCGAGATGTTCGGCCACAAGATCGACAAGTGTCCCCTGTTGGACAAAATCAACGCGGATTAGAAAAATCATAACGAAATCGAAATCGAAAGAAAACTGTAATCGAGACCTGTGTCTGCACAGTTTCCTTAAGATAGATTCGCCCTACATAAGGACGTCTTTCTCCCAGGATACAACGATCTCAACGGTGTTTCAACACCGCCGAACGCAACCACGCCTAAGCAAAGCGACAACAAAAGGACCGACAAATAAAAAAGAAAGGAAGAAGACTTGAACTTTGGGGGAGAGATTTAGATATTTGAAGGTGTGTGGAAAACTGAATGAATAGGTAGGTATTTATAGGGGAAAATTATGGAGCAAACTCTTTAGTTGAACAATGTGGTATAAAACACTTTCTCACATTACTCCTTTTCCCACCAAGGTTCTTTGAGATTTAAGTTCTCACTCACCTTAAATCCATTTTGGACGGATTATATCTCGATTCGAAACTCTCTTGTAGGAGAACACGAATATGTAATCATCTTACAAAAAGGTGTTACTTAACCCACTCATAATCACATCCCAAAATGGTACAAACCCATTTGGTTTACCCAAATTTTCCAACATCCCCTAATTCCCGAACCCCAAGTGGTTGAACAGTTAGATATGGGTGAGTTAGGAAGATGTGAGGAACGACAAATGAGAGGGAAGCATTATGAGCTGCATGAAGATTGCTATCGTAACAGGAAGAAAGATGGCTCGAAGGTGCAACACACTCAGGATAATTTGGTTTCTAGATTTTCTATACTACCTATAGAGGGAATGTCAAGTGACCCCACTGCACGGGAAGTGGAAAAGGAAGTTAGCAGGGAACCCTCACTAAATAATCAAGAGTTTGTACCCCATGCGGAAGCTTTGTTTGAAGTCCTCTAGAAAGCCTCAAATGACATTCATCTGAAGGTTTCTCAACAGGGGTCCAAATAAAAGAATAAACATGCTAGAAAGCCATTGGGTGATGTTACGAATGTGGTGATTATGGGAAAGGTACCCAAACACATTGGTTCGTCCCCTGATCCATTTAGCTCTATACAGACATCCGTCGAAGGAAACATGGAAGCTTGCTATTCTCCATTCTTGTATCCTATCCACTCCGTTTTCCCACCGGAACTTATACCTAAGGATCCAGGAAAACGAGAGGACATGACACATCTAAGAGGTAAATCTGAGAAGCCAAAAAGCCAAAAGGCGCGAGTTCATACTCTATGTAACACTCATCTCCATTTTTCATCGTCAAACTCATAAGTGAACCAGTACCCGCCAGTAGGCCTCAACACCTTTCCAATTCCACAATTCCATTCTATGGGTAACGTTGACTCTATCCGATTCTATCATTTCAATGTCATACACAACCACAACAATTACCACACATGATCAACCATACAATTCCCTTTCCATATCCCATCACATTTCTATTCATCCCATTCCCACATCACAAAATTTCTCATTTCCACACTTATTACGGGCGGACTTCCAGCCTTACGGACCACCCCACCTATAATAGTAAAATAGAAGGGTGATCATGTCGCAAGGTCTAGGGTCACCCTCTTGTTCATCCTTGTTAGGATGAGCCTTCATTGGGATCATCCTCCTGCATCCACCATACAACAATACCAAAATCATAACCATCAATCAATCGTACAAATGCCGAAATTATTATCTCCATCTATCCACCTAGTCAACCACTTAATCAATCAAGTCAACCAAAGCACCACACCTCATCAATCAATCACCACGTCACATAGTTAACCAATCAACACTCCAATTCACGAATTCCTATAATTACTAGGTCTTATTATAATTCCTCACATCACTACCTATCTATGCTAAGCCCTCACCTGGGTAAATCGAGCTTTCCTTCCCCCGAGATCACACAAAACCTCCTTCCTTCAACAAACTCCAAACCCACTACAAAACCCCCATACCAGTGGTACCAACGACTAACAACACAAATAAGACTAGGGTTTTACCCTATGAAGATGAACCAACCAAACAAAACGATCCTTATATCAAATAAAAAAAAGGAACAAGCCCGAAAGATCACCACGATCTTTCTCCAAGCCTCCTCAAGATCCTCCTTTGATTCTTAGATCTTTAGTTCGTAAAAAACCTTCATATACCACCCGATGCTTTAAGGAATGAGAGAAAAGAATTAAAATCGTTGCTATGCGTTTTCCGATGAAATCAGCCTTTTAAACTGCAGGTCGCAACGATCATTGTTAGCTCACAACGGCCATAGCAACTTAAGAGGCAACAACCATTAGGCATGGAAAACGCCCATTGTTCTTGAAAGACACAACGCCCGTTGTCTTGCAGAATGACTATTGTCTAGCAAGTCGCAACGGTCGTTGCACCAAGTGCAACGCCCGTTGACCCAGCACAGACAATCATTTCTTCCCGACTTCTTTGGTACTTCGCAACATGATTCGATCTATTCCTCATCAATTTCCCCAGTAACGAAAAAACTGGAGGTGGGTCATTAAACATAAGATAGAGGTGAAGATTAGATAATTTAAAACAAGTGGAAGGAATGTGACGGTAAGTCTGATGTCTTCAATAGCAAGGAAAGGAAATCGATAAGTGTTGTTGATTAGTGGGTATGTCCTTACATGATTCCCAATGATTATTTTCTCATAGAATTTTAGAGGTGCAAGACATGTGGAATTTATCCCTACCATAAAGCATTATATTACTACCTCTAAACTGGATATGGTTATCATTATGGAGCTTAGGATTAGTGGTGTGGATGCTGATTTGGTCCATAATAGATTGGGGTTTGATGGAAAATTTGTGATTGAGTCACAAGTCTTCTCTCAAGGGATTTGGGCCCTTTAGAACCTGGCTAGCAATACGGTGGTTGATGTGGATCGATTTGAACAAACCACTGCAAGAAAAAGATGGTTTTGTGGCAGGCGACGGGGCCGTCTGCGAGTAAATTACTCGCAGACGTCTGGGCTTACTCGTACACGCCATCTGTCTGCCACTAGCTTGTCGCAGGTGGCATGCGAGCAAGCCCAATCTGCCACTAGCTTGTGGCAGGCGGCATGCGAGCAAGCCCAATCTGCCACTAGCTTGTGGCAGGCGGCCTGCCATTAAGCACGACCTGCGACTAGCTAGTGGCAGGCCTGTCTGCCACTAAGCATGACCTACGACTAGCTAGTGGCAAGCCTGTCTGCGAGGAAGCCCCACCTGTCACAAGCTAGTGGCAGACTACCTATCACTAACCACATAGCTTACCACAAAATTAGGAGATTACTACCCAAATCCGTGGCTGAGGGCTCATTTGTTCTCTCCTCTCTCTCTCTCGGGAGCAATTTTTGTCATCGTCTTCTTCCCCAAATCCCTAAAACAAAAAACCCACCACCCATTGAAGTTTTCCATGAAACTTGTTCATCTCTTTGGTCACTCTCTTCGTGTGGCAGTAATCTTCTCTTTTGTTCTAGGGTTTTTTGGAGATTTCAGTCAAATGTATTGTTTTTTTTACAAACAATTTTGTTAGGATCAGGAAAGAATTACTAATTACAGCAGAACTGAGCTTGTATGCAAATTCTGATGGAATCAGTAATTCCGAACGAAATAGGACCTTAAGAAATAGAAAATATTGCCATCTAGCGGGAATTAGAGCTACAATAAGAGTGGAACTAAACCCAATTTTGAACTCACATTTAATTCCACCAGATAAATTTTGATCACTTAATTCTCTTTTGACTCAGACGGAATCACCCATTCCAGTAGAATTAACTTTGAATGCATATTCCATCGGAAATTGGTAATTCCGACCGAAATTGGACGGTCGAAACAGAGAAGGTTGATTTAGTGCTTAGTGGGAGGCGCCTGCCACTAACCTCCGCCTGCGAGTAGCTTAGTGGAAGGCAGCGCCTACCACGTGTTGTGCTTCCTCGCGGGTGTTTTACTCGCAGGCCCACCCGTGCTTAGTGGCAGGCCCGCCTGCCACAAAGCACGTCGAGGCCTGCCACCAAATTGCTTGTCTGTTGTAGTGAGCTCTTCATTTTGTGTTGATGACCGACGGGGGGTATGACTTGTTTGGTCTCTGTGATTAACACTAGACCATACCCAATACGTAGAGCAATTCTCTAAGACGAAATCTGAGATCTTAAAAGATGAACTATGTTGCCATGGTGTCTGGCCGGTGACTGTAATTGTATCATTAATGCTAGTGAGAAGAAGAGGTTCTCCTTTCTCCCTATATAGGGTTGCTTCTTTCGAATAGTGTATATGTGATTGCGGCTTAATGGATCTTGGCTTTACAGAACCCAAGTTTATGTGGTTCTCAGGTAATCTGAAAGAGAGACTTGATAATGGCATGACCTCCATGCTCAAGAGAGCTCCTTTCCTAATGTAGTAGTTTGACACCTCCCGAGACTCCCATCTGATCATAGACCGATCATGGTGTGTTTCAAAGGATTTAAAGTTCCTAGCTGCTTGAAGAGACCCTTCCGATTTTTTGTGACATGGATGACTCACTCTGACTTCCTCTAAATCCTCACTAGCTCGTGGTTGGGTGATCAGGATGTGATATCCAAATCTTAGCAATCTCACGTTTAAATTGTGAAAGTGGAACAAGGAAGAGGAGGGGCGCCGACTCTCCTACACCCCGTCAGTTGAGGAATTCTTCTCCACGATCAAAGCCATGGGAGGCCTGAAGGTGTTAGGGAAGGATAGCTTGTTGCTAAGGTGAATGAGACGATCATTGTCCTCATCTTGAAGACGCCGAAGCCGGAGCTGATCACCTAATTCCAACTGATCAGCCTTGGCATCGTGTCCTACAAGGCAGTCTCAAAGTGCATTGCAGACCGTTTGAGGAAGCATATGGACAAGCTCATCGATGCAAATCAAAAAAGCTTCGTTCCTGGCCGCCAAATCTCTAAAAATATCATCATCATGCAAGAAGTAGTGCATACTATGCGCTCTCAGGCAGGGAAATTCGGTTCTATGACAATTAAGCTGGACCTTGCGAAAGCTTATGATCGCCTTGAGAGCTTTGTGGAGTAAACACTCTCTCTTGCCAACTTCCCAGTAGCCTCATCTCACTGATCATGTCCCACATCTCTTCAGCATCCACGCAGATATCTTGGAATGGCAGTCTCACACCTAGTTTCAAGCTGGTCGCGGCTTATGTCAGGGATGTCCGATTTCCCCTTTTCTTTTTACCTTGGGGTCGTTTGTTATGGAGGAATTATGGAAGTGTTTTCTCAAAACTCTGCATTTAAAGAATGCATTGTTTGTTTGGCCATAAAGTAAAGGTGGAAATGTATTTGAAATCCCCCAACAGTGTCAATTTCCTCCATAAAATGTAATCTCCAAATTTATGCTCCCCACCAAAAAATTTTAAGAAACTCTACAATTTGGTGGTCCCCTTTACAACTAATTTCTAAAGTACCGTTACTGCCCCCATTTGTCTTTTTCTTTCCTTCTTTCATGAGAGGGTATTGTAGTAATTTCAAGGCTGCCCTTTATTATTATTATTTTGTAATATAGTAGTACAATACACTTTTTGTATCAACCAAACACTGCATTGTGACAATATATAGATTGATGAAAACACTACTTTCCCTAATTCCCCAATCCCTCAATCCTCTAATCCTCATTCCTCCGAACCAAACGACCCCCTTATGTATTGAGAGGCTTAGTATTCTCATTAATAACTCTGTTTGTGCCGATGTGTGGATGTCGATCCATCTCTCGAAGGATGGGTCGACTCTTTCTCATATTTTTTTAGGATGACCTGGTACTCTTTTGCTGTGGCGGGTCAGAAGCAAAGTAGAGTTAGTTGTCGGTTGTTAAATACCTATTGTGCTGCTTCCGGCCAGGTGGTGAGTGCGGATAAGTCTCACATTTTCTTCTCAAGGAACACGAGCACTACCTCCCGCCGCCAGATATGTGATTTGTTGGGGTTTAAGGAGTTTCATGATCTTGGAAAATATCTTGGTGTTCCTATCCTGCACGGTAGAACCACCAAATACACCTACCGCTACATACCTGAGCGAATGTGGTGAAAATTGGATAGGTGGAAATGTAACACACTTTCCCTGGCGGGTCGAGTTACACTTGCAGTCTCAGATCTCAACTTTATCCCCTCTTATGCGATGCAAACGTCGCTTCACATGATTTCAGCACTAACTGCATTTATGCCATTATTCGCAACTTTGCTTGCAGTGGGTCGTTGTTAAAGTCTAAAGTTTACTTACTTGCTTGGGATCGCATTTGCATGCCTAAAGATCAGGAAGGTTTAGCGCTCAAGAAAGCTAGGAACTCAACTAGGGCTGGCAGTCGATTGCCAATTTTTTGGTTTAAACCGAAACCGGGGTGGCAGGACTGAAAATAAACCAAGGGGTCCGGTCGTCGGTTGATTAATTGACCAATTTTCAATTTCTGCCGGTTTTCGGTCAAAACCGAAAAAATTGAGGCAGAACTGAATTGGACCTCTCTCTCTCAGTCTCACACAATTACTCACACACAGTGTTTACTTTCTCAAACCTAATTTCACCACTCTCTCTCTCAGTCTCTCTGTAACTAAAAATTGGCGGCCACTAACTCCAGATTTCGACGCCGGTGAACCATCGGCCCTCGATGGCCTACTCTCGGTAGGTAAGCAGCTTATCTCTACTCTCTACTCCCAGTATCTACTCTCCCTAAAACTAATATGTCTCACTCTCAGCTCGTAACCGTCATCTCCATTCTCCGGCAATCTCAGTTTGTCAGCGTCCGAAGCTTCAACGCCACCGACGCCTCGGCCCTCGATGGCGTGCTGTCGGTAGGTAAGCCCCTAATCTCTACTCTCTACTCTCTAGTCTCTAACCCTAATCGTGTCTCACCCTCAATTCGTAACAGTCATTCATCTCCATTCTTGAAGGACCTGATATCTTGTCGACGCAACGATGCCACAGTTACCTTCTCTACTCCTACTTTCGGTGAGTCACCACTCCATTCTAATCGTACATTCTCTACTCCTACCTTCTCTAATTTCTCCCTAATCGAGTCTCTTTGCTTGTTTTCATTAACTCTGTAACTAAACTACAGACTGAACTCAACAACAGTTAACACTCACAATGAATTACATTAACTCTGCTCTCTCCTAATTTTGGTGAGTTGAGCTTAATGCTTTGTAGTTTGTCTTTGTCCTTGCTATCAATTTCCCTTTGCTCAGTCGAGCTTTGTACTATTAATTGAGCTTGTAGTGTGAGATGATGATCGACGCATATGAGCTTTGTACTGTCATTGTTGTCTTTAGCCTTTAGGTATTGAACAAAAAGACTCGAAGTTTGGGTTCAAACTTGTAGCTCATCCTTTCCCTCTGCTAACTCGAAGTCTCGCAGTAGCCCACTCGAAGTAGCTCATCATTTCCATCTGCTCACTCAAAGACCCGTAGTAACTCTTTCGAAATGTAGGTTCTACATGTAACATTCTGATTTCTGAATTTGATTGGATCTTTGGCTTAGTGTTACTGAGTTTGTGGGAAGGAATGTATGCTAGTAACTAAATTTGGTAGGATCTTTGACTTCATGTATGATTTTCGAATCACCAAAGAGGTGAATGTAACTGATTCTTGTTGTTGTGGTTGAATTTTGACGAGTGACTGTTATCTTGACTTAAAGTGTGTTTCAAGTGGTATGCATTGAGTTGATGTTACTTTGACAGACATATGTTATATATGATCTCTTTCAGATGAAATTGAGTTAAAGTTTTGATACACCAAATTTTGAATCTATTATTGGATAGCACAACACAACTAGTGCTTGGATTGCATTTCTTGGCTAATGAGTGCAATTAAAAATTTGCTACTTTTTACGTGCTTCTGCTAATGGTTTTTGGCGTGGATGGCTATTATCGGTGAGATGGCTAGGGATGTACTTGTCGTCCCAATTTCATCTGTAGTTTCTATGAGTGCTTTCAGTACTGGGGGAAGAGTGTTGAGCAACTTTAGGAGCTCATTGACTCCTGCTATTGTGGAAGCTCTAATTTGTGCTGAGGATTGGTTGCGGTCAACATCTCCAGATATATTCGATCCCGAAGAAGAGGAAAATGAGAATGAACAACTGGAGTGCGAGAAAGGTAAACTTTGGCATTTATACTGTTTATCTTCCATATATCATTTATACTCATTACGAGTCTTATTTTGTTTAGGTTTCGAAGATACAGTTTTGAAGTTTGATGCTACTCCATCAACAATTGGTTCTGGTCCTCTTGTTCAACCCATTCTACAATCATTCATCAAGACGAATGACAATGGAAATGACAATGTTATTGCTAGTGATGATGCTGAAAATGAATACAATGAAGACGACACACTAGAAAATGAAATGTGTGGTATGGAGGGCGCGTCAGATGATGTTTAGTTTTTTGATGTGTGTTATGACTTATGAGATATTTTAGTTCTTGTTGAATTGGGATGTTGAATTTGTTTATCTTGTTAAACTTGTGTGCGGTGTTTGGATTATGATGTTGTTGATGTTGACTTTGAAATTATGGGATATGGATGGTTGATTGTGAACTTGTGGTTGAGACCTTGGTATTACTGTGAAGAACTGAGTAGATAAAATTGTAGGGTTATGCTGCCGAAATTTTTAACAAAATGGATCATTAATCGTGCATATCCTGCATGTTATTGTTACCAAGACCTAGCACCTGTCTGTTTGTCAGCACACTACTGACTACTGAGTACTGACTGTCACTGTACACTTGGATTGTTTGGTGCGGATGTGGCTAGCCCACCACCACCATGAATAAGTATTGCTAGCTGCTCTCTGCAACATATTCAAAACCCTTTGATTTCAATATCTTGAAGATAATAGAAGATAGATTCATTCACAAATAACTCAACCCATTGTAGTAGTCTAATTGCATTTGCATGGAAACACAATGATGAATGATTGTTTTGGTATTTCTGACTGATGAGAGAGTTTTGGTATTTCACCACCTTTAACTTTAACCCTTTTTTTATTATGCACTTGATAGCTTCACTTCAGCATCCCTTACCCTTCTATTTAATCTTATATCCATATGATTGCATATGAATTGCCTGAGAAGTTCAAACTTCCTTGGTGAAAAATCTATTCCTGAACCTGCTATACATAAATATAATTAATCGGTTCACCAATAAATTCGGTTTTCTGCCTAGATTTCAGTTTTGATCCCCAAAACTCGGTTTTGATTTTAGTTTCAGTTCGGTTTCGGCTCTTAGGTTTTTTTTTCATCTCGAAAGTGCTTTACTCAGTTCTCGGTTGCAGCTCGTTCAAAACCGAAACCGACCGGTTCGGCTCGGCCTAAAAATTGATCAAATTCGACTCGATTACCGATTCCTGAATTCCCCGTAATTCGGTTTCGGTCAGCCGACAATTCGGTTTGGTTTTTGACTGAACGAGCCGACTGTCAGCCCTAAACTCAACCATGCTTATCTCATGAACCTTGGTTGGGCGATCCTTATCAACCGGGACAAACTCTGGGTGTGGGTTATCACGTCCAAGTATTTGAAGGAGATAAATTCGGGGCTGCAGCTTCGTAGGAAATCGGGAGTATCCTCGCTCTAGAGAGGAATACGAGCAGTTTGGCACGAGATGAGAGGCGCCTGCCAGCACAATGTTAGAAATGGGAAAGACAATCTCTTTTGATCATCCCGCTGGTTGGATTCTGATATTTGTCTTGCTGGTCATGCAGTTGTTGACCTTTCAGGTGAGGATCTACAACTTTCCGTTGTAGATGCTAAGGGCACTAATGGCAACTGGAACTAGGATTTTCTGAGACGCTCCCTCCCCCACCACATCATTGGCCTCATTGCTGGCATGGAGCTGCCATGTGACACCCACAGCGATGATGGTCTTATCGGGGAATCGACCCACGCGAAAGATTCACTCTAAAGTTAGCTTCTGAAATTCTGGACAGTGCAGGACACCACATCGAGTAGGACATTTGGAAGATTGTTTGGCATTAGAGAGGACCAAGTCGGGTCAGACATTTCCTCTGGTTGGTTGCGCACGATCGGATTCTAAGTAACGCGGAGCGCCGCAGGAGACATCTGGTGGCTGATGCTGATTACCATAGATGCAGGGGTTTCGTTGAAGACACACTTCATGTCATCCGAGATTGTTGTGTGGCGAGAGAGGTTTGATTAAATTTCATCCCCTCTGAGCTCGCTCCACATTTCGTTTCGAACAACCTATTGGTTTGGCTCCAGAAGGGCCTCCTGCATACAGATTTTGGACTCACTTTTGGCATCATTATCTAGAATCTTTGGAAGGCAAGTAATGAGGCAATCTTGGAGAATAAATTTGCGACATGCGATCAGCTTCGCCTATGATTCCTTTACTGGATCGCTCGGGTTCGAGAGATAATGAAAGGGACTCGCAAGGTGATCTCAAAGGTGGTCACACAGCGCATTGAGGCTCACATCAGCTGGACGACAGGGTTGAGTGATTGTATTACGATCAACACGGATGGCTCTGTACTCCGACCTCTTTCCTAAGCGGCGGCGGGGGAAATCCTTTGCAATTACCAAGGCCACCCAGTTCCTACTTTTGCAGTTAACCTTGGTTGTTGTCCCATTATTAAAGTCGAGCTTCGCGCTGCTGAGGTTGGCCTTATGATCGCTTGGGATTGGGGGTATAAGAAGGTTCATCTACAGCTTACTCTGGCGGCTGTCACAGCCATCATAGGGACCAAGAGGAGGACTCCGCACATGGTCAGACGCTCGATAACATTAACGAGCTTCGGAGGATAAACTGGGAAGTGACTATTTCCCATCTTTAGAGAAGTCATCAGAGTTGCTGACCTGCTTGCCCACCAGTGACACACCCTCGATTTTGATTTTCATGTTAATTGTATCTATCCTCCCGAGATTGATAGAGCTATCTGAAGTGATCATGTAGGGACTTGACTTCCCAAAACTACTGCAATGAATGAGTAAGGGTGCTTTGCATCCGTTTTTTCTACCCAAAAAAAAAATCAAGTTGATGACTATTTATGCATGTGTCTAGAATTCGAATGAATCACATATAACACTTGTTCATACTTGATTAATTACTAACATTATAACAACTCCACATCTAATTTGCAATACTGTCACGCTTTTCCATTTCTCGCACCAGTGTCAAAGACCTGCTAAATTTTGTACATGGTACTAATTCATTTTTCCCAGCTTGGTCATCATAATCTTCAAATTATCCTTGATTCACTTAGTTTGGACGATTTGTATAAGGCCCCTAGAAGTTTGGACGATTTGTATAAGGCCCCTAGAGAAGAAGATGTGGAGGATCAAAATGAAGAAGACTTGAGTTCTACAATAGGTGCCCTGGAGGATGTTACTTTTATAATTGTTGCTCACCTGCACCTTGGCTCTAGGGGCTAGGCAGGTATGTCTTTTGCACACAGAGTCTTTAATCTTATTTTTTCCTTTAAATGTTAGGGTTCTTCAATATTCTGCACTTTAAGACTATAACGTGAGCAACTACTAATGTGGAATGTAGTTTTCGCGGATTGAGTATGGTGACATATTTTGGATTATGTCTTTTAGACATAATCCATAAGAGCCATAGGATCTTCAATTATTCCATCCAAGGGTGGAGGGTAAATATTAATATTATAATATAAAACCCCAATTAATACCCCATACTAAATATTATTATTACCATTTTTTAGCCATAAAATTACCATTTATTTTTACTTTCCCTTTCATCCATTCTAAAAGCAAAAAAACCGCCTTTCAAGCTCTCGTGTCGAAGAAAAATTTCCACACACATGATCCGTTTCGACGCCATTCCCAAGTCTTCGAACTAACCACCGGCGTTGCAGACTTCAGGCTTCGTTAGCGGTCTCCAAACTAACCGTCGGCGTCCCTGGTTTCATTCTTGGCGGACATTCCTTCAGGTTTGTTTCAGAACTTCAGTTAGATTTCAATTTCTGTGTTTGCATGTGCCAAAAAAGTAGGTTTTGTGGGTCGATTTTGTTATGAATCATTTTTGTGCACTGTCATTCTTATCTGTTTTAGGTTATTGTGGTCTGATCTGGGTTATTCTCTAAGATTTGATTTTACAAGAATACTGTTATTCGCATAATACTATTATTTTTTATTTGATACTATTATTCTTCAATTTTTGCGGCTACTAATCATGAAAAGCTTCAATTTTTGGTTGTTCTCTGTTTTGATCTGCCCGTTTTGTTGCTCTTTGGCTGCTGTTTTTGGTTCCAGTTCATGTCCATTTTGTGTTTTGTGTTTACGAAATCAGGAGCTTCGATTCTAGGCATTCATGGTATAGGTTTTGATATTAGTATTCTTGATTTCGTTGTGATGTTTTTACTACTGTTTCTTTGTACAGTAGTTCGACTTTGGGTTGTTGTTTTCTGTATAATCAGTTACCAATAAAACCTATAGGTCCTGAAACTGAATTTGAAATTATGGGCTGATCAGCTGCATTGTTTGTGATGATACTACTATATTTAGAATACTGGTATGAACAATTTACAAGTATTAATTATGGTTTTGCTTTTTTGACACTATTATAAGTTTATCCTTGTGCATTCATTGTTCTCACAATGTATGTTCTAACAAAATGCAATCTTACAATGCAATCTAGTTAGCAATAAACCATTTGTGTCTAAGAAACTAAACTTGAAATGAGTCCTTATCAGTGAGATCTGCTGCTCTAATCATTTGCACTGTTTGTCATTATACTATTATATTCAAAATACTAGTATGAACAACTTTCTTGATTTGATTATCAATTTTGATTAATAATACTGATATTTATAACTGTATTCAGGATGACTAACGAAACAAAGAAAAACGTGGGGAACTGAAGAAGAAAAACTCAATCAAGAACCATGATCTTCTAGTAGGAAGGACTCAGTCAAGAGTCATGGATCTAAATGAAGGTCAAGAGTCAAGAACCAAAATTCAAGGCGATATAGGAAACAGGATTGAACACAACTTTAATACTGAACCAATCGACTAGAACACCAGCAGAGTCTAAAACACAATTTTAAACCGTTATCATAATACGAAACGATACCATTTGTCACAATTATTAAATATTATAATATCGCAACACTAAAGTCCATACTATTATTATGAAAATACTAGTATTAGTTGAAAATATTATATGGAATGAGATTAAGATCAAAATACTTGTGGAAGATAATGTCTTGTTTTGTCAGTACTATTATTCCTAATAAGTTAAATTCTGGAAATTGAAATATCCGGATATACTATTATTCAGAAAATACTATAATTCTGGGATTATTAAGAATGACATGTTTTGAAATAAGTATTTATATATAATGGCCTTGCAAAATCACGAGATTGGCAGAAATATGGTGCAGTATTCTCATTCGTTGCAGAATGATTTTCTTCGCTTGGATCATCGAGAATGAGATTAAGATCAAAATATCCGCTCATAGGAGGCTTGTTGGCTTTATCAATAACTTCAGGAGGATCCATGAGACAAGCAAACCAGCTGGGAAAATGATTGGACTGAATAATAAAAAAAACGATGAAGGTAGAGGGAGGTTATATTTCAGATTTCAATCAGCAGATATTAGACATAATTTGGTAGGTGTTATAAAGGATTGATTGCAGAGAATAAATATCTTTCCTACCATAATTATTACCCTAAATAAATCAAATCTTATAAATGTAAATTAATTATATTAATTACATAGTCTAATCCGCATAAGATTAAAGCTTGAATCTAGGGCTGATATGGATTATGTACAGATGACATACATATATATAAGTCATGATAGTTAATTAACAATAAAGATCATCATCATCAAAACATCATCACTCCATCTGATGTAAAATGCGTTATTGGCAGTTCACAACATTGACAATGAATTGGTGGATTCCACCCAGATAACTTCAATGGTGCGGACATCGCTTGCTCTGTATTCATCAATGTACATAATGATCTTCTAATTGGAGATTTCTTTTTTGATAAATGTGTATAATATAGCATAAAGAAACCAAAAGGGTTTGTACAGAGCAAAATGCATTACAGTAGAAGCAGCAAGGGAGAACTAGAGGGGAGCCATTCACTGAAAAACCCAAAAAAACTCCTACACTACTAGATGACCCAACTCTAATGAACAAACCCACCCACCACGTGTTCTAATCGGAGATTTGAACCAACTTCAACACTGACCTCGACATCTCATATAGCTCATCTGATGCTCATGTGTTTCATCAGCAACAATATAAATGAGGCAACAGCTACGTCGATCGCCGTGTTCCGACACAGCTCCAACGCCTCCTTCAAGTCTTCAACATTCAGATCTAATCTTAATATCCACTACCGAACTTTCCTCGAACCAATGACTTTGGATCGGTCCTCTTAATCGTTTCTATTGTTGTTGCTCTTCTCGAATTAAGACAAAGACGAGATCCAGTAGTTACCTCCACACTACCATCGTTAAAGCTGCCAACGTTGAATCAACACTAGGAACGAGATCCAGTTTCTCGCGTTGCTCCTGCTGCTGTATGCCGTCCGTCATATCTCAAGTTTTATGGATGAACGGGATTTCACTGCTATAAACTTGATTTTGGCTTCGGGGTGTTGAGTCTCGCCAGCTGCTTGATGGCTTCGGACGAGGATGTTTGGATCGAGGAGAAGAAGGAGAGAAAGACGTGAACGGTGGCATGTAGATTGAGATTTATATGTTGATATTAGTAGGGGGTTATGAACTAGGGTTTTTTTACCTTTTAAAATGACTAAAATGCCACTTCAATGTTTGGGGTTGGGTTTGGACGCTGATCTGAAGCCCTTGTGATGTAGCAACCGCATAAATTAACTAATTGTTCTGTATTACTTGATCATTGAATCTACTTGTAATTATCATCATTTGCGACCTATATATGCTAACTTTTTATGTTTGGTCAACAAAAAGTATTGTCAGTTGGATACTTGTTATATTGATATTAGATTGCTATTTTGTTTCCATTTGCTACCTCATCTAATGACCAGGTAGTTGGGATTCTAAGAAGGGAAAGACAATGACAAAGTTTTCTTGGTATGATCGCCCCAATTTAAGGCAATGGCTCACTAATGGGATGTATGCAACCGAAAAATATAAGAGACAATAAAACCTTGCTAGAGAAGGTACCTTGTTCGTTGACGAGAATGAATTGGCTGGAGAGTTAGGAGTTCATGCACAACTCGAGATAAAAAGTCTATCTGTAAATCAATGGGAATAATGATTGCAACATCGATTTCAATGGCTCTATAATGGAAAGAAACTTAAAGTTGTGGCTTCAGTCAGAAAAACATAGATGGAGTGAAGTTGATTACGTGAGCTTCATGAGAGAGCCAATATGGAGTTGTAACTTCCACTGCGTAAGGAAGAAGAAAGTCTAATATGGAGACGTTGTGAAAGGGTTATATAGTATAATGCGGGTTGAGGAGAAATACTAGATTGCTGTTAGGATTTTATGTATATATATTCTGTAATTAATTTGTGGGGGTGAGATTTGAAAGGTGGAACAATTCTAACGGAAATTTCAAAAATCCCGGTCTAAGGATTCTAAAATTTGAATTTCATAATTTTTGGAATCCTCTTATTTTCACTTTTATAATTCGATGAAATTTTCATATATATTTTAAAATTAAACTTTTTTGTATAATCTGAAATTAAATAAATATAAATTGAAATTTACTAAAATAAAAGTGGTAGTAAGCATAGTAGAAATTTTGTTATGATATGCCTTTTCATTAAAATAGTAATGATGATTCTTGAGGTAAAATTACTAATAAAAAGGTTAAATAGTAATGATGATTCTTAAGGTAAAATAATTAATAAAAAGGGAAAAAAATCCGACCTACCGAATTCGAACTAGTGACCTAAGGATTTGCTGTTAGACTAAGTCCTCGCTCTACCAACTGAGCTAAGGTCGGCCTTTGTTCATTGTACACCACATTAAATTTATATAGATTGGTCGAGAGGAACTTAGGTATTAACTATGTTGTATATTCATACCTGTCCATTTCTTTCATTAAGTTGCTAACTAGTGAGTAGTGTTCCTAGGAGCTTGCCTCCTATTGTACTGTGGATTATTGGTTCTTAATCTAGTGGGTTTCCTGACATTATACATTGTTATGATCTCAAGGTTACTAAGGACATTTGGATGTCGACTTATCCAAGTTGAGTCAAACTCCAAATTTTTGTTGCGCCTAATACAGAAGGCGGGAAATGACTTTACCCCTTCCCCTTGTCGCGATTATTCGAGATATTTCGAACTAGGATGAAGAAAGATTAGCATTGCACATTTACTTATGTCTTTCATGAAGCAGACATTGTTGCAAAGTTGGGACACTTATGTCAAGAAAAGTTATTCGCTCGAGGAGCTAGTTGCAGCAAACTATGGTACTCGAGACCTGGTTGAGTCCCAAGCTACGTAGTTTGGTCACGTTCTTAGGATCCTTTTTTAATTTCTCGTCATGCCAAAAACTGCCATCTGAATGGAGAAGTAGAAAGAGACATTCTCAGTATTACAATAAATACATCACTCAACCGTTGTGGTCTTCAGGATTCATCAGATCAATGTCTCCATATTCCAACTTTTGACTTTCTATATCATATTTAGCAAGATTTCTCTACCAAACCCATGATTGCACACCTGCAGATCCAGAGCATGCCATCAGCAAAGCTTGTACTGCACTACAAGTAGAATAACAATGGCCAAAGTTGCTATCACTTCAACAATGGCCAAAGAACCTATGATTACTATTTCATCAATCTCTCTACTAAGATGCTCCAATACTAGTTCCGAAAAGGATTAAGGTGTTCTTTACGATTGAGGTGAACTATAAGTTCAAGTATGGACCTAAAATATTATTTCAAAATTGAACTGAGATTGAAAATGAAGATGATTCAAAAGTTCTCAAAACTAGCGTTTAATAGGGTTTGGTAAGGGTCGTTGGCGCCACGCCATAGCATGTTGGCGCTCACTCAGCACCAGTGCCCTTTGTGCGCCGCCCCTCTGAGTGTGTGTCTCGACACAATTTTGAGTGCCACCAACTCCCGGTGCGCGCACTGGCCAAATCACTATGGGGGCGCTAGTTGCTCTCTTGCACCCTCTAGATTGGCTTTCGTTCAATCTTCGATATCTTGCGCGTTAAGACTCCATATTGATCACTGTTTGAACCTGTGGCTTTGTAACTCTATGATTTGTCATGTTGTAACTTGAAAACCAATAAAAGTACCCCAAAATAAGTGAAAATGGACCACAGGGGTCCCAAGAAAGTATTTAAGACAAGTTAACGCAAATCGTCACAAAACCACTTAGCGTCATCATTTAAAGGCAAAAACCACACAACAAATTGTCAACTTGGGGGGATTCAATGATGTATAATTTGAGCCATCATTTATGTTGAGTGGATTGCAACTTTTTTTAATGCCTCAATGTCATCAGTAAACATTAATGGTACTTTAAATAGATACTTCCCTACTGTTAGAGGATTGAGACAAGGAGATCCGATTTCTCCTTATTTGTCTTTTTGATCATTGAATTTCTAGCAAGTGATTCATGTATCATCCCAATGCAAAGATATTCAGTTGGCTCACTTGAGGTTTGCCGATGACCTCCTTATTTTTACTAAGGCAAATGAAGATGTTGTTGAAGAAGTTACAAAGGTTATTGACATATTTCATGGTTGTTCTAGATTAAGATTTAATCCTGGCAAAAGCCATATCAATACAGCCAAGTGGATGACTTAATGATTACTCATTTAGTTGAGATGCCTTTCCATTATTTGGGGGTGTCTCTTACTTCAAGGAAGCTGAGAAAAAGTGATTGTAAAGCCTTGGTTGATAAGATTACTTACAGGGTTACTGAATGGAGAGCTAAAAGCTGTCTTATGCATGTAAGATTCAATTGATAGATGTTGTCACTGGGAGGACTCACCAGTATTGGATGACATACTTTGTCTTACCTTCTAGCATCATAAAAGATGTTGATATGATCTCTAATGATTTCTTGAGGGGGGGGGGGAGATTGAGGGAAAGGGTAAGGCTAAAGTGGTTTGGAAGTATATTTCCCTGCTTGAGTAGGAGGGTGGTCTTGGTATTAAAGAAATTAGAAATTGGAATTATGCTAATGTCATTAGACATACATGAAATTTGCAGCTGAAAGTTGTTTCCTCGTGGGGGGCCTGGATCAACAAATATAGGCTCAAGGGTCGAAGTTTCTGGGATGTTAAACCTAGTTCTAGTTCATGGCACTAGATTAAGCTTCTTGGGTCACTTGACAAGGATGGTGATCTGACCTGAAATTGTAAGTGTATAGTAAAATATAAGTTGAGCCTTGTGTCGAAAACTATCAAGCATGTGGCTCCTGGGTATGATACAATCTGGGCTGGCTTTATGATCCCTAGAAGATCATTTACAACTTGGTTGATGATTAATGTTAGGATTTTTACTAAAGACAAAGTGAAGATGTGGGATAATTCTATTGACAATAAATGTGTCCTTTGCTACACTTATGACGAAACAAAAAACCACATGTTTACTAGATGCAATTACACCAAGCATGTTATTAGATTTATCCTCTCTAAGCTTAATAACTTGGCTTGGGATCAAATGATTGACTACACCTATATAGGGAAGGGAAAAAGGCTGTAATTAAGGCTAAGAGACTACTTTGGAGAATCATGATTACCTATATTTGGATTGAGAGACGTAATAAGGACCTTGTAACAGTTAATGCAAAATATATATACACATCATATAGGGTTTAGTGAGGGGGGTTACCCTAGCTTTGCAGTATATATATCACCATTAAGTCGTGTAATAGGATAGGCTTATACTCTCCAATCATAATAAAATCTTCATCTCCTTCTCCGTGGATTAGTTAACACTACATTAGTGAACCACGTTAAATATTGTGTCGATCTTATTTTCATTTCTTTTCTTGTTACTCTTGATATGTCTAACATGGTATCAGAGCCTCACGTAACTCAAGCTTATTCTAATTCTATCGGTGTTCGGTTCAATGGAAACAACTATGCTCTATGGGAATTTTCTTTTCGCACTTTCTTTGAAGGGAAACGGTTGTTGCTCTACCTCGATGAAACTCAAGTCTTGCCAATTGCTACTTCTCTCGATGCGGACAACATGAGCTCTCCTTCTCCTGCTGGGTCCACAACATTTATTCTACTCCAACTGTTGTCAAAGAATCAATTTCATCCCATGTTGACTTGAACTCTACTATTGCGACTTGCCGAATTCCCAATGCTCGGGTGATGTCCATTATTCTTGGATCTGTTGAGCCGAAAATTTCCTTGTCTCTCTGATCCTTTCAATCTTTCGGGCTTTTTGTTTGCATCTCCAAGGTTCATATTCTCACGTTTATGCTTCGAGACTATTTGACCTAGAGTTCTCTCTCACTAACCTTTCACAAGGAGAACTCGACGTCAACACTTACTTCCTCATGACAGAAAATCTCTGGATTTGTTTTTTATCATCCTCGATGCTGCCTCCCGATGCCAGCCATCATACTCAAGTCAAGCATCACTGTGCACGATCGTTTCAATTTCTTATGAGACTTCTCCCGAATTTCAGCAAGTACGGTCTCAACTCCTATCGGCTAACAAAAGTGATATGCAAGATATTGTTGGTGAACTAGTTCGGGCAAAAACCGACCTTCTTACTTAGGTCTAGCTGGATGGTCTACAGGTCAAGCTTCTTCTAGAACAGCCTTTTTGGCCGATAAGCCAAGACCTAAATTCCTTTCTTCACATAAGTAATCTCCTGCCAATAATCACACCACTTATGCTCCAAATCTCAATGAGTTTTGATGCCGCCACCGCCAAGAATTAGGGCATTATGTATCCCTATATAGAAAGAAAAACATGTGCACGTACTGTAAGAAAGTCAGGCACATAATCACCGATTGTCGCCTACAATCCAACAACAACGCTAGGAC
This sequence comes from Linum lewisii, assembly GCA_034768395.1. Classification (NCBI taxonomy): domain Eukaryota; kingdom Viridiplantae; phylum Streptophyta; class Magnoliopsida; order Malpighiales; family Linaceae; genus Linum; species Linum lewisii. The sequence goes on from CM068300.1 coordinate 44,296,797, forward strand.
TAGACGCGTAACTATGGATATTCAGTTCAGGATAATGGTTTGATCTCATTGATTGATCGGGATTTTGTTTATTCTACTCCTACGGTTCCTTCAACTGCCTTCTCTTCAACTTATTGTTCAAGCAGCACTGCAGAGAGCCTTGTCGAATGCTCTTACTTATGTTTTTTCCTCTCTCGGCATCTCAGGTACTGATAATCAATGTTTATTGACTCAACCTCTTTTGATCATATGATAGGAAAATTGGATCTATTTAGCGACAATACTCCAATTTGGAATCGTCATGTGAAATTCACTAATGGGCATCACATACCTATTACGGGAGTTGGCATAGTGATATGAACCATTGCAGCCGTGGGCAGATGACCCTAATATCGTAAGTTAAGTGATCAGGAACAACGAGTCGACATTAGAGCCGGGAGAAAGTACTTGGACCCGCTAGTTGTATATAACTATGAACCCTAAGTGTCCAGAGTTTAATGGTGCCACAAAGACAAGGGTGATGACCTTAAACGACGATAAAGCTAGGCCTAAGAGCTAACTACATGTTAAAACTAGAAGGAACAAAGAACGAAAGTTCTGAAATAATAATCTTTAACCAAGGGGGTTGTGAAACAATGAGTACAATGGATCATATATATAAGATTAGGTTCAACCTAGGGCTTATCCATGTCCTTCTATGAAACTACTACTAATACAATTAAAAATTCGTAGCTAAACTAAAAAGGAATAAACAAACTAAGAGTTCTAAACTAAAGATGAATCGAAATTTGTGTAGAAATCTTGCTGTCACTTAAAAACGTCATAACTCCATCTTCCGGATGAATGTACAAGTGAATAAGGTACTCCTGGAAAGAACGTCTCATTAGCTTTCTAATGCACTTGGCCTTGCATCGGTTGGGCTTTTGTAGCTTTAGTTATGTCCGTTTTAGTAAAATGGGACAGATTGACTTTACCTTCATCAACAAGGAGAGCTAGTTTCGGTTGGCCCAAGTAACTTAAGGAGGCTTAGATCCACCTTTTAATCCAGCACTTCATGTCTGTTGATGTCGCACCTAGGATTACGTCAGCTGATATGAACTGATCCGCAACCGTTGGTGACGACCCTATACCAATAAGCTCATGAACAAAGACGACGAGTCCAACCTTAGTAACAGGTGGTGGATAGGACTTGGACCCGCTAGCTATAGAGAGTTAGGAACCCTAAGTATCAAGTCTAAGGTGCCACACCAAGGGGACTTACCCAAGATGATAAACCAAACCTTAAGCAATGCAACAACAAGCAAAGACTTGAAGGAGTAAGAATAAAAGTTCTGAAATTTCTTTATAATTTATTTAAGGGGTTATATCTTTACAATGAGGCCGTAGGCCTTTCTTTATAGGTGAGGATCAAGAACAGGCTATCTGATTCCTCCTACAATTTTAATTCCTAAATAGTTCAAGTAGGAAGTAAAATAAAACTAAAACACTAAATAGTCTTAAAATAGCAAAACTGATAAAACTAGCGAAAACCTAGGCCAGTAGAGAAACCCTAATCCATGTCTAAGATGGATGGGGTGTGAAAAATCCTTCCTTAACAAGGACTTTGTCTTTTCCATGTTTCCTACTCCTAATAGGACTTGGAAACATGGGTGGCGCTCCGTGGCATGGGTTTTCCTAATCAAGAAAGGAATTTTGATCACTGGCGGATTGTTGGGCGCCGCTGGATTTTGGGGCACGGTGTTGGGTGCCGTAGGGTGCCATGTCTTGGGTGACCTCCTGGAATCCTTCTAAGACTTGGACTAGGATTAATGGAGGTTTGTCCTTCAACATTAGGGAATTCTTAGAGCTAAAGGATTCCTGAAATGCACGGCTAGAATAATTGGTCTGCCCTGTTCACCTCTCGTATGGGCTCCGGCTTCGGCACTGTGCCTAGGCGTGTATCGGATTGGGGCCCTTGGTCGGCTCGGCCCTATCCTCGGTCGTCGGGTCCTACCTAGGTGTCAGCATCATCCTAGTGGCGTCTTTAAGCTTTGACACTTCAGTGGTCTTCGGCTCTTGGATGGGCACCACATTAGCGCTTGGCTCGACGCTGGCTTCGACCCTAGGCCGATACTATCTAGGTCGGGCATCAGTGCTGGGGTCGGATTGGCATCAGCATCAGGACTTGATGTTGGGGCTCCTGGCTTGGCATCTTTCCCTTTTAGCAAGGGGAAACCTCTCTAGATTTCTTCATAATTTCCGCCACCCTAAGCTAACATGGTAAAGTTGGGGGGTGGTGCCTGATGACACTCGAATTGACGTGATTATCAGCCTCATTTAAGCGACATTTCTTTGCTTAAGACATTGTTTTTAGGGTAGAATGGCGAATAATCAATCGATTGCCCTATCTCATGTCACTTGTGTTACCGTGGCCCGTTTCGGGTCTATTTGATGGTTTTCTAGTGTTTTTACGTAAGCACAGGTTTTTGCCGTCAAATAAAGTAACCATGGATGTGTCTGAAGCATTGGAACCTCGAGGAATTGAACCGGAATTGGTCAAAGAAGCCATTCAAAGTCGAACAAATTCTGCCCAGTTCATACACATATTTTCGGCGAAACTACCCTTTGGTTTTGCCGAAAATGGAAGAAGAAACCACTGGCCGATTGAGAGGAAGATTTCGACGAAGATACCATGGAGATTTCGCCGAAACCGCAGGAAGGAATCAACCGATTCAAGTATGAAGAAATTTTCGCCGAAATCCCTTCACTATTTTCGGCGAAAATTCCAGTTGAATTCAGGAGAATATCGGGTTGGTATAAATAGAGAACTCGGGCCCATCACTTAAGAGACATCACTTTTTGACAACACACAAAAAGAACGACGAGAGAGAGAGACAGGAGGAGTAACAAGAGTTCGAGGAGCAGGAACGGATCGTGACGCCATCCATCCATCTCGGAGAGCCAGGGTTAGGAGTTGAAGATTCAGCAGATTGAAGCTGTCAGGAAGCATCGAAATTAGGTTTTACAGTCCTTATCTGTCTTCCTACCTGAGATGTATTCTTTGTCTGCCTTCAACTCTTCTGGATTGGATATGAGTAGCTGAACTTGTGTAACTTAGATTAGATGAACCCTAAGTGACCCAGGGCTTAAAGCGGTCACGGATCGGCAGTGATTAGATTCGAAGTTCATTCAGTTTCATCTTGCATGTTTGATTTGTTCTTCATTTTCTGTGTTTCTTGTCTGGTTTGGCCACCTAGATTAGATTCTTGTTAAGCTAAGGATAGAAGCGAACGCTCGCCTTAATTTAAAACATCAAATCGAACAATCAACCTTATAATTGGAGTGTGCCTTTCGTAGGAACCGATTAGGGTTGATCCATTGCTAGAGTAACTCATTAATCACTAGAATTTGCACCAATTAAGTTAAGTCATTGCGAGAGGCGACCGTACCCGGGCGGCTAATTAATCGTGGTAGCTAGATCGGATAGAGCGAACGTTCTCCAGTCTTAAACCTAAGGGTCAGGAGTTATGATGGTGTCTGTGAACTGAATGAACTAGAATCGAAAATCGCTGGTCTGTGACTGTCGTTGCCTTGGTGATCTAAGGGGATTCGAAATCTAAACTTGTCTGTCATCTTTCTAGTCAATTAATCAATCTTCAATCTTTCTTCGGTTTAATTTTCATTTCTTCTTATTTTTGCATTCTTAGTATAGAAGTCGTGGAACTCACACCACGCACAACTTGTGTTTGAACTTGAATTAAAACTGTCAACTCCCTGGAGTAAGGAAGTAGAGGAAACCCCTGGAATACGATCTGCTATAGCCTTTTATTAGCATTAGTAGTTATTTGGTTGATCGCATCACAATGACACGTTCATCAAATTGGCGCCGTTGCCGGGGACTCTTCTACTTCGTTGAAAGAAGAGTTGGCATTTTTATTCTTCTACCTTTCCATCTTTCATCTTCCATCACACTTCAATTTTACACCGGTTGTGTTTGTTTTTGTCTCGTGCAGATCATAGCAGGTACAGAAGCAGATCACTTCCGTTTCATCTTCCTTTACTACAATGATTACTCTTAAAAGTGTCGCGGACTACAGTAGGCCGCGTGCATCTAACCTCCGTTCACCCATCACCGTGCTTACTAACGACGATGATCCCGATTATGAGATTCAGATTCCTCCCTTGGAACTAATCTCAAGGGACATACAATTCGAGGGAAGACCAGATGATAATCCCTGCACACACATAACCAACTTTTTGGTTGTTTGCGACACCTTCAAGTCTGGGAATCTCAATAAGAATGCATTATATCTCCGAGCTTTCCCGTTTTCTCTCAGAGGTGCAGCTAAACAATGGCTTAACAGCAAACCGCCAGGTCATTACACTGAATGGGAGACATTAGCTCAAGATTTTATTGAGGAATACTTTCCTCCTGCAAGAACAACTGCTTATAGAGACCGTATCTCCAGGTTCACACAGAGAGAGGATGCAAGCCTGTATGACACTTGGAACGAATTTCAGTCTCTTCTCTTCAACTGCCCTCACCATGGGTATGAACAGAGACAGCTGGCTGACTTCTTTACTCGAGGAATGCGCAAGGAATCTGCAAACTGGGTCAACACCTTAGCCGGTGGAGATTGCACTGCTCTCACTCCTCAGGATGCTCTTTTGCATTTTGCTGACTGTGCTTCGAAATCTAGAAACTGGGAGAGGCACATAGAAGGAACCAAGAGCCAGAGTCAGAGCCAGAGTCAGATAAATGTTGCAGAGCAGATCAAGGCGAAAGTTGAGAAGCATCTGCAAGCAGCTGGTATCCCTCTCGACTCTCCGTCAGCTACCGTTTTTTTCGGTTGACTGTGGATGGTGTGGATCATGTGCTCATAGCGGCGGAAATTGCCTCAACTTTGGTGCAGCAGAAGTCTTGTCTACTGAGGAGGTAAACTTCATTGATCAAGGTTTTGCCAACAACCAGAAAGGCTATGCCGGTTACAGAAACTACGTGCCACGAAAGCAAAGCAACCGGTTGGTAGATCCTTATTATAAACCTCCGAGGTTCATTGGAGGGCAACACCAGTTTCAGGCAAAGCCGTGCTACAATAGAGATATGGACTATGAGAGGAAGTTTGATCAGATCATGAGCCGACTTGACGACCATGACATTCAGTTAAAAGCCCAAGCCGCACTTAATCAAGGAACAAAGGCTTAAACCCAGAGGATAGAAGACGCGGTACTCAATATGGTGAAACTTTTTACTAGTAATCCTCTCTTTAATCCAGAAGCATTTCAAGCAGACTCCGATATAAGGAGTGAACACGCTCAAGCTATTACCACTAGGAGCGGCAAGCAAACAACTGATCCAAAAGCTCTGGAACCTAACATAATACCAGATACTAGTGCTGCCATGGATATGCCAGAAATAGAAGATATCACAGAAGAGGTAGAAGAAGCACCTGCTCCTCCTCCGCCGCCCAAGACAGCCACTGAACCTGTCTTGGCGCCATATGTACCTAGGATTCCTTTTCCAAAAGCTGCAAGGAGCACGGCCAAGGATCACGACACTCAGTATAAGAAATGGTACAATGTTCTTAAGACTGCAGAAATCAAGATACCAGTGACGGACGCTGTAGAGATTATACCACCACTCGGGAAGTTCTTTAAAGACCTCGTGAAGAAAGTGAAGAGTGGCGAGGTGTACTCTATCACGCTCACTAATGAATGTGCATCTATTCTAGGTGCGCCATCTCCCATTCGACAGCCGCCACCACCCCCAGCTAAGTGTCTTGATCCCGGTTCTTTTACATTACCGTGCATTATTAATAGCATTCAAATTGATCGCAGCCTGGTTGATTCTGGTGCTTCTATTAATGTTATGCCTGTCTATCTATATGAAAAGCTGAATCTAGGGCAATTAAAACCGGTTACTCTGCATCTCGTTTTAGCCGATAGGTCTGTCAAACGGCCTAGAGGTATAGTAGAAGATGTAACTGTTTGTTGTGGCCCATTTACTATACTAGCAGATTTTGTTGTTTTAGATACTCGTGAGCTAGACGGAACACTTATCCTAGGTCGACCTTTCTTAGCAACTGCTGGTGTGAATATAAATTGCAAACAAGGCTTATTAACTTTAAGTGTAGGACAAGAGAGTGTTGCATTCCGCATTAAAGATAGCATGAGATATTCCATTGCTCAAGATGATAAATGCTATGCTATTGATCCCTTAGAGACGGCCTCGGCCGACTCCGTTACTAATGCTTTATCTAGTGATTCGCTAGAGTTGTGTTTGATTTCAGGGATTGATAATGCGTTAGACGACCCAGAGCAGCGCTTATGGCAAGATGAGCTAGATGAACAACAGGCAACATTCACACCCTTACATGCGCCTCCACACATCGAACCAGCTTCGAGTCGGATTACTACTTCATATGAGAATCCACCAGAACTTACTCTGAAGGAGCTGCCTGACCACTTAGAGTACGCATTTCTGGGAAAGGATCGCCAGTTACCTGTCATTATCAATGCGAATCTATCTCCCGAGCAGAAAGAGCAACTGATTGGGCTACTCAAGAAGCATGTCCGAGCTATTGCCTAGCAGTTGGCAGACATCAGAGGAATCTCTGAAACCTTCTGCAAACATCGGATAGTTGTTGATGAAGAATTCAAACCAGTCAGACAACCGCAACGCCTACTTAACCGTCAGATGCAGGAAGTCGTAAAGAAAGAAGTACTCAAGCTTCTAGATGCCGGTATCATCTATCCCATCGCCAACAGTCCTTGGGTCAGTCCAACTCAAGTTGTTCCGAAGAAAGGAGGAATCACCGTCATCCCTAATCCAAAGGGTGAACTCATTCCCACCCGAACAGTTACAGGATGGAGAGTCTGCATTGATTATCGACGACTAAATGATGCCACCAAGAAGGATCACTTTCCACTGCCGTTCATTGATCAGATGCTTGAACGATTGGCGGGTCATGAATACTACTGCTTCTTAGACGGGATGTCCGGTTACTTTCAGATCCCCATTGAGCTTGCTGATCAAGAGAAGACAACCTTCACATGCCCGTTCGGTACGTTTGCTTATCGTCGTATTCCCTTTGGATTATGTAATGCTCTCGCTACTTTTCAGAGATGCATGCTCGCAATATTTGGAGACCTGGTAGAGAATGTGGTAGAGGTGTTCATGGATGACTTCTCTGTCTATGGAGATTCATTTTCAAAGTGTTTGGCTAATCTGGATAAGGTGTTAGCTCGTTGTGAGGAGACTAACCTAGCTCTTAGCTGGGAGAAATGTCACTTCATGGTTACAGAAGGTATTGTTCTTGGCCATAGAATATCTAAGACAGGTATAGAAGTCGATCGTGCCAAGCTTGAGACCATTGCCAGTCTACCACCGCCGACCTCAGTCAAGACAGTTCGAAGCTTCCTCGATCATGCTGGATTCTACCGGAGATTCATCCAAGACTTCTCCAAGATCGCTCTACCAATGACCAAGCTACTCGAGAAAGATGCTCTGTTCGTCTTTGACAAAGCCTGTCTTGAAGCCTTTGAGACTCTGAAGACTCAACTGACCACCGCACCGATTCTTACAGCACCAGATTGGAATCTCCCATTCGAAATCATGTGCGATGCTAGTGATTTCGCCGTTGGCGCAGTTCTTGGTCAGAGAAAGGAGAAGAAATTTCATCCTATCTACTTTGCGAGCAAGACACTCAATGATGCTTAGAGAAACTACACTACCACGGAGAAGGAACTCCTAGCTATCGTTTTCACCTTTGATAAATTTAGACAGTATCTGGTTCTCTCACATACCATCGTCTACACAGATCATGCTGCTCTGCGCCATCTCTTAGCTAAGCAAGATTCGAAGCCACGTCTCATCCGGTGGATCCTTCTCCTCCAAGAATTCGACATAGAAATTAAAGACAAGAAAGGAGCAGAGAACTTAGCAGCATATAATCTTTCTCGACTCGAGGAATCACAAACAGGTAAGTCTGCTACCCCTATCAATGATTCTTTCCCTGACGAGCTGTTGCGTGTTGAGACGTATGAACAGGTTAACAGCATAGCTATTGAGCCTTGGGCAATCCCTCACGCTCAAGATTTGAGTAATGCCATCGATTCGGAAGAGCCATGGTATGCTACCCTGGCCAATTATCTTTCTCACGGCATTATCCCTCCTGAGCTGGATTATAATACACGTAAGAAATTGCTTAAAGAAGCCAAGTCATACTTCTGGGATGAGCCTTTCTTATACCGCATCAGTCTTGACGGGATGATCCGGAGATGTGTCTCTTACAATGAAGCAGCGGACATCATTCGCAAATGCCATGAAGGACCGTTCGGAGGCAACCGCACGGCGAGAAAGGTACTCGAAACAGGTTTCTACTGGCCCTCAATTTTTAGTGATTGCGATGTTTATGCTAGACGTTGTGATGCTTGCCAGCGATCAGGTAACATCTCTAACCGTAATGAGATGCCCCAAACTGTTTCTTTAACTGTTGAAATCTTTGATGTCTGGGGAATTGATTTTATGGGTCCGTTCACGCCCTCCAACGGAAACAAGTACTTTCTCGTCGCCGTTGATTATGTTTCTAAGTGGGCCGAAGCTGAGGCTTTACCCACTAATGATTCTAGAGTGGTGGGACGGTTCCTTACTCATCTTTTCACGCGTTTTGGTTCACCGCGCTTCATCATAAGCGATAGGGGTACCCACTTCCACGGACAATTCGACCGGGTGTGCAAACGCTTTGGTGTCACCCACCGAATGTCCACGGCTTATCATCCTCAAGCGAACGGCCAAGCGGAAGTGACAAACCGTGAGCTCAAGCGGATTCTTGATAGGACGGTTGGCCGGTCTCGCAAGGACTGGTCATCTAAGCTCAATGATGCCTTATGGGCATATCGTACTGCCTACAAGACTCCCATCGGTACCTCACCGTATCAGCTGGTCTATGGCAAGTCATGTCATTTACCAGTTGAGCTTGAGCACAAGGCATTCTGGGCTAACAAAGAGTTGAATATGAGCTATGCAGTAGCAGGTAATAACCGCCATGACCAGATCGCTGAGCTTGAGGATCACCGACTCCACGCATATGAAAGCACGAGGTTATATAAAGAGTGCACGAAGAAAATTCATAACTCTCAATTGAAGACGATCAAGCAGTTCTATCCCGGAGAACAAGTGCTTTTATATAACTCTCGCTTGAAACTGTTCCCGGGTAAATTAAAATCCCGGTGGTCTGGCCCTTATACCGTGGTCCGCCAGACACCCTTAGGCAGCGTCTACATTCAAATGCACGATCAGGAGCCGTTCACGGTCAACGGACATCGGCTTAAGCAGTATCTGCAAGGGTTAGCCGTATCATCCATAGACGTGCACTACCTCGTTTTGGAATCCTGACACGAATCCAGGTATCGTCTGGCTCACGGACGTTAAACAAGAGCGCTTCGTGGGAGGCAACCCACGGCTGGAGTCAGTTATTTTCGTTTTGAGTCGTTTTGCTTTAAAAACCCATCTTGCATGTTTGAAAAAAAAAAAACAAAAACCCCTCCGCCGTTTTCAAAACAGTTTCGGCGAAAACATGTCCACATTTTCGCCGAAACCGCTGTTCAAATTAGACCTGACCCTCCTGTCCATACCTTTCGAACCGAAGACCCCACCATTCTCGCCGAAACGATTTCTTCCATTCTAACCATTATTTTCGCCGAAACTGTCAACCTGTTTTCGCTAAAATTTTTGTTTGATTTCAACCTAATCCTCCTGTCCTCACTTTTCGATCCGAGAATACCATGACTTCGCCGAAAATTTTTCTTCATTTAACTTGGAATTTTTGCCAAAAATTTCCCATCCTTTTCGCCAAAAATTTTTGGTCTTTTCACCGGTATTTAAGGCCCCCCTGGGTTTTCATTTTCGCGACATTCATAAACCCCCCCCCCCGAAAACTTAAACCATCCTCCCTCTCTCCGTTTGTGGGTTCCGCCGCGCGCCTCACTGATCGCCGCCGCCCCTTGCCCGCCGATCAAACGCCGCCGCCGTCTCAGTAGCCACCGCCACCCCCTTTTCCTAGCCCTGTTTCAAAACCCTAGCATCGGAGCTTTTCAGCCCCGGTTCCGACCGACCTAGTTTTCAAGTTTTCCCTATTTTTCGTGGATTTCCAATCGTTTTCTCGACTCATGTCTTCACGGTTAGTTGTTCAACCTTTGATTGTACATCATTTGGCTTGTTAACTTTCAGTTTTGACGTGGTTGACTGTGGTTGTCTTTTTGGTTCTCCCTTATTCGTCTTGACTGCTTTGTCGGTATCAATTGGCTAGGTTCTGGTATTGTTTTGTAGCCTTTTCGGGGGTGTGACCTGTTGTCTGTGCGTTTGTGTTCTTGCCTCATTCCATTATTCTTGCTTGCCTACTGAATTGACAAGTTCTTCAATGATATATCTTGATTCTATGATCTCTCGGTTGATTAGTCTACCCCCACTTATCACATTAAGTGTGGGGTACGAGTCTTGTCATCTAATGCTGGTCATCTCTGAGTTATGTTTTACAGGGCCCCCAAGCGTTTTAAGACTACCAGTGCAGATAGAGCACAGCGATCCTCAACTCGCCAGAGTAGGACACCACCCCCTCGTCGTCCCGCACCAGCTGCACAGAAATCGCCTGCTGTAGCCATCATTTTCGAGGATTCGCCTACCCCTGCGACTCCCATCTCCTCTATTCCTACACCTGCCAATGGAGCCGTGCATCTTTTCATCGCCGCCCTGGAGCCGCACCAGTTCGAGGTCTTTCAGACGATCAAAGACATCCCTCCGGCTAAGGTGGCAGTTCTGTCTCTTGACAGTCTCACAGCGCACAATCCGGCTTGGCACTCGACAATTGACACCGCTCTTAATAAAGCCGGATTGCGAGTGCTGACCACTCATGGATCCCCGTACCCGCTCGTCGCCCTCCAGGAGTTCTGGAGTTCATTTCGGCGCCTCACCCCGAAGCCCTTTCGTGAGCAGAAATTCGTTTCCTTTCGCCTCGGTGGTGTTCTTCATGAGAAGTCCCTTCGCGAATCGGCCGCTTGCTGGATCCACACGTCAATTTCGATACTGCATTCGCTGGCTTTGAGGACACATACTCCATCACCAGTGCTCCTTACCTGGATGTGTGGAAATGGGCATGCTGCGAGGATGAGAGCTCACCTATCGTCCACCCCACGGTCGGTGACATCTTTCACCCTGTTCTTAAATTCTTGCATTATGTTTGGGTGCAATCTTTGTGTTTTTGCAGCAAGACGAGCCGCCACCACGTTTCTCTGGAGGAGCTCGTTCTATTCCGTGCTTTAGAGGAGGATGCCAACCTGCACCCCGGCTGGTGGCTTGCACGATTCTTTCACAAGCGCACTACCACCAAGAAGCTTCCTAATGAGCTTCCAGGAGGCCCCTTCATTTCTATTCTGATCGACAACCTCCAGCTCGTGATAAATGGGGCCCCGATATTCCTCGTATCCCGATTGAGCATGTAGGCGCTGAACTTGCCATAGCACGGCGCATCGACCTTTCAGAAACTATTGAGCATTGCACTTCGCTCCCTCATCGCCCGGCCCAGCCAGTTGACCGCCCACCGTCGCGAGCATAGATCACCGCGGAAATGAATGAAAGGCTGGCGCGCATTGAGAATTGGCAGCTAGACTACTCGGCTGGTTCGTTGCAATGGCAGAAGAACCGAGTGGCACATGAGGAGACTCAGAATGAGCGTTGGTCCACTCTACAGCAATTCATGGCTGACCAATCAGCCAGACATATGGACGAGCTCGCATAGCGACGGCAGATGGAGCAGCGGTTCGCCATATCATCCATTCCCACTGCACCTCCACCTCCTCCTGCGGAGCAGTGATCAGGTTGTTTCTATCTTTTTCCTTTCTTTTCTTTCTTCTTTTCGGGTCTCGACCCAATTTTATTCTGTGTGGATCCGGGGCACTTGTCCCGGTATCCTTTTGATCTTTTTGTTGTTTTTGTGTCTGTAGGAACTTGAGTAGCTACTCTGCTCCGCTCCGGACTCTCCGTGTTCATCCTCTACACCGACCATCACCTTCCAGGTTCTTCGTATAACTCTACTCTAGTTAGTTCTGTGAGGACACAGAACAGTTTAAGTGTGGGGTAGGGTGTTAGATAACCATGCATGATCTTGATTGCCTATATCTCTGTGTGTGCCTCGTGATTCCTGTCCAGTTCTCTAGCCTCGAATTGCTCAATTCTTGACTTTGGATGTTAAATTGATTTCAATTTTGAACAATGACGTCTAGACTGTTCCACTTAGAACCTGTAACCAACGTGTCAGAACTGATATTAAATGAGTCTAGGTCAGAACAGATCATAAATCACCTCTGTAGTTGGAACTGGAATTAATTGAATCAATTAACTTGTTAACAACAAAGCTCGATAACACCGTTCTAAGATGATAAATGCTAGCTTCTTCCATGTTTTCACTCCATATTTGATCACCTGTGATTGTGGCTTGAGATTAGACGGAAATCCAATTCGAAATCTCGTGTAAAAGGTTATAACTAGCTAGGATTAAATGGCTAAATGGTTAAATCAAGTAATTGAGTTGTTCAAAGTAATTGTTAAGTTCCTTAAAGTGCTGAAAATAAAGCTAGGCAAGCCCGACACCTAAGTGAAGTGTTCGGGTTGAGCACTAGCATAAGCACAAATACTGTGAGCTAGGCAGGTCCAACACCTAAGTGAAGTGTTTGGTATCGAGCACTAGTATGCAGTAAATAAATTAAAGAAAGCTTGAATCTTGAAAGAAATTATTGTTTAAATCAGTCCTAGCTAGAACAGGTAACGCACAGATCTAGAAAAGGATGAAGTCGAGTCGATAGCCACGTCATTTTTTTTCCTACCTCCGCATCCACATCATGGCTAGAGCTTAAAGTCTTTTTGATTAGAATTGGTGTTATCATAGTCGGTTAATTGTGATTAATTGTTTTGCCAAGAAACGAGTTTTGTTAAAACCACTACTTGAAGTGTGCAGAAATTAGTGAGATCGAAAACTTATTTCGTTGATGTTCTTGTATGTGTAGGTCACTCTTTCTACGTGGAACAGTCTAAACCAAATTGTTGGAATTGAATCTCGGTTTAATCTCGTGTCATTTGTGAATTTGAGTTTGTTCTATTCAGTTTGCTTGAGGACAAGCAAAAGCTTAAGTGTGGGGTATTTGATGACACTCGAATTGACGTGATTATCAGCCTCATTTAAGCGACATTTCTTTGCTTAAGACATTGTTTTTAGGGTAGAATGGCGAATAATCAATCGATTGCCCTATCTCATGCCACTTGTGTTACCGTGGCCCGTTTCGGGTCTATTTGATGGTTTTCTAGTGTTTTTACGTAAGCACAGGTTTTTGCCGTCAAATAAAGTAACCATGGATGTGTCTGAAGCATTGGAACCTCGAGGAATTGAACCGGAATCGGTCAAAGAAGCCATTCAAAGTCGAACAAATTCTGCCCAGTTCATACACATATTTTCGGCGAAACTACCCTTTGGTTTTTGCCGAAAATGGAAGAAGAAACCACTGGCCGATTGAGAGGAAGATTTCGGCGAAGATACCATGGAGATTTTTCCGAAACCGCAGGAAGGAATCAACCGAATCAAGTATGAAGAAATTTTCACCGAAATCCCTTCACTATTTTCGGCGAAAATTCCAGTTGAATTCAGGGGAATATCGGGTTGGTATAAATAGAGAACTCGGGCCCATCACTTAAGAGACATCACTTTTTGACAACACACAAAAAGAACGACGAGAGAGAGAGACAGGAGGAGTAACAAGAGTTCGAGGAGCAGGAACGGATCGTGACGCCATCCATCCATCTCGGAGAGCCAGGGTTAGGAGTTGAAGATTCAGCAGATTGAAGCTGTCAGGAAGCATCGAAATTAGGTTTTACAGTCCTTATCTGTCTTCCTACCTGAGATGTATTCTTTGTCTGCCTTCGACTCTTCTGGATTGGATATGAGTAGCTTGTGTAACTTAGATTAGATGAACCCTAAGTGACCCAGGGCTTAAAGCGGTCACGGATCGGCGGTGATTAGATTCGAAGTTCATTCAGTTTCATCTTGCATGTTTGATTTGTTCTTCGTTTTCTGTGTTTCTTGTCTGGTTTGGCCACCTAGATTAGATTCTTGTTAAGCTAAGGATAGAAGCGAACGCTCGCCTTACTTTAAAACATCAAATCGAACAATCAACCTTATAATTGGAGTGTGCCTTTCGTAGGAACCGATTAGGGTTGATCCATTGCTAGAGTAACTCATTAATCACTAGAATTTGCACCAATTAAGTTAAGTCGTTGCGAGAGGCGACCGTACCCAGGCGGCTAATTAATCGTGGTAGCTAGATCGGATAGAGCGAACGTTCGCCAGTCTTAAACCTAAGGGTCAGGAGTTATGATGGTGTCTGTGAACTGAATGAACTAGAATCAAAAATCGCTGGTCTGTGACTGTCGTTGCCTTGGTGATCTAAGGGGGATTCGAAATCTAAGCTTGTCTGTCATCTTTCTAGTCAATTAATCAATTTCAATCTTTCTTCGGTTTAATTTTCATTTCTTCTTATTTTTGCATTCTTAGTATAGAAGTCGTGGAACTCACACCACGCACAACTTGTGTTTGAACTTGAATTAAAACTGTCAACTCCCTGGAGTAAGGAAGTAGAGGAAACCCCTGGAATACGATCTTCTATAGCCTTTTATTAGCATTAGTAGTTATTTGGTTGAACGCATCACAACGACACGCTCATCAGTGCCCGCCGGGGCGTGGCGGCGCCGGTCGTGGCGACCGATCACTTCACATAGTCTCCACACCAACCCCCACTCTGCCAAACACTCTTCATGTTCTATCTTTAGTACCAAACTTGATATCCATCAGCCAACTAACAAAAACTGGTTGTCTTGTGTGTTTTGGTGATAATAGTTGTCATATTCAGGATCGTCAAACCAAAAGGATGATAGGGATGGGAAGTAAGATGGGACTTAATTATATCTTGGATCAGCTGGATCTGGGGGTTGGACCTTCAGGCAAGGGTGGTGATTCCGTAATTTCTTCTTTTTCGGCTACTAGTAGTTCAATTGATCTTTGGCGGTTATGGCACTCTCGTTTAGGTCATCCTCAATTGGCTAGACTCATGGATGGTTTAAAAAAGATAAGTTACCAGTTCCTTTTAGCACACTGAATTTTTTTATTCCCGATTGTGTGGATAATTTTTTTATTCCCGATTGTGTGGAGTGTATTGTGTGGAGTAACTCTAATACTATAGTGATTTCTGAGATGTTTGACTTCATTCATACTGATCTGTGGGGTCCTTGTTCAACTACTTCACAACTAGGATATAGATATTTTGCGCTCTTCATTGATCATAAGTCTCGCATCATCTCGGTATACTTCTTTCAGCTCAAATATGAGCTTTCAGCTATTTTACAGGATTTTGTGGATATGGTTAAAACCCAATTTAAAAAGACCATTAAAATGGTCTGATCTGATCCGGGTGGTGAATTTACACCATCACCCTCCATGATTTCTATCGCACTCAAGGGATTCTATTTCTATAATCGTGTCTAGGGGTTTCAGGGCAGAGTTGATGGACCGCAGAACGCGTGTCGTCAAATAATTACCTTACACAAAGTAAGATAGATCATATTCCACGGGTCTCGATCTTGGGCCATTCTTTAAGGTTCCCTTGCTTCCCGAGCACGTCCATGGCTACATTAATGACGAAAAAAACTTGTGCAATCTCAAAAGCACTAGAAAACCATCAAATAGACCCCTAATGGGTCAAAGTAACCACAACGGTAAGAATTAGACAAATCGAGTGAAAACACCCTAAACTACCCTAAAACCCATGTCTCAAGCAGGAAAATGTCGCTTAAATGAGGCTGATAATCACATCAAATCGAATGTCATCAATGGTCTAGTAGAACAAAAACATCGACATATTCCAGATCTCACTCGCGCTATTCTTCTTCAGTCTAAGGTTTTGGCTCAGTTTTGGGTTGAAGCTATTCATACAATGGTTTATCTAGTTAATTGGTAGCTTACTCCGGTGCTGGATAATCTTTCACCATACGAGGTAGTGTTTTCTCAACCTTCGGATTACTGTCGTCTTCTGATGACACTCAATTTAACGTGATTATCAACCTCATTTAAGTGACATTTCCCTACTTAAGACACGATTTTTAGGGTAGTTTGGGGTGTTTTCACTCGATTGCTCTAGTTCTTACCATTTTGGTTACTTTGGCCCGATATGGGTCTATTTGATGTGTTTCTTAGTGCTTTTGTGAATGCACAGGTTTTTTTCCTTCAATAACGTAGTAATGGACGTGCTCGGAAGCGAAGGAACCTCAAGGAATTGCCCGGAATCGAGCCAGAAATGAAAACCAAAATACTCCCATGTCAACACTGAAGAATTCAACTAGAACTTCTAAAGTTCTCGCCGAAGAGTTTCCCACACAGGAAGATCCAGGAGAAATCAGGAAGAAGTCCTCGGAAGTTCTCGCCAAAAACTCCCAAAGTTCTCACTGAAAACTATTGAAGACATACAAACAGGAGCTTCTGCATTAAAGTTCTCTGCGAGAACTTTCAATGTTCTCGCCGAGAAGTCCTTCCTTTTCCGGCGCAACTATGGACAACCCTTACTTAAGCAAACCGGCGGACATCATTCAGATATACTTTTTCCAAGGATTAATTTCCAGACTTAAGAGTTTGACAGAGAGTTGAGAGCATCCTCGGAGTTCCCAGAGAGATCGTGACGTCGTCTTTCCACCTCGGAGTGCTCGGAGTTAGGAGTTGAAGATTCTTGAGATTGAAGCTTCACGGATTCATCGAATTAGGTTTTACAGTTCTTCTCTGTTCTTCCTACTTGAGATGTATTCCTTGACTGTTTTTCGATTCTCTTGTATTGAATATGAGTAGCTAAACTCGTAGAGCTTAGATTAGATGAATCCTAAGTGATTTGGGGCTTTAAAGCGGTCACAAATCGGCGGTAATTAAATTTGGATTCAGACAGTTTCTCTTGCATGTTAGGTTTGTTCTTCATTGCCTGTGTTTCTTTTCTAGCTTCATCACCTAGACTAGATTCTTGTTAAGCTGAGGATAGTAGCGAACGTTCGCCTCACTTTAGAACATCAAATCAACAATTAATCTATTCAATGGAGTGTGCCTTTCATAGGAACCATTTAGGATTAATCCACTGCTAGAGTAACTCATAAATCACTAGTAATCGCGCTAGTTAGTTTCCCATTGCAGAAGTGAACGCATAGACGGTTAATTAATCTTGGTAGTTAGATCGGATAGAGCGAACGTTCGCTGAACTTAAACCTAAGGGTCAGGAGTTATGGTGGTGTCTGACAACTGAATGAATAAGGATTGAAAACCAATGGTCTTGTGATCGCCAATGCTCTGTGATCTTAGGGGGATTCGAGTCTAAACTTGTCTGTCGTCTTGTTAAGTCAAACCAATCTTTCGTTATGTCTTTTGTTTTTATGTCAATCTTCCTGCTTTATAATTTAGAAGTCGTGGAACTCACACCACGCACAACGTGTTTAAACCTGAATAGATTGCCAGCTTCTTTGAGTAGTCAAGTAGAAGAAACCTCGAGATTTTCGATCTAGTCTACTTCTGTAGGCTAGTTATTTTGACGCACGTGAAAACGTTGGACATCAAATTGGCACCGTTGCCTGGGAACTCTTCTAATTGTTTGAAAGAAGAGTTGGCACTTGATTCTTCTACCTTTCCATCTTTGATATTTCATCACACTTCGATTTTATACCGGTTGTGTTTGTTTTTGTCATTTCTAGGTTGTTTATAGGTTTATGAATCGCCTGTTCACTCGTTCTCAGTCTAAGCCTCTCAAGACTATTAGCTCAGACAAGCCGGGTAGTTCTGATCCGCCTAAGCAACCGTGAATTCCGAAGCAAGCTACTACCGTTCCGCCCTCATCCTCTTCACCACTTAAGATCGAGGAGTTTAAGGAGAGCTCCTCATCTTCTTCCACTTCATCCACATCGTCAGATTCGCCGCCACACTCTTCCACCGCAATGACTGCTCAGAAGAGTCTTGCGGATTACAACAAACCGAGCGCAACTAGTGTTCGGTCCTCCATTGCTGTACCGCGCAATGAAGATGATCCTGACTATGAGATCAAGATCCCCTTCATGGCAATGATCTCTAGGGATGTGTAGTTAAAAGGAAAGTCGCATGATAATCCATGCACACATTTAGAGGATTTCCTAGCTATATGCGAGACTTTTAAGAGTGGGAGACTCGATAAGAATACCATGTGCTTACGAGTCTTCCCATTCTCTCTCAAAGGTCCCGCAAAGAGATGGCTGAATAGCAAGCCGCCGGTACACTATACAAACTGGGATGATCTTGCTCAAGATTTCGTAGAGGAATACTTTCCTCCTTCTAGAACTATAGGTTACAAGGACAACATTACCATATTCGTTCAAAAGGAAGGGATGAGCTTATACGAAGCTTGGAATGATTCTAAGAACTCCTCTACAATTGCCTTCATCATGGCTTCGAACAAAGACAACTACTTGAGATCTTTGCTCGAGGTATGGATGGTGCGCCTATTAACCCTTCGTCAGCCTCTGTCTATGTAGGTGACTATGAATGGTGTGGAGCTTCTGCTCATAACGGAGGGAGTTGCCAGAATTTTGGAAAAGCAGATGTCAAGTCCGTGGCTGAGGTGAGCTTCATTACTCAAGGCTTCCCCAACAACCAACAAGGATATATCAGCTACCGTAACTACCGGCAACCTCAACAACATGGAAGTTTCCAAGAGTGACCTCCCTACAACTCCAGAGCCAATCAAAACCAGAACCAGAATCAGAATGGCCGACAATCTGGGTCATACCAAGAGCAGAAGCCAAACAACCAATCTGGAGGAGTATATCAGCCGCCGCATAGAAACCAAGGCAACTACGGTACAACACCTAGCAATCGCCAGAATCAGTGCCTGAATAATAACTATCAAAGCCCTCCTGGATTCACCGGAGGACAACAGCCCCAACTACCCACACCTCAAAACAACAAGGAGACCGAGTTGGATAAGAAGCTTAGTCAGATCATCTCAAGGCTTGATGATCATGACAACCAATTCAAAGCTCAAGCGATCTTGAACCAGGAGTAGATTGTACAAGGTCATAGAGTTGAGAGCCAAGTGAAAAATATCGCTAGCATGCTCTCTAGCGGTCGTCCCTTCGGTAAACTTCCAATCCAAACAGAATCAAACCCGAAGAATGAGCACGTTAAGACTATCTCCTTTCAAAGTTGCAAGAGCTCAGCTGCTACTACATCTTCCAGTCTGGTCATGACTTTTGATGTTGTAGCTATTGATATATCAGAGATCGAGGAAGACGAAGAGAAGGCTATCTCACCTCGTCCTACACAAGCTCCGGAGCCACCCCTTGCTCCGTATCAGACAAGAATACCTTACCCCAAGGCGTTGCTACCCAAGGGAGAAGACAAGGACAACTCAAAGAAGAAGAAGGAAGCATCTTCCACTTCCTCCAAGGAAGAATGCTCGGTCGTCTGGTCTCACTGGACATTGATGAGCTGCAGAACAGTGATCAAATACTACCAAGCTAGAAAAGCTAAGCAGATCGTATTCCACTGGGTTTCTTCTAATTGACTACTCAAAGAAGCTGGCAATTTATCCAAGTTTAAACACGTTGCGCGTGGTGTGAGTTCCACGACTTCTAATTCTAATAAAGCAGGAAAATAAAAGATTGAAACTAAAAGACAGAATGATTGGTTGGTTTAAACAGAGATGACAGACAAGCTCTGATTTCGAATCCCCCTTAGATCACCAAGGCAACGGCAATCACAAGACCAACGGTTTTCAATTCTAATTCAATCGGTTTCTATACGCCACCATAACTCCTGACCCTTAGGTTTAAGACTGGCGAACGTTCGCTCTATCCGATCTAACTACCAAGATTGATTAGCCGCCCGGGTACGGTCGCCTCTCGCAACGACTTAACTAACTGGTGGAATTACTAATGATTTATGAGTTACTCTTGCAGTGGATTAACCCTACTGGTTCCTACGAAAGGCACACTCGAAATATAAGGTTAACTGGTTGAATTGATGTTTTAAAGAGAGGCGAGCGTTCGCTTCTATCCTCAGCTTAACACACTACAACAAAGACAACAAAGAGGGGGGCGAAACTAAAAATAAGGGGAGCAAAGCCCCCCCTAATTAATTTAGTCGAGGGCAGCGCCCCCCCCCCCCCCTAAATTAAGCCTTGCAACCCACCAAAGTGTCCCTGACAAGGGATATTTTGTCAAGGGCGAAGGAGTCCGAGAAAAATAGTCGGGGGCGTGGTCGCCCCTGACTAAATCGCCTGACAAAAAATAGGGGGAACCATTTAGTCGGGGCCACACCCCGACTAATTTTGTCGGGGGCCACGCCCCCGACAAAATAGGGGGGCCATTTAGTCGGGGGCCACGCCCCTGACAAAATAAATATATATCTATATATATAGATTATATAATATATATATATATATATATATATATATTTTATATATATATTAATAATTATAATATATGAATAATAATGAAATAATATAATAATATTATAATATATATATATATTTTATTTATATATATTATAAATATATATTATATATATATATAATATAATATTATTAATAATATATATAATATATAATAATTATATAATAAATATAATAACATTAATATATATTAATAAAATAAATATAAAAATTAATTTATTATCTAAGTGTCGTTAGACGGCGACGGCGACGGTGGTAGTGGACGGCGGACGGCGACAACGACGGTGGTGGTGGACGCGATGGCGACGATGGTTGTAGTGGTAGTGGCAGCGTGGTGGATTGTGGTGGATGGTGGTGGTTGATGGCGACAACGACGGTGGTGGTAGTAGTGGTGGCGGCAGCGGTAGTGGTGATTGTGATGGTGGCGGTGGTGGATTGTGGTGGCGGGGGTGCGCGCGGATTGCAGCGGACATCGGACAGCAGCGGACGGCGGTGGATGGTGGATGGCGGATGGTGGTGACGGCGGCGGATGGTGGACGGCGGCGGTGGCGGCGGTGATTTGTGTATTTGAGAAATTGAGAGAGTTGAGGGAGAGGAGGAATGAAGAGAGTGGGGAGAATGGGGAAAATTTAAGGAGGGCATACTATTTTTGTCGGGGGTTTAATTGTCGGGAGCCACACCCCTGACTAATTAGTGGATTAGTCGGGGGCGTGGCCCCGACAATAAAGCCCCCGACTAAAATAGTCAGGGGCATTATTGTCGGGGGTCGTGCCCCCCACTAAATGAGTGTTTAGTGGGGGGCACGGCCCCCGACAAATAATTTCTATATGTAAATATAAATAAAATAATTAATTTAGTCGGGGGCCGCGCCCCCGACTAAATTAATTATTATATTATATAATTAAAGCAAAAGCTGGCTAAAGAAATTCAAGAACTGAGCCATTCTAATGCTAGAGAAATTTGACAGGAATCACGAGGCACACAAAAACACAATCAAGGGCAATCAAGTTCATGCAAGGTTCTCTAGCATCCTACCCCACACTTAAATCGTAC
This sequence comes from Linum lewisii, assembly GCA_034768395.1. Lineage (NCBI taxonomy): Eukaryota > Viridiplantae > Streptophyta > Magnoliopsida > Malpighiales > Linaceae > Linum > Linum lewisii. The sequence goes on from CM068300.1 coordinate 44,318,355, forward strand.
TATGCCCTCACAGGACTAAAATTAGAGTTCAGAGTGAAGTAGAAGAACCTGGACCGAGATGGTTGGCGTAGGGGATGAGCACGAATCCTCGAGCGGAGGGAATCTACCAAAGCGAAGTAAAGGGAATCTCCCTACTGCCTACAAAACAAAAACAAATGAAAGATAAAAAGGAAACCGGGACAAGTGCCTCGACCCACACAAAAAAAAAGTTGGATCGAAATCCGAAAAGAATAAATAAAAAGAAAGGACCAGAAAAGGAATACAATCCGATCACTGCTGGTCAGGTGGACCGGGAGGTGGAAAGTGGAGGAAATCGCCGAGCTGACGTTGCCACGCCATCTGTGCCTCATACCGCTTGTTGGAGCGGTGCATATGTTGTTGCATAATAGTCCATCTCGCCTCTTGAGTGGTGTTGTCGGTGATGCGCCACTCCTGCAGTCGCTCTTACAGCTCTCCAACATCCCAGGGGTGCGGGTGGTGCTGCAGGTGAGGCGCCTGATATGGATCTGGAATGGGCGGCGGCGACTGGTGGGCATACCCTGCCTGATGGTGTGGCGAGGTCGTAGGATCACGGAACTCTGGCTCGTACTGAGGCTGTGGCTCCTCAGAATCATCTCTTCCTCCGACTCGTCCTCGTCTTGGAGTGGAGGAGCAGCTGCTACATGGCACTGAGGTCCAGCTCTAGGTCGTACTCGACCGCCAAATCTCCTCCAACGGTCCGTACTCTGCGTTCGTGGAATGTTCGGGCCATATTCCTGGATGAGGCCGAAGAAGATGATGAGCTGGCCTATGAAGTTGCCTCCCAGGAGTGAGCGAGGCAGCGTCCACCTCTTGGTCTTCTGGCGGAAGATGCGAGCAAGCACCCATCCGGGATGAAGAGGGTAGCTCTCCCGGATGGCGCGGTGAAGCAGAAGTTCCTCCTTGCTGATATGGTGGCGGTCCTTCTCTGGAGCATATAATAGCGATCTACGCCAAACCATATGAATGTATTTATAGAAAGGATGAGAGAGAGACTTAACTGAATTATGGTCCGTGATGCGATCGCCGGGCACTCCAGTCAGGTGGCTCCAGAGTGCATGGTACTTCTCCTCGTTGTCATCGTCGTCCCCCCATCCAAGGTAATGTCCCTCGTAGTGCTCGTAGGGGATGCCTAGATGAGCTGCAAACTCATCATAAGTTAGTGTCCTGTGCACCCCGCCAGATAGAAGGAAACGACCTTCCTGTGCTGCCTCCTCTTGTGCTCGTCCAGATCAAAAGTCGCCCAGAACTCCTGTAGAGCGACGTCTGGGAAGTCGGAAGCTATGGTGGTCAGCTCTAGGAGGCCGGCCGGTACCAGGGCATCGTGCACGTTCCGGTGGTAGTCCTCATCGTGATCGAAGAGGGACTCCATGGAAAGTGGGCGAACATTAGCTCCAGGAACATGCTCCAGCCTCTGGTAGCACTCGAAGTAGTAGTCGGGTAGACGAGCAACAGTGCGATGATACCCAGCACGGCCAGGGAATGCAGGTGGAGGGCCCTAGACGACGGGTGTGACGGGAGCGGGGGCTCTGGAGCTCGAGGCGTGTCAAGTCGCGCCTTGGTCCTGCGCTCATAAGTGGTGTTCCTAAAACCAGAACGAAACCCGATTAGTCAAACTAAAACCCTACCCCACACTTAGTAGAAAAACTCAATTTCACAAAGAAATGAGGAAAACCGAGTGGGGGTAAGCAAAGTAAGTAACCGGTAATCATAATAAATCACTAATCATGCACAGGTCTAGCCAGAACGTCTATAACATAACTAGGGATTAGAAGTCAAACCGACATTCAAAAAGTCAACATCATAGCATATTGAACCCTAATCATGGCAAGACTATCTCAAAGCGGAAATGACGGTATAAAATGATCTCAGATGGCAAACACAATAATATGAACGAAAATGAGCACATAAGGTAGCCAAATGATCATAAACAGTTCACGGTCAAACCGACATTTCTCGAAGGTCAACATCACAAAGAATAAGGTCTTATGCAAGGCAACACATAAGCAAACGATATAACAATTAAGTACAATACTCCCTAATCATGCTAGATCAGTCCAACGAGTTCAGCTAACCTAGTTCACACGAAATCAGTCGGCACGCATATCGAGGTAAACCGAAAAGTCAACCGAAAGTCAACCCCGACGAAATTCGCATTCAATATGTCAAAAGATTCGTAATGAAAAGTTCTACAACTTACCTTGAAGCCATGGATGCTAAAAATGAACGGAGGAAGAGAAATCGGAGAAAAATCGAAAATTTTTAGGGTTTGGGTGAACTAGAGCTGTAGAGCTCTGATTCGGCTGTTCTAGGGCTCAAGATGATCGGAAATGGAAGGGGAATAGGGCGGCGATGGCAACGGTCAGCAGCGGGCGGCGGCGGTGAAAAAGTGGCGACGGTCGGCTTGGTTTTCGGGAAAACAGGGGGAGGTTTTAGGGTTATTTTCGAAATAGGAAAGTGAGGAAAGAGAGGGTGAGTGACCGGAAATTAAAAGGATAAGGTCCGAAAATTTTGCCTGTAATTTTCGGTGAAAATTAGTGCAAGTTTTCGCCGAAAATATCAGTTCAAAAGCACTGCCAATTTTTCAAAAGAGTTTTCGCGAAAACTACAAGTAGTTTTCGCCAAAAATTGGAGTTAAAATCGACCAGAAACACAGTGGGATTTCAAAGAGAGTTTTTGCCGAAAATAGGGTGCATTTTTGCCGAAAATTTTGAACTGCACGATTAAAAATATTTTCGCAAATCCGGCAAACTTTAGAAAATCACAATTAAATCCACAAAAATCGAATAACCTCAATCAACTTGCGAATGACACTATGACACACAGACTACAGACGAAAAATAAGAAATCAAACAAAATGATACTTTTGGCTCCCCCGAACCGACTCTAAAACACTAAGGTTGACACAAATGAAAAACTGACTCCAGCCGTGGGTTGCCTCCCACGAAGCGCTCTTTTATTAACGTCCTTGAGCTGGACGATACTTGGACGGTATTAGGAGACATCCCAACTCAGGATTTCTCTTAGGCCCGAGTCGGAGTTCTTGAAATATCCTCGGCAAGTGTGAACTTCTTCCCGTTTGCGTGAATTATCTTGGTTCGTTCTTCGGGAAGATGACCAGAATTTTTACGAGGCCTGAACAGTTCTTTCGAAGAAGCATCCTTCAGAGGATCATTCTTCCCTGGTGGCTCGGTAGAAGGCGGTTTAATGACTGGCCCCCAAACCTCCTTGGTCTCTCATGTCCCTTTCTTCTTCGTCTTGCCAGGATCCTTAACTTTTGGTGATTCATGGGGGGAATGCCGTCGAATCTTCCTTCCTTCTCGGCTTCTGTGCCGGCAGCTCATTCTTCAGAGTAGGGACCTGTCCTACACCTGGCAAGAAGATTTCTGCAGAAACTCTAGATTTTTCATTAGTAACGGAGTTGACCGAAGCCAACTCCACAACTTCAACAGATAAACAATGCGCCTCTTCTCTGATAGGAATTTTCATACTGTCCTTGAGACGGAATGTCATGGTATCCTTGCCGACCCTTAATGTCAACGAGCCATTCGGGACATTAATGGTAATACCGGCTGTTGCCATGAACGGTCCGCCTAGGAGAAGTGTGACATCTTCCCCTCGGGTATCCATAACAATAAAATCAGCCAGAATAGTAAAAGGACCACAATTGACAGCCACGTCTTCTATCAATCCCCTAGGTAATTTCACAGATCTATCGGCAAACACTAAACGCATGCTAATCGGTTTCAATTCTCCTAGGTTCAATTTCTCATACAAGCAGGTAGGCATGACATTAATGGAAGAACCTAGATCAATTAAACTACGATCAATTTTCACATTTTTAGTAGTGCAAGGCAAAGTAAAAGCACTAGGATCGCGACACTTATCTGGGGGAGGTATGGCGGTTGTCTGGTTGTGGATCGGGAGAATTCTTCCTCGAGGGAGACGGAAGACAACTCTCCCTTCTCTTGTCCTTCGCAAGACCTTTCGCGACTTTTCCAGCCTCCGGTATCATCTGGATAGCATCAGTAACTGGTATCTTGACATCTGTGTTCTTCAAGTATCCATGCCACTTTCTGTACCGGGTATCATGATCTTTCTCCTTTGATTGCGCAGCCTTAGGAAACAAAATCCTAGGCTGATATGGAGGGAGAGGTGGCGCAGGTGATGTCTTTGTTAGGGGAGGCGGACAGTCACCTCCTCCTCTTCTTCTTTATCCTCCTCCTCGATCTTCGGCTTGTCAATAGCTATAGCATTAGGATTTATGGCCGGATCAGGAGCTGCAGGACCAGCTAATTGCTTGCCGCTTCTTGTGGAGATAGCCTTGACGTGCTCCATCCTAATGGTAGAGTCGTCTTGAACCGATGATTGATTAAGGAGGGGGCTATTAGTTAGCAGGCTAAACATGTTATTCAACATGCTCTCCACTCGTTGACCTCGAGCTTCATGATCTTGATTTAAGAGGGCTTGAAGCTTGAATCTCTATTCGTGGTCATCGAGTCTTGTCAAGATCAGGTCGAGCTTCTTGTCTATCTCGATTTCCCAAGTATTCTTGAACGTATAACTCTGAGGTTGCTGTCCTCCGATGAATCCAGGGGGATTTTGATCAATAAAATTCACTTCCCCTATAGACCAGTTATTTGTTGTACCAAAGATCTTCTTCATTTCTTTCTGCACTTCACTCTTGATCTGATCTTCACGGCTTGGTTGCCTCTTAGCTGCTCCAAACTGTCTGTCCCAACTTCTAGATTTAGATGCGCAGTTTGCAAAGTGAAGAAGAGCAGCTTCTAGTGTGAGTGCGGTGTAGTCTCCATCAGCTAAGGAGTTAACCCATTCAGATGATTCTTCGTTCATACCCCAAGCAAAGATCTCGACTAGTTGCATCTGAGTGAAGCCATGATGAGGGCAATCGTAGAGGAGTCCCTGGAATTCGTTCCAAGCATCATGTAGACTTACTGCTTCTCTCTGTCTGAACCTTGAGATGTTTTTCCTGTAAGCAGTTGTTCTGGAAGGAGGGAAGTATTCCTCTATGAATTCCTGAGCAAGATCATCCCAGTTGGTGTAGTGACCGGGTGGCTTGCTAGTGAGCCATCTCTTTGCGGCGCCTCAGAGTGAGAATGGGAAAGCTCGAAGGTATAGAGCGTTCTTGTTAAGGTTCTTAGACTTGAAAGTTTCACAGACAGTCAGAAAGTCAGATAGATGTATGCAAGGATTATCATCTGGCTTTCCCTCAAATTGCACGTCCCTAGAGATTAGTCCCAGAAAGGGGATCTTCATCTCATAGTCGGGATCGTCGTCATTAGAAGGCACGATGATGGGAGACTGAATGTTAGATGCGCTGGCTTACTCTAGTCCGCAAGACTCTTTGGAGCAGACATTGCGCTAGGGAAGATGGAACGGGAGTGATTCGATTCTGTACCTGCTATGATCTGCAAGGGACAAAAACAAGCACAACCTGTGTAAAATCAAAGTGTGACGGGAAATGAAAGATGGAACGTAGAAGAATAAAATGCCAACTCTTCTTTCAAACAATATAGAAGAATCCCCGGCAACGGCGCCAATTTGATGAGATGCAGAACAGTGATTGACTACTCAAAGAAGCTCTTCTTTCAAATACTACCAAGCTAGAAAAGCTAAGCAGATCGTATTCCACAAGGTTTCTTCTAATTGACTACTCAAAGAAGCTGGCAATTTATCCAAGTTTAAACACGTTGCGCGTGGTGTGAGTTCCACGACTTCTAATTCTAATAAAGCAGGAAAATAAAAGATTGAAACTAAAAGACAGAATGATTGGTTGGTTTAAACAGAGATGACAGACAAGCTCAGATTTCGAATCCCCCTTAGATCACCAAGGTAACGACAATCACAAGACCAGCGGTTTTCAATTCTAATTCAATCGGTTTCTATACACCACCATAACTCCTGACCCTTAGGTTTAAGACTGGCGAACGTTCGCTCTATCCAATCTAACTACCAAGATTAATTAGCCGCCCGGGTACGGTCGCCTCTCACAACGACTTAACTAACTGGTGGAATTACTAACGATTTATGAGTTACTCTTGCAGTGGATTAACCCTACTGGTTCCTACGAAAGGCACACTCCAAATATAAGGTTAACTGGTTGAATTGATGTTTTAAAGAGAGGCGAGCGTTCGCTTCTATCCTCAGCTTAACAACAATCTAAACTAGGTGATCAAGGAAGACAAGTTTAAGCGCCAAAGCAGGGAATTGTCTAACGACTACGTCTAGTGACTACGTCTAGCGACTAACCCTAGCTTGCAAAAACCTAATCTAGGCGATCAACCAGAAAAGAAACATAAACAATCAAGAAGAAAACAACCATGCAAAGAGAAACTGATTGAATTTGAATCTAATTACCGCCGATCCGTGCCCGCTTTAAAGCCCTGGGTCACTTAGGGTTCATCTAATCTAAGCTCTACGAGTTCAGCTATTCATGTTCATAACAAAAGAATCGAAGACAGAAACAGAGTTCATCATACAGAGGAAGAACAGATAAGAACTGAAAAACCTAATTCTGATGACTCTGGCAAAGCTTCGCTCTCTGGTAATCTTCAATCCTAGCTCCGAGTCTTCGAGGTGAAGGAATGGCGTTATGATCTCTTCCTGGCTCTTCGAACTCTAAAACTCTATCTCCAACTCGTGAGAATTCTTAGAATTATGTGAATTACGAGGTATCTTATTTTGGGCCACCGGTTAAGTATTTATACTTAACCCTAACAATGCCGATTTTGCCTGATATTTTCGCCAAAATATTGAAGGATTTTCGGCAAAAATCCCTTTGTAAATGGATGGTCCGCCGGCTGCTTTTCTCCTGTGATTTTCGGATCAATTGTTGATTTGTGCATCAGTCGATTTGTGCTAGGGTTTTCGCCGAAAACACTAAGGGATTTTCGGCGAAAACTTTAGTGTAAACCGGGGCAGACTTTTGTTTGACTTGATTGACTCCTTGGATCGATTCCTGATGTGACTTTATTTTGTGCATTTTGAGCCTATGATTGACCTATGAAATGCCCGTGTTTGATCGTGAGATGCCATGCTCTGTAGGCTTTTATTGATATTTTGCGCAAAGTGTCCATTTGTTGTTCGGTTGCCACTTTGGAGCCAAATTCGTGGTCTATTGGTGTTACCTTTGTGCATTTTCAGGTTATGGCATCGAAGTACGGATGACAAGGAGTCCATAGGACCAAACGAAGCCAAATCGGAGCTCGGATGAGGGAGAAATGAGCGAAGCAAAATTGCGGTCTGTGCAGATTTTAGGGTACACGACGTGTAGTTATACACGACGTGTAGTTCTACACGACATGTATGCCCAGCAGAATCCTATTTAAAGACGATTTTTGGGGATTCTACTACTATTCTATCATCTCTCTTGAACCCCAAACACATACCTACGACCCCATAAACCCTAGGACTCATTTTTGGAGCTAATTGGAGCAATTGGAGCTAATTGGAGCAATTGGAGCAATTGGAGCTTGGATTGAAGTCAACAAACCTTGGGAGAGGAGCTTACAAGTGGAGATTTGAAGATTGATTCAAGGATCCACTCCATGGTGTTCTTGGTGATCAACTTCCCTTCTCTTTTCCTTACTCCCTTGGCCATGTGTGGCTAAGTTCCTAGGTTCATCTTGGATGGGTAGATTAGTTGTGCTATGATAGAGGGATGATTGTATAGAACTTGCCATGATTGATCTTGGTTGTATGAGGATGATTCCTAGACTTGTTCTTAATGCCATTTTATGCCATGTTTGCTTGATTTGGTCCATTCAATGTGATTTGATGCATGAGAGTGCTTGGATTGCATAGATTGTAGGTCTAGGGATTGAAGTGAGTGTGTTCTAAGAGATTAGATCAACTTATTTCAACCATTTCCACTTGATTTCTCTCTTGGCCATTTTATCGAACACTTGGTGTGCATGTGGATTTTCATTCAATTGAGTTTGAAAAGGCTTTTTGGTGAATCTCTTAGAGTTAGGGCATTGATATGAGAGTGTTGTGCCTAGCCTTGTGGTCATAGAGTCTTAAGAGAGGGTCTTGTGTCTTGGCATTTCATCAAACACTCAGAATGCATCCTTTTTCACTTAGCTTGAGAGCGAGAGCCTAAGTTGAGTGGTATTAGGATAGGGATTTGGTGCTACGAGAGTGCATTGAATATATAGAAGTGAAATGCATGGTCATCCGAATGCAAACTCGATCTTGATTGGCTTGTTTGTTCAATTAGTCCTCTTGAGCATGATGAAACTACCCACCAAGAGAACCCCCTTTGTCTTTAATTTGAACCACCTTTCTCTCTTGTTTAATCTTTGTTACTATTGTTAATCTTTGCTTTTGTTTCTGAATTTCTTATCAAACCAAACCAATTTCAAATGTCTAGACTGTCTATGAGAAGTGTGAGTATTGGTTTATGAGAGGACCCCGTGGAATACGACCTTGATAAAATCTTTTATCAAGTTTTTGGCGCCGTTGCCGGGGACTCTCTCATTCCTTTGAAAGCACTTAGTAGTGGACCGATCTATTCACTTCCTTCCATTCTCCTTTTTGCTTCCTTGTTGCTATTTGTTTACTTTGTTATCCCGCATCGTTGTATTACTCGGGTGTGTTTGTTGTGCTTTTTGCAGGAGATTTGGGTTAGTGCCTGAGGCGTTCAGCTCGTCTTCAAGCACGAATCCAAGGACTAGAACAAGTGCTCGAGTCACCTACCACTTCCCCACCTCCTACAGTTGAAGAAGAAGAAGTTGATCGCATCTCACACCACACTATGTCTCATCACGAGGACGAAGATAACCATTCGGAACATTCACATCGCACCAATGAAGACGATCAATCGCAAAGGGGTGCGAGGCGCACACTAGCTGATTATGCTCGCCCAACCCTTGGAGGGGCCGCCTCGAGCATCGTGCGAAGACCAGTGAATGCAAGAAATTTCGAGCTAAAGCCTAATATGATTCAGATGGTACAGAACGGAGTGGTGTTCAACGGTATAGACGGAGAGTGCCCATCTAGACATTTGAAGGACTTCCTAGAGATATGCGATACGGTGAAGAATGATCAAGTTCACCCGGATTGTGTGCGACTCCGACTCTTCCCTTCTCCCTCAAAGGTAGAGCCAAGTCTTGGTTGGAGAACCAACCTAGTAGAACATTCACTACATGGGAGGGACCAGCCGAAGCCTTCCTCGAGGAGTTCTTTCCCCCTTATATGACGGATGCAATCCGAGATCGTATCAACCACTTCACACAACACAAGGAAGAGCTCTTCAATGAGACTTGGAATAGGTTCCAAGCCCTTCTTCGGTCTTGTCCTCATCACAACTTCGCCGAATGGAGCTTGGCGGATATCTTTGCTAGGTCCCTTGATTTTGAGAATACAAGGATGATCAACCAAGCCGCTGGAGGTGATCTAAGGATGCTCACTCCCGAAGATGCTCTAGAACTCTTTGCGGAGATGGCCAACAAGACAAGGAGTTGGTCTTGACAACAACCTCCAAGGTCCAAGTATGGGAGCGACACTCACTACGACTCTAGAGCTATAAGTGTTGATGCACCAAAGGATTCGTCTAGCTATGGGAAGAAGCCTAAGTTACCGGGGCACAAGATGAAGATGACCCTATGTTTGCGCTCCTCATGTCGAAGATCGATGCCATGGCATCTCAGGTAAGTAACCTGAGTATGCCTAAGCATCCCTTTAAGGTTCCATCATCTCATGTGGGTAATCCCCCAGTGGCTTCAATATATTATTGTGAATGTTGTGGGGGTCAGGGCCACGATGTCAGTGCTTGCCCTTCCGCCACTCCTGAGCTTGGCCAAGGCGACCACAATGAGGAGGTAAGCTTCGCACAAGGTCAAGGATTCCATGGTAATTTCAGCCCCCAAGGTAACTATCAAGGTACCTATAACCGACCTTGGAACCAAGGTGGTGGGTACAACAAGTCTAACCAAGGGTACCAAGGCCAAGGGAGTCAAGGTAGTGGTTATAACAAGGGTTACAACCAAGGGAAATCAAGGAGGATTCCAAGGTTATAGAGGGTATCAAGGCAACCAATGGACTCAAGGAAGTAACCAAAACCAAGGTAGTCAATGGACTCAAGGAGGTACCCAAGGTCAAGGGAACCAAGGGGAAATCAATGGAATCAAAGTGGACATCCAAATCAAGGTCCCCAAGGTCCTACCCCACAGGGAATGTACAATCATACAGGTGATGGACCACCCGGATTCAACAAACCACCTCACAACAAAGAGGGCGGTTCTTCAATATCGCAAGAGGACACCAACGCGGCAATGATTCAACTTATAAAAAATCAACAGGCTTCAATTGCAAATTTGGAGAATCAAATGGGTCATATTGCTAAAACACTCTCGGAGCGACCCTCGGGCACTCTACCTTCCAACACCGAGGTCAACCCCAAGGTTCCCGAGGAGCTTATGATGGTAACATTGAGGAGTGGTAAGCAAATCCAAGATGCCACACCTAAGGTGGTAAGTGCTCAAGATGATGATTTTGTTTTGGTGGAAGATGTTGACTCCGATGATGATACGGATAAGATTGAAGTTAAAGATAAAGGAGCCAAGGCTAATGAAGTTCCTAAGACTACCAATAAGGTTGGTACTCAAGAGGCTACGACGTGTGCTACTCCGGTCTCTCCTCCCGAACCGGTTGTGCCTCCGTACAAGCCTAAGCCACCTTACCCTTCTCACTTGAAGCCGATTCCGTGGAGAAGGATTTCAAAAGTTTTGTTGAGCTTCTTGACAAGGTGCAATTTACAATGCCTTTTGGGGAAGCAATTACAAAGATGCCTCAATACGCAAAGTTCATGAAAGAGATCTTCACAAACAAACGCAAGCTTACGGATGTGACTTCGGCAAAGCTCAACAAACAATGCTCCGCCATTCTCTCTAAGAGGCCACTGGAAAAGCTTAACGATCCAGGTAGCTTTACTATTCCTTGCACTATTGGTGAACATGCAATAAGTAGAGGTTTAGCCGATTTGGGTGCAGTATCAATGTTATGCCATATTGCATGTTTAAGAAGTTAGGCCTAGGGAAACTAAAACCAACTCAAATGAATGTTCAATTAGCGGATAAATCTGTGACATCCCCTCGTGGTATTGTCCAAGATGTGTTGGTTAAGGTTGGTGCTTTTGAATTCCTTGTGGATTTTGTTATTCTAGATGCTATGGGTGGTACCAATGTGCCTTTGATTCTAGGACGACCCTTCTTAGTGACCTCTCGTGCTTTGATTGATGTCTATGGTGGTAGACTTACACTTAGAGTCGATAATGAATACATGATCTTTAACCGTTCCGATGGCATGGAGTTCACTTTGTCTTATGCTAGGCACCATGATCCTAGGAGTCCAAATGATCTTGCTTCGGCTACTATTAGCACTAACCTTGTCCGTCATAGTCTTGCGAAGTTGTTTGCTCTTAGTGATGTGCAGGAGAAAAATGATGAAGTAAAGGATGCTCCAACTTTCGTGCTTCCAAAGACTCCACCTAAGGCTAAGAAGAAAGGTGTGGAGAAGCCACCCGAGAAGGGCAAGGAAGCCGTACCGATGGGTGAGACTAGCAAGACTAAGAAGCCACCCGATGAGAGAATTCACTCAAGTGGTTTGGCCCCTTCTCCATTGCTCACACTTCATCATCCGGGAAATCCGAGCTCACACCTCCCGAAGTCGGTAAGGATCAATTCAAGTTCCGTGTGCCATGCGAAGGTAATGACTTCAACTTCAAAGAGGTAATGAGTTGGGATGGTTTTACTTAGCTGGTCCCTGTGCTTCGTCAAGCTTAAGACCGTTAACCAAGCGCTTCTCGGGAGGTAACCCGAGTGTTTTCTCGTTGTTTTTGCTTTATTTTTGTGTGTGTTTGTGTTTTTACTTTGGATTCCTTGAGGTTTAGAGGTGGTTCTTGGTCTGTGATGTTGTGGGAAGTTGATTTTGTTCGGGTCTAGGAACCTTTGGTGTTTGGGGTTGTTTGGTAAGTTTGGAAAAAATTGCATTTTTTTTGTGAAGGGGACTACACGTCGTGTACTTATACACGTCATGTAGTCATACACGTCGTGTACTTTCTCAGCCAAATCTCCCTGCCCCCCAAACTTAGTTAGTTTTGACTTGGTTGTCCCACGTCGTGTAGAACCACATGTCGTGTAGTAATACACGTCGTGTACTTTCCGTCGACCCCATTTTAAGTACTTTTTCGGTTTGGGTCGTGGTTGGTTTTTGGTTTTTTTCTTGTTTCGGTTTGACTTGGTTTTGGTTCGCACTCGACCCAACCAGCCTACTCAGCCACTCACCCAACCAACCTTTTAACCGAAACCACCCAACCCACCCAACCACTCACCTCACCAACCAACCCACTCACCCACCCGAACCACCCGACCTGTCCCACCCAACACTCACCCAGCCACCCACTCAACCCAACCCACTCTTCCCCTAACTCACCTCACCCGGACCACCCAACCGACCCAAACTTCCGGCCGCCGCACCTTCTCGTCATCTCTTCCAGCCGGCCCCCGCCGACCAGCTACTAACCCACCCCCGCCGCCATTGCCTCCCACCAGCAGCCACCGCCCCTGCCAACACTCTTCCCAATCGCCGGCTTTCCACCCACCGCCAGCCTTCCCCTGCCGCCGCCTCGATTTCCAGCCTCTAGCAATCCCGCCAATTTCCAGCCGCCGCACCAAGCTACTGCCCAGCACTAGTGTCAGTTTTTCCCTCCTCTCGTTTGAACCCAGCAGCCAGGTTTTCATTTCATTTGCTCAATTTTGTTGGAGTTTTCCTCTTGCTAATTGATTTTGCTGTGAGGTTTTGGCTGGCGATGGGTTTCGTGTTTTGATGAGATTGGTTGGGATTAGTTTGGCTGCCTTGATTGGCTGATCAGCTTGGTTAATTTCATGGTGATTTGGTGTTGATCTTGGTTGATGTGAGGTGTAAGTTGTTGCGGTTGTTGGGCGGTTTGTTGCCATCGTTTGTTCTTGATTGATGTGCCATTTTCTCCATCAAGTGTGGTTTAGTTTGCTTGATTAAGTTGTTTAGGGTGGTTTGGCAGTCATCGTGTGAGCAGAGTTGGAGTTCTGCCATTGCTTGTTTCATTGCTAAGCTGATTTTGGGGCAGTGGGGTTGATGGAGTGTTTAATTGCTTGTTTGCTTGATGAGGCTGTTTTGGTGCTGATTGTTTAAGATTAGTGGCGAATGGTGGTTGACTTTTGTTATTTGGTTGGATTGATGAGCAGAGTTGGTTCGATTTCATTACTTGGATTCATTGTTGATCTGATTATGGGACAATTCATTGTTCATTACATGTTAATGTGGTCGATGGTCTGATCTTCATTTATTTGGTGGCTTGTTGATTGTTCATTGATTGTTCTTGCTGCGTTGGCAAGTGTGGTTTGGGGTGATGAGCATAGTGTGTTTATGCTTTCTATTTGGGCTTACCAGGGCCACACTCTATCTCAAGACTTGTTTTTCTGTTATTTCTGTTTGATTGTGATTGTGTGTGGTTGCTTTGTGCTCTTTTCTATTTTCTGTTTTGATCTGTACTATGGATTGATTAGTGCTATCGTGGATTACATTGTGCTTGACTTATGACCCTATGGATGTATGTGGTTGTGGCCTGTTTCCTCTTGTTTCTCCACAGGTACCCCTGATTCAGGTCCTCGCCTGAACAGGCTACTTGACCCGGTGTGTCATATCAGGCTTCTCTTCTTCGCCGCGTGGTATATTCGTTCCACCTTACCCTCTCTCTCTCTTGATCATTGAGGACAATGCTCATGCTAGTCGTAGGGGGAATTTGAGGTTTGGTGTGATTGTTTGTCGGTAGAAGTAGAATGCTATGTTTTGAGTGTGTGCATGATCTTGATTGAATGTCAAATTCCTCTATTGTAGAATCGTTCGGTTCTTGACTTTTGGTGTTTAATTGACTTCAAGCTTTCACAATGACGTTTAGACTGTTCCACTTAGAACCTATAACCAGCATGTTAGCGCTAATATCAAACGAGTCTAGGCCAGAACAGAGATTTTATCACTCTTGTATGTTGGTTGATTTGTTTGATACGTGTTTTTGTACCGCTCGATAACATCGGTCTAAGATGAGGAAGGCAATCAGAATTTTCACCCTTTTCCATGTTTTTCTTGAACTTTTTGATCCCTCGTGATTGTGGCTTGAGCTTAGACGGAAATCCAATTCGAAATCTTGTGTGGAAGTTTTAAGGGGCTAAGGATCAAGTGGCTAGTTTGTGAAGAGAATATTCAAAAGAAAATGCTCAAAAGAGAAGAAAAGCTAGGCAAGCTCGACACCTAAGTGAAGTGTCGGGTTCAGCACTAGCAAAGGCAAAGGCTGTGAGCTAGGCAGGTTCAACACCTAAGTGAAGTGTTGGATCGAGCACTAGTATGCAGTAGGAAAAAAAAGAAAAAAAATAGAAAAGAAAAAAAGAGTTATCGAAAGTGGCCCTTGTTATAATGATCCTAGCTAGAGCTTGTAAAGTGCGGATCTAGAAGCGGATGAAGTCGAGTCGATAGCCACATCACGATCACTTACCACTTTCAAAAAAATTTCCTATCCCCACCTAATTCGTTCCATTTCCTGAGTTCAAGTCCTTTTGATTAGAGTTGGTGTTGTCGTGGTCGGTTTTCTTGTATCCCAATTTACCACTACTTGAAGTGTGCAGATAACAGTGAGGTCTAGACTTGTTTGGTTGACGTTTTTGCATGTGTAGGTTAAGTTTGTTCGTGGAACAGTCTAAGCCAAATTGTCATTGCTTGAATCTCAATGTAACCGATCTTGTTATTTGTGAATTTGGATGTTTTCTAATTCATTTGCTTGAGGACAAGCAAAGCTTAGTGTAGGGGAATTTGATGTGACTTTATTTAGTGCATTTTGAGCCTATGATTGACCTATGAAATGCCCGTGTTTGATCGTGAGATGCCATGCTCTATAGGCTTTTATTGATATTTTGTGCAAAGTGTCCATTTGTTGTTCGGTTGCCACTTTGGAGCCAATTCGTGGTCTATTGGTGTTACCTTTGTGCATTTTCAG
Source organism: Linum lewisii (assembly GCA_034768395.1). NCBI lineage: Eukaryota > Viridiplantae > Streptophyta > Magnoliopsida > Malpighiales > Linaceae > Linum > Linum lewisii. The sequence goes on from CM068300.1 coordinate 44,333,419, forward strand.
GTTATGGCATCGAATTACGGATGACAAGGAGTCCATAGGACGAAACGAAAGCCAAATCGGAGCTCGGATGAGGGAGAAATGAGCGAAGCAAAATTGCGGTCTGTGCAGATTTTAGGGTACATGACGTGTAGTTATACACGACGTGTAGTTCTACACGACGTGTATGCCCAGCAGAATCCTATTTAAAGACGATTTTTGGGGATTCTACTACTATTCTATCATCTCTCTTGAACCCCAAACAATACCTATGACCCCATAAACCCTAGGACTCATTTCTGGAGCTAATTGGAGCAATTGGAGCTTGGATTGAAGTCAACAAACCTTGGGAGAGGAGCTTACAAGTGGAGATTTGAAGATTGATTCAAGGATCCACTCCATGGTGTTCTTGGTGATCAACTTCCCTTCTCTTTTCCTTACTCCCTTGGCCATGTGTGGCTAAGTTCCTAGGTTCATCTTGGATGGGTAGATTAGTTGTGCTATGATAGAGGGATGATTGTATAGAACTTGCCATGATTGATCTTGGTTGTATGAGGATGATTCCTAGACTTGTTCTTAATGCCATTTTATGCCATGTTTGCTTGATTTGGTCCATTCAATGTGATTTGATGCATGAGAGTGCTTGGATTGCATTGATTGTAGGTCTAGGGATTGAAGTGAGTGTGTTCTAAGAGATTAGATCAACTTATTTCAACCATTTCCACTTGATTTCTCTCTTGGGCATTTTATCGAACGTGTGCATGTGGATTTTCATTCAATTGAGTTTCAAAAGGCTTTTTGGTGAATCTCTTAGTGTTAGGGCATTGAATGAGAGTGTTGTGCCTAGCCTTGTGGTCATAGAGTCTTAAGAGAGGGTCTTGTGTCTTGGCATTTCATCAAACACTTAGAATGCATCCTTTTTCACTTAGCTTGAGAGCGAGAGCCTAAGTTGAGTGGTATTAGGATAGGGATTTGGTGCTACGAGAGTGCATTGAATCTATAGAAGTGAAATGCATGGTCATCCGAATGCAAACTCGATCTTGATTGGCTTGTTTGTTCAATTAGTCCTCTTGAGCATGATGAAACTACCCACCAAGAGAACCCCCTTTGTCTTTAATTTGAACCACCTTTCTCTCTTGTTTAATCTTTGTTACTATTGTTAATCTTTGCTTTTGTTTCTGAATTTCTTATCAAACCAAACCAATTTCAAATGTCTAGACCGTCTATGAGAAGTGTGAGTATTGGTTTATGAGAGGACCCCGTGGAATACGACCTTGGTAAAATCTTTTATCAATTCCGGTGTGATTCCTCGAGGTTCCAATGCCTTAGACACGTCCTTGCTACTTTATTAGACGGTAAAAACCTGTGCTAACATAAAAACACTAGAAAACCATCAAATAGACCCGAAACGGGCCAAGGTAACACAAATGGCACGAGATAGGGCAATTGATTGAATATTCGTTATATTCTACCCTAAAAACCATGTCTTAAGCAAGGAAATGTCGCTTAAATGAGGCTGATAATCACGTCAAATCGAGTGTCATCAGACATCCATACATATCCCAGCTAAGTGCGTCGATCCTGGTTCTTTTACATTGCCTTGCATCATTAATGACATTGAAGTTGAACGTAGCTTAGTTGATCTAGGCGCATCCATTAGTGTCATGCCTATGTGCTTATATAAAAAATTGAACCTAGATGAATTAAAACCAATTAGCATGCAATTGGTATTTGCTGATAGATGTATGAGAGCACCTAGGGGATTGGTCAAGGACGTGGTTGTTTGATGTGCTTGTTTACTTTCTTAGCTGATTTTGTCGTCATGCAACTCGAGAGGAGGATGTTACTCTTGTCCTAGGCTGTCCTTTTATGGAAACATCTGGCATGACAATTAATGTCCCGAACGGATCGTTATCATTGAGGGTTGGAAAGGATAGCATAACATTCCACCTCAAGGACAGTATGAAATACATTCCTAAGGGAGAAGCACATTGTTTGTCTGTTGAAACTGTGGAGTTGGCCTCGGTCAACTCCGTTACTAATGTCATTCCAAGTGTTTCTTCAAAGATAGCTGTTACAGGTGCTGAACAGGTAAACAACAAGAAGAATAAGCATCTGGCGTGGAAACCAAAGAAGAAAGAGGAACCAAAGGCATCATCTTCTAAGTCGTCGCAAAATGAAGATCCTAGCGAAGTGAGAAGAAGAGTACAAAGAAGACCAAGACGATTTGGAAGCCAATCACTCCGCCACCCCCTACCCAGCAAATCCCTCCGCCGCCTTCTACCAAGCCACCGGAGAAGGATGCACCTTCGAAATACCTCTTCGGGCCGTTTGAAGTCATCGGACACCTTCCCGATGGACGAACTCAATTGACCCACATCAATGGGAAGCGTTTCTTACTTCCCGGAGGTAAATCGAAGCTGTACTTCATTGCCTCTAATGCGAGCGTGAAGGAAAATTGAGTTGGGACACATCTTGAGCGTCATCCAAGTATCATCCAGCTCACGAACGTTAAGCAAGAGCGCTTCGTGGGAGGCAATCCACGGCTGGAGTCAGTTTCAAATTTTTCAGTCAATTCTCATGTCTAGAGTCGGTTCGGGGGAGCCAAAAGTGTCATTCATGGTTTCATAATTTTTTTATGTGTGTTGTGTGTTCTCGGTTTAGTTCCAATTTTTTAGGATTTTTCTGATTTTTGTTGATTTTGTTTTGATTTTTTTTTTCGAAGTTGCATTGCCGGTGTTTTCGAAAATCTGTTTTGAACAACCCAGGTCAGAAGTTTTCGACGAATACTTTCTAAGTTTTTGGTGAGAAGTTTGGTTTTAATCCCACTGCCGAGTTTTCAAACCTTCTGTTCCTATTTTTGATAAACATTTCACAGAAAACTTTCATAGTTCTCGGCAAAAACTTTTCCAAACCCGGTGCGTTTTGTGTCTCTGTTTTAAAACAAGTTTTCAACGTGAACTTCAATGAAAATTTTAAAATCCCCCCTTATCCCTCCGTTCCGTACAGTATAGTCCCCATTTCCACCTTTGTTTTCAAAGAGCACAAACCCAAACCCCATCCGTAGCCCCCACCATTTTTTATCTCCGCCACCAATTTTCAGCCGCCGCCGTCGCCGTCCGTCACCGCTGCACTTTTCCCCTCCCGAGCCAATCATTTCCCCACCTAGATCGTTCGAATCGGAGCTCTATAGCTTCGGTTCCACCTGAAACCCCACCTTCGAGTTTTTACCGATTTCTTTGTTTTTCGTTCATTTTCTCCGAATATGTCTTCAAGGTTAGTTGTTGGGTTTTCAATTTCGAATATTTTGACATATTGATTGTTGAATTTCGTTGAACTTGATTTTGGTTAACGTTTCAGTCTACCTCGATTTGCGTGCCTACTGTTTTGGTGTGAATTGTGCTTAATTGTTCAAAATTTTATGATCTAGACTGCTTAGGGAGTATTGTGCCATGATTTGATAATATTTGAACTTAGTTCGCTATGCCTAACTATCAAATGCGTTAGGTTGTTGACTTTTTAGAAAATGTCGGTTTGACTTTGAATCCTTGATGTCATTCTGCTGTCCCCACAGTTCATGTGCATATCTTAGGATCAATTATAGTTGCCGAATGTTTAATTAGCTTATCCACACTTGGTTTCCCTCATTTTTTGTGAAATTGAGTTTTTTCGACCAAGTGTGGGGTAAGATGTCGGTTTGACTAATTTTGTTTTTTATTTTGATAATTTTTAGGAATAGGGGTAAGAGACCGAGAGATAGTGGTTCAGAATCCTCTTCCGCCACTCCGGATCCCATGGATAGCGGAGCTGGTGCCAGTACCCCCGCCCCTGTCACTCCAGCTCTCACCGGTCCTCTGCCACCCAACCCCAACCGTCAAGGAGTTCATCCTTTCATCGCTAAACTCCCTCAGCACTACTTTGACCGCTACTCGAGGATTTGGAACATCCTTCAAGCTGACGTGCGCCCCCTCACCATGGTGTCTGTCCAAGAGCATGACCAAGAGTGGCACGACAACATCCACCACTCCCTCGTCAAGACGGGTCTTCTGGAGCTCTCGACCATCGCGATAACTATCCACATGTGGCGCTCCAGGAGTTCAGGAGCACCTTCGAGCTGGATAAGCAAAAGAACAAGAAAAACTCGAAGATCATCACCTTCCGTCTCACCGGCCAAAACCATGAGCTCACTTACAACGAGTTCGTCGACCTCCTCAGCATTCCAACCGAGCACTACAATGGACACCACCGTGGCTGGGAGAGCAACAAGGCGAAGGACTCGATTTTCGATGCACTATGGAACCACATCACAGGACAGTCGGGCATCAAGCCCACCAACAAGAACTACATCAGTATGATCTCTCACCCTCTTTCTGATTTATTCATTACGTATGGCGTCGTTCTTTGTTTTATGCTCCAGAGAAAATCCGCCACCACATAGTGATGTGAACCGCTGCAATCGTGGGCAGACGACCTTTAAACACCACAAGCTGATGCTCCTAGCAACGTAAAGAACCTATGGAACCGGGGGGATTAGGACTTTGACCCGCTAGCTATAAAGGAGCTAGGAACTAGAAGTATCAAGTCGAGAGCGCCACGCCAAGAGATGGATGCTCTTGATGATAAGCCAAACCTTAAGCGATGCAACAACGCGCAAAGGCTTGAAGGGAAAAGAGCATGTGTTCTGAAAAGAAGTTTATTATTCAAAAGGTGGTGAGTACAAGGGGTGGCTGGCGGCCTCTATTTATAGGAGGAGTTAGGGAACAAGCTCTCCTAATCCTTCCTTAATAGCTACTTCCTAATTAGCTAATTAAATAATCCAACATCCCAAAATAAGTAAAACTAATCCTAAATAGTTGAACTAGAAAGGAAAGTACTAAAATAGTTAAAAGAAGTCTTGGGGCCGAAGCAAATAGCCTATTTAGGCAAAATCGGCAAAACCCTAATCCGGCGCCCGGGTGTGTTTCCTACACCGTCCCAATTAGGTGAACTTCTTCCTAATCGGGTGGCAACTTCGTGGCAGCTTCCTCAATTCTTTCAGGGACGGGTGGCCATGCTTCCTGGGCTTCTAGGGCTTCTAGGGCCAGTGGAAATTGGACAAAGGCCCGAGCCAATTGTTGGCTCGGCCAGATCGCCTCATTGTAGCGCTCTGGGCCAGGTTTGGCGCCCGGTCGGGGTGATCATCAGGCTTCTGGAATTTCTACCCAGGCCTTTCGTATTCTACTTTGGGCCTTCCTTTAAGCATGTCCTGGGGATGTTTTTAGGCCAGGGACTGAGCCTGGTGCACGTTAGAATCTGTCTGGGGTTCGGTGTGAGTGCTTTGCTCGGCTTGGGGCCGGCGGCGGCGCCCGTCTTAGCTTTAGTGCCCGGTGTGGTTGTATCTTCTGGTCCTGCTCCGGCTTTCGCTTCGAGAGGGTGTCTATGACTTCCGAAGTGGGTAGTCTTCCTTGGCAAGCCTGTCCGCGTCCTCTTCATGACTCCCCTTGCTCCAGGCCTTTATGTAAGTGTTGAGTCTTTCCTTGAAGGCCTTGGTTTGGCTCCGGGTTAGGGGTGGCTCAGGTCTAGTCCAGGGTACTGGGGCCTCATCATCCCCCTCTTCTTGAGGAGGATTCGTCCTCGAATCATGATCTACATAGACATCATCATAGTAAGGTGTTAAGTCATCCACATTAAAAGTGGCACTTACCCCGTAGGAATTGGGTAGGTATAGGACGTAGGCATTGTTGTTTACTCTCTGAATGACTGTGTATGGTCCGGTCCGTCCCCTTTAGGTAGCAGTTTGGACTTTCTTTGCTCGGGGAACCTGTCCTTCCTGAAATGGAGCCACACTTGATCTCCCACTTCAAATATTTTCTCCTTCCTCCCTCGATTGGCATTGCGGGTGTATTGGCAGTCCTCTTTCGATGTTTGCTTTGGCCTTTTCATGTAGCTTCTTGACATAGGTTTCCTTCGCTTCTCCCCTGCATCTAAGAACTCATGGATGGGTAGGGGTGATAAGTCCAAGGGGGTTAGAGGATTAAAACCATAGACAAGTTCAAAAGGTTAGTATTGGGTGGCGGAGTGCACAACCCTATTGTAGGCAAATTCTACGTGTGGCAAGCAATCTTCCCAAGTCTTAATGTTGTTTTTTATGATGGCCCTTAGCATTTGTGATAAGGAACGATTCACAACTTCTGTTTGGCCATCAGTTTGGGGGTGGCATGTGGTGGGGAACATTAATCTGGTTCCAAGCTTAGCCCACAAAGTCATCCAAAAGTAGCTTAGGAATTTTGAATCCCTATCCGAGACGATAGTCTTAGGAACTCCATGCATCCTGACTACCTCTTTAAAGAACAAGTCAGCAACATGAGAGGCATCATCAGTTTTGTGCAAGCAATAAAGTCAGCCATTTTAGAGAACCTATCAACGACCACAAAGATGGAATATTTTCCCTTTCTAGTCCTAGAAGCCCTAATATAAAATCCATAGACAAATCAACCCTTGGATGTTCAGGAATGGGCAAAGGGGTATATAAACCATGGGGTTTAAGTTTGGACTTAGCTCATTGGCACTCGGAGCATTGAGCTACAAGTTTCTCCACATCATGGTGCATCTTGGGCCAATAGAAGTGCTCCTTGAGGGTGGTCAAGGTTTTGGCTACCCCAAAGTGTCCCATGAGGCCTCCTCCATGAGCCTCTAGGGTCAGGACAGTCCTGCAAGAATGGTTAGGTAAACATAGCTTGGGTCCCTTAAAAAATAACCATCCAGTTTGTAGAACTTCCCAAATCCTCCCTGTTGACAAGCCTCAAAGATACTCTTTAAATCAGGGTCAGTGGCATAAAGGTCTTTGATGTGTTCAAAGCCAATGAATTTAGTGGAAAGGACTGAGATTAGGGTGTACCTTTGAGAGAGGGCATCAACCACTATGTTTTCCTTACCTTGTTTGTATTGAATGATGTATGGAAAGGATTCAATGAATTCTACGCACCGAGCATGCCTTTTGTTGAGCTTGTGTTAAGCCTTGAGGTACTTGAGTGATTCCTGATCCGTGTGGATGATGAATTCGTTGGGCCAAGTCTTCAAGGCTCCTACCAATGCATAGAGTTCTTTGTCATAGGTTGGGTAGTTGAGGGTGGCACAACTTAGCTTTTCACTGAAATTTGCAATGGGCCTCTTTTCTTGCATTAGGACAGCTCCAATTCCTACTCCTGAGGCATCACACTCAGTTTCAAAAGGTTTGGTGAAATCAGGTAGCATTAGCAAAGGGGCTTCAGTGAGCTTCCTTTTGAGGGCTTCAAAGGCTTCTTGTTGTGGGGTGCCCATTGGAAGGGTACATCCTTTTTAGCACGGCTGTGAGTGGAGCAGCAATGGTGCTGAAGTCCCTTACAAATCTTCGATAGAAGCTAGCCAATCCATGAAAGCTCCTAACATCAGTGATGTTCTGCGGTGTTGCCAAAGATTTGATAGCCTCTATTTTGTCTTCATCCACCCTAATACCTACTGAGCTAACAACAAAACCAAGAAAAACAAGGTGATTTGTGCAAAAGATGCACTCGGCCATGTTAGCATAGAGGTGTTCTTTCCTTAGGGTTTCTAAGACAGTTTTTAGGTGCCCTAGGTGGTCTTCTAGGTTCTTGCAGTAGATAAGTATATCATCAAAGTAAACCACCACAAATTTTTCAATGTAAGCCCTAAGGACTTGCTTCATTAATCTCATAAAGGTGCTAGGTGCATTAGTTAGGCCAAAAGGCATAACCATCAATTCATACAACCCTAATTTAGTTTTGAAGGCAGTTTTCCATTCATCACCTTCCTTCATTCAGATTTGATGATAGCCTGACTTAAGATCAATTTTAGAAAGATAGTGGATCCATGTAGTTCCTCAAGCATGTCATCTAGTCGAGGGATGGGGTGGCAGTCTTAACTGTAATATTGTTGATGGCTCGGCAATCAACGCACATCCTCCATGTTCCTTCCTTCTTGGGGACTAGGATCACTGGCACGACACAAGGGCTCATGCTTTCTCGGACGTAGCCTTTGTCCATCAGCTCCTCTACTTGAGCTTATATCTCTTTAGTCTCTTCTGGGTTGGTATGGTAGGCTGGCTTGTTGGGCGAGGCAGCTTCGAGCACCAAGTCTATCTGGTGCTCAACCCCTCTTAGTGGGGGCAGTCCACTAGGGATTTCTTTGGGGAAAAATCCTTGAATTCCTGTAAGAGTGAGACAACAACACTAGGCAAGGAGGTGTTATGGTTAGAAATCAAGCACTCCTTGTAAAGGAGGATCACAAGAGGCCTCTTGGCAATTAGGGTTTGTTTGATCTCTCTCAAGGTAGCTAGGAGGTTTTTTCTCCGCTCAGTCTCACTTTTTTGAGCTCTTGGACCTTTAGGGCCTTGTATTTCTATTTTTACTCTCGGGGGGGCTACTCGTTTGTTCTCTCTTTTCTCTGTTTTTGAGCTCCCTCTCTTTTTTCTCTCGGATGGCTCTCCTATCTATTTGATCCTTGAGGATTTCAGTAGGTCACATAGGTTTTAAGATGTCCTTTGTGTCTTTATGGACAAGATTGTACCTGTTGGTCTTCCCGTCATGCTTGGAGTACCTATCAAATTGCCAAGGTCTGCCAAGAAGTATATGGGAAGCCTATATGGGTACCACATAACATAGGATGATATCAGTGTATCTCCCTATGCAAAAAGGAATATGAGCCTGTCGGGTCACCCTTAATTCCCCACAGTTGCTAAACCAATGGAGCTTGTAGGGTTTTGGGTGCTTAATGGTGGGAAGGCCAAGTCCCTCCACTAATTCGAGGCTCACACCATTGGTACAACTTCCTCCATCAATTACCATACTACAAATTTTATTTTTAATTACGCACCTGGTATGGAAGAGGTTATCTCGTTGCTCCCAACCTTCCTCCACGACTTGGGTGCTCAGGATGCATCGGGAAACGGCAGAGAATCTGTGGACATGCTCCGGGGGTCGGGGTGCACCTGGGCTGTGTGGCGCGCCGGGCTCGATCGGTGCTCAGGGTCAGTCAGGCGGTGCAGGCCGGAGTTCATGTCTGGGGGGAACCAGGGCTTGAGAGAGTGCCCAAGTCCTAGACTGGGTATCAACTTTTGTCGGGGCCGGGACGTCGGGTGGCTCCAGGGTGGAGTGCTCCATGGGGCTGGTCTCGGGGTCGGGGGTTGGGCGCCGATCCGGGATCGGTCAGGACTCCGGGTGATCCTGGCGCTTGGCTTGATCACCCTTGATGCCGGGTGGGTGCTGGCTTGGGCCAGGGGTGATGCTGGTGAGGCGCCCGCCGGAGTACGGGCCTGGAGCCGGGCTGATGTCGATCCGGGGCTGAGACAGGCGCTGTACAGGGGCTGAGCAGGCGCTATCCCGGGGCTGGGCCGGGGCGGCTTCAGGGTTGGCACGGGTGCTGGCTCGGGGCTGTTCCGGCTTCTTTTTCCAATCTCTCTAGGGTCGCTTGAACCTGTCTCATGACTTGGGATACGTTTGCTATGGTGGCTTCAAGCTTGTCTAACCTCTTATCCGTCATGGTTAGTAAAACACACGAACACAAGGGGTTTGGCCTCACAAATCTCTCGAAAGATCCCACTGTCTCTTGATTTTGCCTCTCGTGTTTAAAAATTATTAGTAATCATTCAATGGAAAGCAGAACAATTAACTTTCAGCTTCAAGCAGTTAGCAAGTTTCTTCAAAGCTATTGAGGAAAGACTTACCGAATGATGGCACCAAGACTTGAACTTCTAGGGATTCCTTCGTAGCTAGGGCTGGTGAGTTTCTCCTTGGGTGTAGGGTCTTGGCAACGAAAGCTTTCTTTCTCTCCCCCTATCCCCTCTTCTTAAGAATGCTCTTACACGACATAAATTAGTTTGGGCAAGGGTGGCCTTGTTGTTTTTGTAGTAATTTTTTTCTTAACCTTTTCTTTTGATGGTTTAATGGCCACCAACTTTTCTTTGCCCTATACAAAACTTAAAATACAAGGAATTGAAACAAATAGGTATTTTTCGAAGCTATATTCTAAGAGCAAGAAATTTAAAGGATATGGATCCAAGATTGAACCTGGAAACTGGGATAGAGTTGGTCCTAGTGTTGAACCGTGCTCTGATACCAACTGATGTGAACCGCTGCAACCGTGGGCAGACGACCCTTAAACACCACAAGTTGATGCTCCTAGCAACGTGAAGAAACTATGGAACCGAGGCGGATTAGGACTTTGACCCGCTAGGAACCATAATTATCAAGTCGAGGGCACCACGCCAAGAGATGGATGCTCTTGATGATAAGCCAAACCTTAAGCGATGCAACAACAAGCAAAGGCTTGAAGGAAAAAGAACATGTGTTCTGAAAAGAAGTTTATTGTTCAAAAGGTGGTGAGTACAAGGGGTGGCCGGTGGCTTCTATTTATAGGAGGAGTTAGGGAACAAGCTCTCATAATCCTTCCTTAATAGCTACTTCCTAATTAGCTAATTAAATAATCCAACGTCACAAAATAAGTAAAACTAATCCTAAATAGTTGAACTAGAAAGGAAAGTACTAAAATAGGTAAAAGGAGTCTTGGGGCCGAAGCAAATAGCCTATTTAAGCAAAACCGGCAAAACCCTAATCCGGCGCCCGAGTGTGTTTTCTACACCGGCCCGGATTAGGTGAACTTCTTCCTAATCGAGTGGCAACTTTGTGGCAGCTTCCTCAATTCTTTCAGGGATGGGTGGCCATGCTTCCTGGCTTCTAGGGCTTTTAGGATCGGTGGAAATTGGACAAAGGCCGGAGCCAATTGTTGGCTTGGCCAGATTGCCTCGGTGTAGCGCTCTGGGCCAGGTATGGCGCCCGGTCGGGGGTGATCATCGGGTGGTGAATGCGCAGTCGTTGTGATGCGTTTCACACAAATAACTAACAAAGCTAACAAAAGCTAGGGTAGATCGTATTCCAAGGGTCTTCTAAGATTGACTACTTCAAAACTGGCAAAATACTCGAATGCAGACAAGTTGTGCGTGGTGTGAGTTCCACTACTTCTAATTCTAAGAAATGCAGAGAAATTAAAACAAATTAAACTAAAGTAGATTGGAAATTAGGGTTTGAAAACAGAGATGACAAACGAACCTAGACTTTGAATCCCCCTTCGTTCCCCATAGCATTGGCAATCAACAGATCAACGAATTTCGATTCTCATTCAATCAATTACTAAGACACCACCATAACTCCTCACCCTTAGGTTTAAGACCGGCGAACGTTCGCTCTATCCGTTCTAGCTACCAAGATTAATTAGTCGCCCGGGTACGGTCGCCTCTCGCAACTACTTAACTTAACTGGTGATATTACTAATGAATTATGAGTTACTCTTGCAGTGGATTAACCATAACCGGTTCCTACGAGAGGCACGCTCCAATTATAAGGTTAATTGTTCAATTGATGTTCTAAAGTAAGGCGAGCGTTCGCTTCTATCCTTAGCTTAACCAGAATCTAATCTAGGTGATCAATCCAGACAAGAAACATGAACAATGAAGAACAAATCAAACATGAATGAGAAACTGATTGAATTTCGAATCTAATCACCGCCGATCCGTGACCGCTTTAAAGCCCTGGGTCACTTAGGGTTCATCTAGTCTAAGCTCTAACGAGTTTAGCTACTCATGTTTATCACAAAAGAATCAAAGACAAAGAAAAAGTTCATCATTCAGAGGAAGAACAGAAAAGAATCTGAAAAACCTAATTTAGACGACTCCGGCAGACTTCGATCTTTGGTAAACTACACTCCTAGCTCCGGTTCTCCGAGATGAAAGGGATGGCGTCACGATCTCTTTCCGGCACTTCGAACTCTAACTCTTTGCTCCAGAACTCCAGAGAAAATCGTAGGATTCTGATTCGAAAAAGTATATTATGATGTAAATTATGTTGTCCCCCTTTTTTGGGCCGCCGGGTTAAGTATTTATACTTAACCCTAATCAACCGGATTTCTTCTAATATTTTCGCCAAAAATTTGAAGGATTTTCGGCGAAAATTCCTTTGCAAATGAAGGGTCCGCCGGCTGATTCTCATGAACTTCTTTCTCGGTTCGAAAACTTAATCCTTTCGCCGAAAATTCCTTCAGCTGCCAATAGCCGATTTGTGAACATATTTTCGCCGAAAATACAAGGGTATTTTCGCGAAAATTCCTTTGTAAACCGGGCAGGGATTTGTTTGAACTTGGTTGGCTCCTTTGATCGATCCCGGTACAATCCTTCAAGATTCCAACGCCTTAGACACATCCTTTGTTACTTATTCGATGCAAAAACCTGTGCTAACGTAAAAACACTAGAAAACCATCAAATAGACCCGAAACGGGCCAAGGTAACACAAATGGCACGAGATAGGGCAATCGATTGAATATTCGTTATTCTACCCTAAAAACCATGTCTTAAGCAAAGAAATGTCGCTTAAATGAGGCTGATAATCACGTCAAATCGAGTGTCATCAAATACCCCACACTTAAGCTTTTGCTTGTCCTCAAGCAAACTGAATAGAAACGCTCATGTTCATAAATGATAAGATCGATTAAATTGGAGCTTAATCAAACACAATGAATTATTAGACAGATTGATCCTATAACAAGAAACCTAACATGCATACAGATCAGCAAAACTACCTGGTCTCACTAATAAACTGCACACGACAAGTAATTAGCAACCAATTATGCACGAATTTGACCTGACCGACCAGACTCCTCACACAGGATATGTATAGTACAATGGGAACTATCACTCTCTGTGTTTAAGGACGTGTTTCTGCTCTCAATCATTTTCTGTTACCGAATTCTGTCATAGGTTTGCATTTCGACCACATCTCCACCACTGTGACAACACGAGTATCTAGTCAAGAAGGACTTCTCTGCTAGGACCGTAATGAATTCTACACTACTCGGGTTTATAGTGAGATGGATGATGGGAATGTATGATGATGGCTTTGTGCGGTGTAGCTTTCGACTAACTTCCCTCGAATCTAATCTATGGCTTCCTACCGTCTAACCAAACACGGGTGGAATAATGAACGCTCGTCCTATGATACCTTCAAGCAACCTAGCACTTATTCTTTTTCTTTACACGATTTTTTTCTTTTCTTTTGAACTTTTTCTTTTCTTTTCGTTCTTCCATTTGTAGGGAGAAGAACCTTTTATTGAACTAGAAACTTTGAAACTTTTCTGATTTTTCTTTTCTTCACTTTTTTTTACGAAATTTCCTTTCTTTTCTTACTTTACTTTTTCTTTTCTTTTTGTGCCGATTTTCTTCTTTTAGTTGCTAGAGGGGTTTACACATCTGGACATATTAGCTAAGACCACCTGTTTAATGGCTATAGGCAGGTTACCACAAACCGATTCCGGTAGGTCAATCTAGAACTACAACCACAGGGGATCAATGGGGAATGAAAGAAATGGGAAATGGTTGTAATGTATTATCGAACCAAAAGAACAGGCCAAGCTCAAGGGTTTAAACCTAGTGGATTTTATCGTTTGGTAGGCTATCTGGCTTAGTAGCTGAATCTAGGTGCCCCTATCCTTTTAGAACTCGTGTCATCTTGTGGTCTTGAGTAGGTCTCATGCAAATTCTAACTCATTCAAGTAAACAGAAAATCACTCAGAAAGAATTTAAATTGCAAGTTACGTGCAATGGATCAAAAGCTCACAGTTGGTTTGCTAGTCGGATTCGGTCATTTTCATGCAATCAAGGCTACAAACTACAAGTGTGATTTTAAAATTCTGTTCTGACCAGGCAATTTAGCATCAAAGTATACAAGTTGGTTCTCAAGTTCTAGGTTAAGCAGTCTAAGCATCATTATGAAGGGTTGAACAATAACTTAATCATCAAAAATCAAGAACTGAGCCATTCTAATGCTAGAGAGACTGGAATGGAATCACGAGGCACACAAAAACACAATTCAAGGGCAATCAAGTTCATGCAAGGTTCTCTAGCATCCTACCCCACACTTAATCGGACTGTGTCCTCACAGGACTAATTCTAGAGTTCAGAGTGAAGTAGAAGAACCTGGACCGAGATGATTGGTGTAGGGGATGAGCACGGGTCCTCGGAGCGGAGGGAATCTACCCAAACGAAGCAAAGGGAATCTACCGATTGCCTGCAAAACAAAAACAAATGAAACATAAAAAGGAAACCGGGACTAGTGTCCCGGATCCACACAGAAAAAAAGTTGGACCGAAATCTGGAAAGAATAAATAAAAAGAAGGGACAAGAAAGAGGATACAACCCGATCACTGGTGGTCAGGTGGGCCGGGAGGTGGAAAGTGGAGGTGCTCACCGAGCTGTCATTGCCACGCCAGTTGTGCCTCATACCGCCTGTCGGCGCGGCGCATATGCTGCTGCATAATAGTCCATCTCGCCTCTTGAGTGGCGTTGTCGGTGATGCGCCACTCCTGCAGTCGCTCATACAACTCACCAATGTCCGCGGGGTGCGGTCGGTGCTGATGGTGAGGCGCCTGGTATGCATCTGGAATGTGCGGCGGCGACTGGTGTGCATACCCTGCCTGATGATGTGGCGAGGGTATATAGTCTTGGAATTCTGGCGGCGGCTGGGGCTGCTTGATGCGAACCGCCTTCTCCAGGTAGGGATCGACTCCACACCCAAAACTATATTATCAGCCCCACGAGAACCTAACCTTTGAAACCGCGGAGAACCTTGAAATCCACTAAGTAACGACTTAGGAATCCCAAGTGTTCGGTCGAATTCGGTGCCACAAACAAAGGATGATGCCTTTGATGATAAACCGGTCTAGACGACGATCAATTCCATGATGGTCGAACAGAGATTAGCAATTCCATGCTAAGAGAAAAACCGAAGTTTTGAGTGTTTATTTCTTTCAAAATTGTTGTTTACAATGAGGCCGAGGCCTCTTATTTATAGGTGAGGAAGGGAGAACAGGCTCTCCTTTTCCTCCTATGAATTAGCTAATAAAAGAAATACAAAAATAAGGACTGAAACTCGTAGCCTTGTTCACCAAGGAAAAGAGTCATTCCTAAACAAAAACACTAAAAGGGAAAAAGCTGGAAATTCTTAAAAAACAGCTAAACGGGTTCTGGAAGATTCAGCCAAATAAATAGCAAATAAATTCGAAAATTAAGCCCTTGGCAGATCACTAGTAGACTTCATGGGCTTCAACTTTCATGTTGGACATCAGTCCAAATTCTGCCTCCAAGTAGCCCATATTCGTCAATCCTTGTCAGACTAGGAATCTGTCCAAAGCCGGGAAATCCTAGCTTGATTAGGATTCCGTGTTCGGATGTATTTTGGCATCTTCTCTTCATTTCCCGTGTTCACCATGGTTAAGCATCCTTCCTTGGATCAGGCTCAGGTGGTGCCTGATCACAGCTCCTATCATGTGCAGCCTCGGATCAGCATCCGGGCTCCTCTCCTTGATGCTCCACCCATGCTTCACCCTTACTTCATCCAACTGTATCTCCTTCAATTCTCCTCCAAATTGAGCTCCGTTTGTTGGAGAGTGTTCCTGGGGATTCAAGCTATCCGGACAGTTGGAATTTCCAAAAAGGCACGGCCCAATTGTTGGCTGGGCCAAAAGTGCTTCTCTGTGGCATCCGGGCACGGGCTCGGCTCGGGCGTCGGGCTTAGCTCTCGGCCTTCTTCAATTCTGTCCAGGCCTTTTGAGTTCTGCTTCAAGCAGCTCTTCTGTAATGTCCACAGGAGGCTTTCAGGGGTGGTGAATGGTCCAGGGCTCGTGACAATAGGTCTTGAGCTCCATTTGAGCACCTGGGCTCGTCCGGGGCTCGTTCCGGGGTCAATCTTCGGGCACCACGCTTTTCTGGCCAGGCACTCTTGGGTCCTTTGTTTCCTGTGCTCCAAGAATGTCTCTGGAGGATCCCAGGAGTGGTCAGTACCTTCAGGGCTCGTGGAATCAGGTCAGGGCCTAGTGGTGGCCCTCGGCTCGGGGCTGGACTTGGCCCTAAGCTTGGTCGGGTGGCCCGGATCACGTCATTCCCCTCTTCTTGAAAAGGATTCGTCTCAATCCGCACCTGGTAATCCGTTAGAAATTTTAAAAATAATAACAGGGGGTATAGGACTTGACCTGGTGCTTTATTGGCACTCCAGGGGTGTTCGGGCCGCACCGGGGCTGGTACGGGTGCTCGGGGCTCGGGCATGAGGTCTTCGGGCCATACCGGGGCTAGTATGGGGGCTCCGGGCTTGGGCGTCGGGCGCTGGTCGGGCGCCGGTGGCTGGTCGGGCGCTGGTGACTGGTCGGGCGCCGGGGGCTGCTCGGGCGCTGGGCGCCGGTCGGACGTTGGTGGCTGGTCGGGCGCTGGGCGCTGGTCGGACGCTGATGGCTGGTCGGGCGCTGGGCGCCGGTCGGGCGTCGGTGGCTGGTCGGGCGCCGAGGGCGGGCGCTGGGGCGCCGGGCTAGGCACTGGGGCGCTGGTGCTGGGCGCTCGGGCGTTTGGCGCTGGGGCGCCGATGCTGGGCGCTCGGGTGCTGGGACTGGGTGTTGGGGCGCCGGGGCTAGTGCTGGTGCTGGTGCTAGCGCTGGGCGCTGGGCCGGGGCTGGCGCTGGTGCTGGGGCTGGCCCTTGTGCTGGCCCTTGTGCTGGCCTGGGCTGGGCAGGCGCTGCGCCGAGTGCTGGCCTGGTGCTGGCTCGGGGTAGGGCTGATGCTGGTCCGGGGCAAGCCTGATGCTGGCCCGGGGCAGGCCTGATGCTGTCCGGGCAGGTCTGATGCTGGTCCGGGGCAGGCTGATGCTGGTCCGGGGCAGGGCTGATGCTGGTCCGGGGCAGACCTGATGCTGGACCGGGGCAGACCTGATGCTGGTCCAATTCTGGCGCCATAGCCCTCTTCTTCTCTTTTCTCCGGTCTTTCCACCATTGCTCGTTTGTTGGGGCAGGCTCTCACCGTGTGATCTCGTACTAGGCACTCATCACAAATAATCCCACTCAAAGGGTTAATAGGTTTATAGATACCTTGTGTGGTTCGGCTCGGCCTTCCTCTACTCGTCCATGCTCTTCGTGGGAAATTTTCAGCTTCTCTTCGTTCCATCCCTTCCCGTTGGTGACTATCTCCATTAGGTGCTCCAAACTGCTCGAAGAATCGGTTCATGTTTTGAGCTAGGGTAGCTATGTGTGCCTCCAAAGCAGCAAGCCTTTCATATGTCATGATTAGTCACGAACAAAGATCCTCCCAAAATCTCTCTAATGAACCTCACACACTCTTTTTCTTACCACTCGTGTATGAAATTTTGAAGTCACTCAAATTAGGGTTTTCTTTGAAATATTCAAAACAAAGACAATCTCAATTCAAGTAGTTGCAAGTTTCTTCGAAGCTATGCAGTCTAAGTCTACCAATGACACTAACAAGACCTTATACCTAGGGTTTCGGATTTCTAGGGGCCAGAATCTTGGGGCTAGGTCGTGGGATGAGAAGACAAGCAAATTTGGGTGTTCTACTAAGAAAGCTAGTAGTACGAAAGCTAGTAGCTAAACTTATGAAAAACCCCTCTTCTTGAACTTAATCTACTACCTTGATTGTGAAAGTGGCAGTGCTTTTTAGCTAGGTCAATTTTTCTAGACCTTTGATTTTTCTTTTCTTTTCTTTTCTTTTCTTTTCTTTGATCGGCCACAGCTTTTTCTCACAACAAAAACTTAAAGAAAGGTAGAAGAATAGAACAAACACAATGCACGATTTTTTTTTTTAGGGTTTTTCTGAAACTGAAAACAACGAAAGCTAAAAGATATGAATTCAAGTAGAAGAACCTGAAAACTGGGATAGATTGTTGGTCCAAGAGTTGAACCGTGCTCTGATACCAGCTGATGCGAACCGCCTTCTCCAGGAAGGGATCGACTCCACACCCAAAACTATATTATCAGCCCCACGAGAACCTAACCTTTGAAACCGCGGAGAACCTTGAAATCCACTAAGTAACGACTTAGGAATCCCAAGTGTTCGGTCGAATTGGTGTCACAAACAAAGGATCAATGCCTTTGATGATAAACCGGTCTAGACGACGATCAATTCCATGATGGTCGAACAGAGATTAGCAATTCCATGCTAAGAGAAAAACCGAAGTTTGAGTGTTTATTTCTTTCAAAGTTGTTGTTTACAATGAGGCCGAGGCCTCTTATTTATAGGTGAGGAAGGGAGAACAGGCTCTCCTTTTCCTCCTATGAATTAGCTAATAAAGAAATACAAAAATAAGGACTGAAACTCGTAGCCTTGTTCACCAAGGAAAAGAGTCATTCCTAAACAAAAACACTAAAAGGGAAAAAGCTGGAAATTCTTAAAAAAACAGCTAAACGGGTTCTGGAAGATTCAGCCAAATAAATAGCAAATAAATTCGGAAAATTAAGCCCTTTGGCAGATCACTAGTAGACTTCATGGGCTTCAACTTTCATGTTGGACATCAGTCCAAATTCTGCCTCCAAGTACCCATATTCGTCAATCCTTGTCAGACTAGGAATCTGTCCAAAGCCGGGAAATCCTAGCTTGATTAGGATTCCGTGTTCGGATGTATTTTGGCATCTTCTCTTCATTTCCCGTGTTCACCATGGTTAAGCATCCTTCCTTGGATCAGGCTCAGGTGGTGGCCTGATCACAGCTCCTATCATGTGCAGCCTCGGATCAGCATCCGGGCTCCTCTCCTTGATGCTCCACCCATGCTTCACCCTTACTTCATCCAACTGTATCTCCTTCAATTCTCCTCCAAATTGAGCTCCGTTTGTTGGAGAGTGTTCCTGGGGATTCAAGCTATCCAGGACAGTTGGAATTTCCCAAAAGGCACGGCCCAATTGTTGCTGGGCCAAAAGTGCTTCTCTGTGGCATCCGGCACGGGCTCGCTCGGGCGTCGGGCTTAGCTCTCGCCTTATTCAATTCTGTCCAGGCCTTTTGAGTTCTGCTTCGAGCAGCTGTTCAGTAATGTCAGTAATGTCCACAGGAGGCTTTCAGGGGTGGTGAATGGTCCAAGGCTCGTGACAATAGGTCTTGACCTCCATTTGAGCACCTGGGCTCGTCCGGGGCTAGTTCCGGGGTCAATCTTCGGGCACCACGCTTTTCTGGCCAGGCACTTTGGGTCCTTTGTTTCCTGTGCTCCAAGAATGTCTCTGGAGGATCCCAGGAGTGGTCAGTACCTTCAGGCTCGTGGGAATCAGGTCAGGGCCTAGTGGTGGCCCTCGGCTCGGGGCTGGACTTGGCCCTAGGCTTGGTCGGGTGGCCCGGATCACGTCACTGCTGCTGCTCAGTATCATCTTCTTCCTTCGACTCGACCACAGGCTGGAGTGGAGGATCTGCTGCTGCATGGGGACTGAGGTCCAGCTCTAAGTCGTATTCGACTGCCAAATCTCCTCCAACGGTCCTAACTTGGCGTCGTGGAATGTTCGGGCCATATTCATGGCTGATGCCGAAGGAGATGATGAGCTGACCTATGAAGTTACCCCCCAGGAGTCTGCGAGGTGGCGTCCGCCTTCTCGTCTTCTGGCGGAAGATGCGTGCCAGCACCAGCCGGGGTGGAGAGGGTAGCTCTCTCGGATGGCTCGAAGAAGCATAAGCTCCTCCTTGAGGATATGGTGGCGATCCTTGTCTGGAACATACAAAAGCGATCTACGCCAAACCATATGAATAAATTTAAAGAGTGGGTGAGAGAGGGACTTAACTGAGTCGTGGCCCGTGAGGCGATCACCAGGCACTCAAGTCATGTGGCTCCAGAGCGCGTGGTACTCCTCGTCGTCATCATCATCGCCCCAGCCTAGGTGATGATCGTGATAATGCTCGTAGGGGATGCCAAGATGAGCAGCAAACTCATCGTAGGTGAGCTGCCTGTACACCCCACCAAGATAGAAGGTCACAACCTTCTGGCGCTGCTTCCTCTTGTGCTCATCCAGATCAAAGGTCGCCCAGAACTCCTGGAGAGCAATGTCTGGGAAATCGGCAGCTATGGTAGTCAGCTCTAGGAGGCCGGCCGGTACTAGGGCGTCATGCACATTCCGGTGGTAGTCCTCATCGTGCTCGGAGAGGGACTCCATGGAAAGAGGGCGCACGTCAGCTCCACGAATGTGCTGGATCTTCTGGAAGCACTCGTAGTAGAAGTCAGGTAAACGAGCTAGAGTGCGATGGTATCCAGCCCGGCGGGGTAATGCGGGTGGAGGACCCAGAACGGCGGGTGTGACGGGAGCGGCAGCTCTGGAGCTCGAGGCGCCATCAAGTCGCGCCTTAGTCCTGCGCTCATAAGTGGTGTTCCTAAAACCAGAATGAAACCAGATTAGTCAAACTTAAACCCTACCCCACACTTAGTAGAAAAACTCAATTTCACGAAGAAATGAGGGAAACCGAAGCCGATTAACCGGTAATCACAAGCAATGAAATGCATGCTTAGGAACAACCAGAATTAAATAGTACAATCAGAGTTCAAAAAGTCAAACATTAAAGCAGATTGAACCCTAATCATGGCAAGACTATCACAACGGGGAAGTTGACGGCATAATATGATCTCATATGGCAAACACAATGATATGAACGAGAATGAGCACATCAGGCAGCCAAATCATCAAAAATAGTTCATGGTCAAACCGACATTCCTCACAAGTCAACATAACAAAGAATCAATCGTATGCATAGCAACACATGATCAAATGATATGGAAATTAAGCACGGAACTCCCTAAGCATGCCAGAACAGTTCAACAAGTTCAGCTAACCTAGTTCACACGAAATCAGTCAGCACGCAAATCGAGGCAAATCGAAAAGTCAACCGAAAGTCAACCCGACGAAATTCAGCAATCCATATGTCAAAAGATTCGTATTGAAAAGTTCTACAACTTACCTTGAAGCCATGGATGCTAAAAACGAACGGTTTGGGAGAAATCGGTGAAAAACTCTGAAAACAAGGGTTTCGGTGAACTGGAGCTGTAGAGCTCCGATTCGAACGTTCTAGGGCTCAAAATGATCGGAAGGAAGAGGGGAGTTGAGCAGCGGCGGTCGGCGACGGCGGCAGCGGTGGAAAACGGCGGCGGCGGCGAGAAATAGTGGTGGCGGTCGGCGATTATTTTGAAAAACAAAGGGGAGGGTTATTTTTCGGGTTTGGAACGAAAATGGCAAGTGGGGAGAGAGGGTCTGAAGCCCGGATTTTTAAGTGGAGGATTGGGTGGTTTTCAAAAGGATTTTCGGCGAAAATAAAAGGGTGTTTTTGCCGAAAACAAACATTCAAATGCACTGCCAGTTTTCAAAGAGATTTTCGCCGAAAACACTCAACTTTTCGAACCGAAAATATGAAAGAGACCAGGTTCGAAAATTCAAAAGGTGATTTCGCCGAAAATAGGGGTGATTTCACTGAAAATTTTGAACTACTCGGGTGAAAATATTTTCGCAAATCCGGCCAACTTCAGAAAATCATAGTTACATCCACAAAAATCGGAACGACCTCAATCAACTTGCGACTGACACTACGACACGCAGTCTACACACGAAAAATAAGAAAACAAACAAACTGACACTTTTGGCTCCCACGAACCGACTCTAAAACACTAAGGTTGACACAAATCAAAAACGGACTCCAGCCGTGGGTTTCCTCCCACGAAGCGCTCTTTTATTAACGTCCTTGAGCTGGACGATACCTGGACGGTATTAGGAGACATCCCAACTCAGATTCTCCTTAACGCTCACGTCGAGTTCATGAAGTACAGCTTCGGGACATCTCCGGTAAGCGTGAATCTCTTCCTGTTCGCATGCAAGAGCTTGGTACGTCCATCGGGAAAATGATCAATGATCTTGAACGGTCCGAACAGCTTTCTGGAGAGGTCATCCTTCATGAGTGTTACGATGGAAGGAATGAGGACTGGCGGCTTCTTCTTTTCTTTTTTCTCCGGCTTGGTATCACCAGGATCGGTGATCGTCAGTATTTCTTTAGGAGATGCTTTTGGCTTCTCCCTCCATACTTGTTCCGGCGCCAGTTTCTTGGAACGATTTGATGGTGCAGCTGGCTCGGTTTTGTGCTCGGTGGCTTAGAAGAGGCTTGCAGTTCCTTCTTCTTCTTCTTGAGCAGCTTCTGAACCGAAGTTTCTGGTTTCTTGCTTAATAACCTGTTCAATATCTGCAGCAACAACTGATATAGAGACACTGGAAGAAGCATTAGTAATGGAGTTGACCGGAGTCAACTCCACAGTTTCAACAGCTAGGCAGTGAGATTCTTCATTCTTAGAGTCATATTTCATGCCATCTTTAAGACGGAACGTCTTCGTTTCTTTACCGACCCTTAGAGTTAAAGAACCATTTGGAATGTTAATATTCATTCCAGTAGTAGCCATGAAAGGTCGACCTATGAGAATGGTAGAATCATCCGTACTAGTATCCATAATCACATAGTCAGCTAAGAACGTGAACGGACCACATTTAGTAACAACGTCTTTAATCTCTCCCTTAGGGGTTTTAAGTGATCTATCAGCAAAGACAAGTTGCATACTAGGCGGTTCAAGTTCTCCTAGGTTCAATTTTTCAAACAGGCTCATAGGCATGACATTAACAGACGCTCCTAGATCAACTAAACAACGTTCAATCTCAACATCATTAATGACCAAAGGTAAAGTAAAAGAACCAGGATTAGATAACTTAGCTGGATATGGAGAGGCAGGTTTCTTAATATGAATGTCAGGATATCCTTTGTTCCCCTTCATGCCAGTCTCGATCCTTGCATTTGGCAGCAATGCTCTTGGAAAAGGAGGCTTCACGACGTACGGTGCAAGAGGAGGATCATCCTCCTTAGGCGCCGGTTCCTGCTCTTCTTCTTCCTCCGGAGTTTCAGCGATCCTGCGTAAGACAGAACAAGCATCAGCAATTAAGTTTGGGAGTTTTCGAGCGGTTACCATCTTGGCTTGCTCCTTTCTCGGATTCGGCTCTGTCTGGCTTGGAAGTTGGCCAAATGGTCGACCAGATGCTATCAAGCTCGAGATGTTGTTCACGGCTTGCTCAATTCTTTGTCCAGATGCTATCTGTTCTTGATTGAGAAGAGCTTGAGCCTTGAACTGATTGTCATGATCATCAAGTCTGGTGATGATCTGGCTGAGCTTCTTATCCAGGTCACTGACATTGTTCTCTCTTTGATGTTGCTGCCCTGGATAGGTATTATTAAGATATTGATTCTGGCGATTGCCAGGAGCAGTTCCATAATTATCCGAATTGCGATGCGGCGGCTGGTAGACACCTGCCGGCGGATGGTTAGGCTTCTGATCCTGAGCTGGACCAGCCGGGCGGTTATTCTGGTTCTGGTTATGATTGGCGCCAGCATTGTAGGGAGGTCTGTCTTGATAGTTCTCTTGCTGTCTGAAGTTACGGTAGCCAGCATAACCATTCTAATTATTAACTAAGCCTTGTTGAATGAAATTTACCTCTTCGGCAGACCAGACTTCTGCCTTACCAAAATTCTAACAACGGCCTCCGTTATGTGCGCAAGCTCCACACCACTCGCAATCGGCAACGTAGACAGAGGCTGTCGGCGGCTTGATTGGTGTGGTAGACTTCTTCAAATGCTTCTCTACTTCTACTTTGATTGTAGCTTCGAGATCTAGCTTGCTCCTCGATCCTTCAGATTGTCATTCCCAGTTCCTTGACTTGGAAGCACAGTTTGCGAAGTGAAGAAGAGCAGCTTCAGGTGTTAATGTAGTGCAATCCCCTTCAGCTAGAGAATTGACCCACTTGGCAGATTCTTCTCGAAGTCCTCAAGCAAAAATTTCAGCTAACTGCCTCTGCTCGAATCCATGATGAGGGCAGGTGTAGAGAAGTTCTTGGAATCGATTCCAAGTATCATACAAGCTTTCTCCTTCTTTCTGGGAGAATCTGGCGATGATGTCCTTGATAGCAGTTGTTCTGGCCGGAGGGAAGTATTCTTCAACGAAGTCCTGAGCCAGAGTATCCCAATCAGTGTAATAGCCAGGTGGTTTGCCAGTAAGCCACCTCTTAGCAGGGCCTTTCAGAGAGAACGGGAAAGCTCTCAGACAAAGAGTGTTTTTGTCGAGGTTTCCGCTCTTGAAAGTGCTGCAGAGATTAGGGAAGTCTGCAAGATGAGTGCACGGATTGTCTAGGGGCCTGCCTTCAAACTGTAAATCCCTAGAGATCATAGTCAAGAATGGAATCTTGATCTCATAGTCAGTATCTCCTTCAATGCGCGGAACGGCAATGGCAGATCGAACGCTAGTCGCGCTCGGCTTGTTGTAGTCTGCTAGACTCTTCTGTGCAGGTGGTGGTGGCGGCGGTGGATAGCCATTCGGTGGTGGTGGTGGTAATCTATCGTCCATGGCAGGAGATGGAGGAGGTGAGAGTGACTCGGTGTATGAAGCGGATGAAGATGACGGTACAGGTGAAGATGGAGATGAAGAACTCTCCTTCAGTTCCTCGATCTTGATCGGAGTGATGAATGGATTGGATCTGCCTTTCTTCAGAATCTGTGATCGTAGAGGTGGAGCAAAACTGCCTGGTCTCTCTGCACTCTTAGCCTGTTCGATTTGAGAGCGAGTCCAAGGACGGTGAGGCATACACCTATAAACCTACAGATAACAAAGACAAACAAAACCAGTGTAAAATTGAAGTGGATGGAAAGGTGAAAGATGGAAAGTAGAAGAATAAATTGCCAGTTCTTCTTTCGAACAATCAAAAGAAGTCCCCGGCAACGGTGCCAATTTGGTGAACGCGCAGTCGTTGTGATGCGTTTCACACAAATAACTAACAAAGCTAACAAAAGCTAGGGTAGATCGTATTCCAAGGGTCTTCTAAGATTGAATACTTCAAAACTGGCAAAATACTCGAATGCAGACAAGTTGTGCCTGGTGAGAGTTCCACGACTTCTAATTCTAAGAAATGCAGAGAAATTAAAACAAATTAAACTAAAGTAGATTGGAAATTAGGGTTTGAAAATAGAGATGACAAACGAACCTAGACTTTGAATCCCCCATCGTTCCCCAGAGCATTGGCAATCAACAGATCAGCGGATTTCGATTCTTATTCAATCAATTACTAAGACACCACCATAACTCCTCACCCTTAGGTTTAAGACCGGCGAACGTTCGCTCTATCCATTCTAGATACCAAGATTAATTAGTCGCCCGGGTACGGTCACCTCTCGCAACGACTTAACTTAACTGGTGATATTACTAATGAATTATGAGTTACTCTTGCAGTGGATTAACCCTAACCGGTTCCTAGGAGAGGCACGCTCCAATTATAAGGTTAATTGTTCAATTTGATGTTCTAAAGTAAGGCGAGCGTTCGCTTCTATCCTTAGCTTAACCAGAATCTAATCTAGGTGATCAATCTAGACAAGAAACATGAACAATGAAGAACAAATCAAACATGAATGAGAAACTGATTGAATTTTGAATCTAATCACCGCCGATCCGTGACCGCTTTAAAGCCCTGGGTCACTTAGGGTTCATCTAGTCTAAGCTCTAACGAGTTTAGCTACTCATGTTTATCACAAAAGAATCAAAGACAAAGAAAAAGTTCATCATTCAGAGGAAGAACAGAAAAGAATCTGAAAAACCTAATTTAGACGACTCCGACAGACTTCGATCTTTGGTAAACTACACTCCTAGCTCCGGTTCTCCGAGATGAAAGGGATGGCGTCACGATCTCTTTCCGGCTCTTCGAACTCTAACTCTTCGCTCCAGAACTCTAGAGAAAATCGTAGGATTCTGATTCGAAAAAGTATATTATGATGTAAATTATGTTGTCCCCCTTTTTTGGGCCGCCGGGTTAAGTATTTATACTTAACCCTAATCAGCCGGATTTCTTCTAATACTTTCGCCGAAAATATTGAAGGATTTTCGGTGAAAATTCCTTTGCAAATGAAGGGTCCGTCGGCTGATTCTCCTGAACTTCTTTCTTGGTTCGAAAACTTAATCCTTTCACCGAAAATTCCTTCAGCTGCCAATAGCCGATTTGTGAACATATTTTCGCCGAAAATACCTTGTATTTTCGGCAAAAATTCCTTTGTAAACCGGGCAGGGATTTGTTTGAACTTGGTTGGCTCCTTTGATCGAACCCAGTGCAATCGTTCGAGATTCCAACGCCTTAGACACGTCCTTGGTTACTTATTCGATGGCAAAAACCTATGCTAACGTAAAAACACTAGAAAACCATCAAATAGACCCGAAACGGGCCAAGGTAACACAAATGGCACGAGATAGGGCAATCAATTGAATATTCGTTATTCTACCCTAAAAACCATGTCTTAAGCAAAGAAATGTCGCTTAAATGAGGCTGATAATCACGTCAAATCGAGTGTCATCATCGGGCTTCTGGAATTTCTGCCCATGCCTTTTGTATTCTGTTTTGGGCTTCTTTTAAGCATGTCCTGGGGATGTTTTTAGGCCAGGGACTGAGCCTGGTGAATGTTAGAATCTGTCCGGGGCTCGGTGTGAGTGCTTTGCTCGGCCTAGGGCCGGCGGCGGCGCCCGGTCTTAGCATTAGTGCCCAGTGTGGTTGTATCTCCTGGTCCTACTCCGGCTTTAGCTTCGGGAGGGTGTCTTTGACTTCCAGAAGTGTGTAGTCTCCCTTGGCAAGCCTGTCTGCGTCCTCGTCATGACTCCCCTTGCTCCAGGCCTTTATGTAAGTGTTGAGTCTTTCCTTGAAGGCCTTGGTTTGGCTCCGGGTTAGGGGTGGCTCAGGTCTAGTCCAGGGTATTGGGGCCTCATCACATTGCCACCAAGGAGCTACTCCTCTTCAGGGCTACCCATGCGGGCTACCCTCTTCATCCGGGTTGGGTTCTTGCCCGATCATTTCACCAGAAGATCAGTTCTAATAAGCTCCCGTCCACACTTCTTGACGGCGCATTCATCGGCCGAATCATTGCCAACTGAGGACTCTCCGGTTCTTGGTAGCCTTGGGTCCCATGCATCTAGGTGCACACCGTTGGAGCGGAGCTAGCCCAAGAATACGGGCTCAACCTGGCCATCACGCCAGAGGTGTACATTCCAGCCCCCATCCTTGAGGACTCCGAGGCCGAAAAAGAGGAAGAAGACGAGGAGGAGCCCCAGCAGCCGCATGTGTTCATTATCAGGAGCCTCGCGTCCATCCCCTGCCTCCACCCGAGTACTCTAACGAGTATGGTCAGATGTTGGCCCGTATGGAGTGATGGCAGACGGACTTCTCCTCCGGTTCTCACCAATGGCAGAAGGACCGATTGGCGTTCAAGGACAGAGTCACATCCTGACAGGCTGAGCAGGATGCTAGATGGCTCATCACTCAGCGTCATCACGTTGAGGAGGCAGCGGCGCGACGGGTGTTGCTTGATCATTTCCTCATCCCACCACCTCTACCCCCACCTGAGGGTCAGTGATCAGGTCGTATCCCTTTCCTTTCTTTTTATTTATTCTTTTCAGATTTCGAACCAACTTTTTTCTGTGTGGATCCGGGACACTTGTCCCGGTTTCCTTTTGATCTTTTGTTGTCTTTGTTTTATAGGAATTTTTTTACCTACTATGCTCCGCTCCGGACTCTTTGTGTTCATCCCTTACACCGACCTTCTCGTTCCAGGTTCTCTGTATCTCTCTCTCCTAATTTATTCCTGTGAGGACACAGAACCATTTAAGTTTGGGGTAGGAGTTAGAATTTGCATGATCTTGTGTGATTTTCTATGATTTCGTGGCTTATTCCTGCTCCTTTAACACAGAATTGCTCGGTTCTTGACTTCTGATGTTAAGTTGTCTTTCAATCTTTCATAATGATGCTTAGACTGCTTAACCTAGAACCTGTAACCAACTTGCCTGCATTGATGCTAAATTGCCTGGTCAGAACAAAAAATTTTATCACGCTTGTAGTATTTCAACTTGATTGCATGAAAATGATTGAATCTGACTAGCAAACCAATTTGTGAGCTTTTGATCCATTCACGTAACTTGCAATTTCAATTCTTTTTTAGTGGCTTTCTCGTACCTTGAATGAGTTATAATTTGCATGAGACCTATTCGAGATCACACGATGACACGAGTTCTAGGACGATATAGGCACCTAGAATCAACTACATAAGCTATAAAGCCAACCCAACGATAAACCCCTTAGGTGTAAACCCTTGAGCTTGGCGTTTCATTCGGTTCATTATACATTACAGCCATTTCCCATGTTTTTCATTACCACGTTGATCCCCTGTGGTAGTAGTTCTAGATTAGCCTACCGGAAGTCGATTTGTGGTAACCTACCTATAGCCATTAAACAGGTGGTCTTAGCTATTATGTCCAAACGTGTAAACCCCTTTAGCAACTTAAAAAAAAATCTGCACTAAAAGAAAAAAAAAGAGAAAAAAATTGAAAAAGAAGGAAAATAGAAAATCCAAAAAAGCCAACTGAAGTTCGAGTTCAAAGTCTAGTAGTATAGTTAATAACATTCTTCTCCCTACATATGGAAGAACGAAGTCAAAGTAAGTGTAAAGAAAAGTCTGAAAAAGAAGAAAAAAGAAGAAAAAAATACAAAATAAAGTGCTAGGTTGCTTGAGGGTATCATAGGACGAGTGTACACTATTCCACCCGTGTCTAGTTAGATGGCAGGAAGCCATAAGCTAGATTCGAGGGAAGTTAGTCAAAAGCTATGCCGCACAAAAGCCAATTCCATCATCCATCCCATCATCCATTCATCATAAACCCTTGTAGTGTAGGATCGATACAGTCCCTTGCGAATGTCCTTTTGACTAGTTACTCGTGTTGTCTGTTACACCGCAAATCTCTGAACCAGAAATTTTATGAATTTTATTACATACGAGAAATGACCGCAACTTGACGTTTAATTGATTTCAAGGGGATTTATTTCACCAATGGAAGGTGGGTAAGTCAGGAGCTAAATGATTATGATTGTACAAAAGTCAAGTATCAGGCTTGGATGAGTTGGTTAAAGAACCGAACCAACAACTTAGTGGTCACAGGTTCGGCTCCCTACTCTAACAAACATTTTATTTGCTTTTAGTCTTTACCCAAAATGACGTAGTTTTGGTTTGGGATGACGTCAGCGTTACGTCATCATCTTCATCCCCACATAAGTCATCGACGGCCCTGGCAGCTACCGAAGGGTCACAATATTAGAGCCAATCTGACACTGGAACCCACAACCATATGGGAAATTGTTTGAATCGACCTAAGATTCCTAATCCAACGAGAAATCGACAAGGATCGACAATAACCTTATCAACTTCGGTGAGTGCGTCCAAACCGACGGCCCGAGCTCATCCGATGGTCCCTTAACAGGAGCTCCTTTGTCAGTAATTGACCCTCGGAGTCTATAAAAACCCAGCTCATCCCTTTAGTGATTCAGAACCATCGGCCCAAGCCATTTTCCTTCTCCTCCGATTATGGTTCCGACAAAGCTTGAGTCGGTACGCTCCAGGCTTTGTCGGACCGTTTTGAAGCCACTATTATACTCTCATGGGCCCTGTGAAGATTTTCCTATGTTCAAAACTCCATTTCGATTCAAGAATCAGAAGAATCAAGCCTCATCGGAGCTTCCATGGAGTCACCGGCGTGTTCCCTGCAAATTTGGGAAGAAGATGGCAAAGTTGCAGATTGGTCACCCAATTCTCTGGGCCACAGTTGAGTCCTCTAATTTAATTTTAATTACTGTCGTGATCTTAAACTATTAAATCGTGTTAGATTTGGCCCATCTAAACTTTCTCAGCTATGACAGAATGGCCCGGAAGTTATGAAAGTCCGTTAACTCCTTATATCGAATGATTCGAGCTACGGAATCGATCTTCAAGTCAACCGGCTCGTGTTATAGGTGGGTTGGTTCAAGGGGGTAAATTCCTAATATTTTATTAGTTAATTTACATTCCATTAACTAAAATTGTTTAATTAAGTATTTCCATTCCAATTATTTTGGAAATGAGCTCCGGTAATCACCTTAACACGGAACATTGGATTTATCGGATGAATAGAAGTGTTGGATTATTGGATAAGTGTTATACTCCTTAGGGAATATTAATTCCTTAGTATGATGTAATAATTGTTATGATATTATTACGAGGACTTATATATCACCCATAACTCCTTCTGAGGGTTAGATTTAACTCGGAATATGATCGCATGTGAAACGATGTGGCTTCGATTGCTTTGGTGGTTAGTTAAACCAATGGATGACGTGATGGATCGTTAAATCCATATAAACTATAATTCTATTACTTGTAGGTATTATAATACCTTGATGATTTGGATGACTAACTGTTGTGTGTTGGTTGTTCAGAGTAATGAATGACGCGGATCCTCATTAATTCC
Source organism: Linum lewisii (assembly GCA_034768395.1). Taxonomy (NCBI): domain Eukaryota; kingdom Viridiplantae; phylum Streptophyta; class Magnoliopsida; order Malpighiales; family Linaceae; genus Linum; species Linum lewisii. The sequence continues at coordinate 44,363,589 of CM068300.1, forward strand.
AGTTTATAAAGTTATGATGCCTAAGGTTAGAGGGACTTAAGTAGTCCGAGTGACTCCCTACTTACCTGGAAATTAAGATAGAAAGTCTTGGTTTTGACAACAAGGTGTCGTTTCTGCGGAAAGTTCTATCTTTCCGGAACCGTAGGTTATGTCTATATGATTACATGAGTTAGTTTCGGTTCTTGTCAAATCGTGATGTTATCTGATGATGTTTTGAACCTTGTGTATACAGGTGGAAAGTAAAGCCTCGCTAGCTAATCCTCCGCCTGGAACATCGATGGATACGGGTTCCTACCGGGTGATGGAAGTTGGGTATTGTTAGCCCCAATCGATTCACGGTAGATGGGTACGGATAGCCCCAACCGGATGATAAGAGTTGGGTGGAATTAGCCTCGACCGGATGATCGGAGTTGGGTATTGATAGCCCCAATCAATTCCTGGTAGTCGGGAAGAATAACGACTCTTGTGAAGTCCCTTTTATAGGCTCAGGAGTAAGCCTTATTGATGATGGCGTAGAGGTTAGCTAGGCGGGAAGAGGGGATGCCCTATTGTTTAATGAAAGTTGATCGAGTTGATCTCGATGTTGTGTGGTACTATTGGAATAGCTCATGTGATGTCTTATTGACTTGTGATTATGTGTGTTAATGTTTCACATATAGGTCGTGTTTGGAATATTGGATTAATATTCCTTGCGACAAGTCATTCGATAGATGGTAACGGTAATCTCCGTTACGGAAGGATGATTATGGAGTTACTGGCTTTGCGTTGTTAATTCCATTAAATGTGTTTATTCATGTGTATACGGAATAATCATGATAATGGACTGACCCCGAGCCACCCACCAGTTTTGCAGGAATTTCATGGACAAGCAACGGACCACCGGAGTTTCTTAAGGCGTGCCGGAGCAGTGGATCATGAGACGGTGTAATGGCGACTTGGAGGGTTGCTCTCAAGTCGTTGGGCCCATTTCCGTTGTAAATGATTTCACGGTTAATACCCTAGTTTTATGGTTGATTTGGAAGTAGTTCGTCAAAGTTGTATTTTTCAACCTTTGAGTCATCGTCTGTCTCGGGACACGTTGTCGTTTTACATTTCACAAAATTGGGGTGTTACATTGTCACAGTGGTGGAGATGTGGTCAAATTGTAAACATATGACATACTTCGGTCGAGAAAGTGATTGAGAGCATAAATACGTCCCTAAACACAGAGTGTGAGAGTCCCTAGTGTACTAAATATTGTGAGGAGTCTAGTCGGTTAGGTCGGATTTGTGCTTGATTGGTGATTGATCTTTGTTTGTGCAGATAATTAGTGAGACCAGGTCGTTTGGTTGACGTGTATGCATGTTAGGTCATTTTTTCTAGGAGTAGCGGTTTAATAATTCATTGTGAAGGCTTGAATCTTAACTTGATCGATCTTGTCATTTGTGAATCTGAGTGCGTTCTAGTTTAGTTGCTTGAGGACAAGCAAAAGCTTTAGTTTGGGGTATTTGATGACACTTGATTTGACGTGATTATCAGCCTCTGATGATCACTGCAGAGCGGGTTAATCAAATAACTACCAAGCTGGAAGCTAGGGTAGATCGTATTCCACGGGTCTTCTAACAATTGACTACTCAAAGAAGCTGGCAATTTACTCAGGTTTAACACTTTGTGCGTGGTGTGAGTTCCACGACTTCTAATTCTAAGAAATGCACGGAAATTAAAAATTAAAACTCAAAACATATCGAATGATTGGTTGGTTAAACAAAGATGACAGACAAGCTTAGACTTTCAATCCCCCTTCGTTCACCAGAGCATTGGCAATCAACAGATCAGCGGATTTCGATTCTCGTTCAATCAATTCTAAGACACCACCATAACTCCTTACCCTTAGGTTTAAGACTGGTGAACGTTCGCTCTATCCGATTAGCTACCAAGATTAACTAGCCGCCCGGGTACGGTCGCCTCTCACAATGACTTAATTAACTAGTGCAATTACTAACGATTTATGAGTTACTCTTACAGTGGATTAACCCTAACTGGTTCCTACGAAAGGCACACTCCAATGATTAGGTTAATTGTTCGATTTGATGTTTTAAAGTAAGGCGAGTGTTCGCTTCTATCCTTAGCTTAACAAGAATCTAATCTAGATGATCAAGAAACATGAACAACGAAGAACAAATCAAACATAAAAGAGAAACTGATTGAACTTTGAATCTAATCACTGCCGATTCGTGACCGCTTTAAAGCCCTGGGTCACTTAGGGTTCATCTAGTCTAAGCTCTACGAGTTTAGCTACTCATGTTCATAACAAAAGAATCAAAGGCAAAGACAGAGTTCATCTTGAACAGAGGAAGAACAGAAAAGGATCTGAAAAACCTAATTAAGATGACTCCGACAGAACTTTGATTTTCGGTAATCTGCAATCCTAGCTCCGAGTCTCCGAGGTGAAGGGATGGCATCACAATCTCTTCCTGGCTCTTCGGACTCTAACCTTTGCTCCAGAACTCGTGAGAATTCTCGAAGTAATTCGTATTATGTGGTCTCTCTCATATATGGGCCGCCGGTTAAGTATTTATACTTAACCCTAATACCGCCGGATTTTGCCTGGAATTTTTGCCTAAAACCTAGGAAGTTTTCGCCGAAAATTCCTTTGTAAATGGATTGACTGCTCGGCTGTATCTCCTGTGATTTTCGGACCGCCGGGTTCTCGCGAAAATTTGGATTTTTCGCCGAAAACTCTCTTTGTTGAACTCAGCCGATTCCTTCTTGAGTTTTCGCCGAAAACCTAGGGGATTTTCGCTGAAAACTTCAGTGTAAATGGGAGCAGGATTTGGTTCGACTTGATTGACACCTTGGATTCGATTCCGGTGCGATTCCTCGAGGTTCCAACGCCTTAGACACGTCCTTGACTACTTTATTTGACAACAAAAACCTGTGTTAACATGAAAACACTAGAAAATCATCAAATAGACCCGAAACGGGCCAAAGTAACACAAATGGCACGAGATAGAGTAGTTGAGTGAATATTCGCTATTCTACCCTAAAAACCATGTCTTAAGCAAGGAAATGTCGCTTAAATTAGGCTGATAATCACGTCAAATCGAGTGTCATCAGCCTCATTTAAGCGACATTTCCCTACCTGAGACACGGTTTTTAGGGTAGTTTAGGGTGTTTTCACTGGATTGCTCTAGTTCTCACCGTTTTGGTTACTTTGGCCCGATATGGGTCTATTTGATGTGTTTCCTAGTGCTTTTGTGAATGCACAGGTTTTTGCCATCAATAACGTTGCCACGGACGTGCTCGGGAAGCGAAGGAACCTCAAGGAATTGCCAGGAATCGAGCCAAAAATCAAACAAGTCAAAACCAAAATACTCCCCTGTCAACACTTCTAAAGTTATCACCGAAGAGTTTCCACACAGGAAGATCCAGGAGAAATCAGGAAGAAGTCCTCAGCGATAACTTCTAAAGTTCTCGCCAAAAACTATTGAAGAAATACAAACAGGAGCTTCTGCATTAAAGTTCTTGGCGAGAACTTTCAATGTTCTCGCCGAGAAGTCCTTCCTTTTCTGCGCAACTATGGACAAACCCTATTTAAGCAAACGACGGACATCATTCAGATATACTTTTTCCAAGGATTAATTTCCAGACTTAAGAGTTCGAGAGAGAGTTGAGAGCATCCTCGGAGTTCCCGGAGAGATCGTGACGCCGTCTTTCCACCTCACAGTGCTCGCAGCTAGGAGTTGAAGATTCTTGAGATTGAAGCTTCACAGATTCATCGAATTAAATTTTACAGTTCTTCTTTTGTATTGAATATGAGTAGCTAAACTCATAGAGCTTAGATTAGATGAACCTTAAGTGACCCGGGGCTTTAAAGTAGTCATGGAGCAGTGGTAATTAAATTCAAATTTAGACAGTTTCTCTTGTATGTTTGGTTTGTTCTTCATTGCCTGTGTTTCTTTTTTAGCTTGATCACCTAGACTAGATTCTTGTTAAGCTGAGGATAGTAGCGAACGTGCTCCTCACTTTAGAACATCAAAACAACAATTAATCTATTCAATGGAGTGTGCCTTTCGTAGGAACCATTTAGGATTAATCCACTGCTAGAGTAACTCATAAATCACTAGTAATCGTGCCAGTTAGTTTCCCGTTGCAGAAGTGAACGCATGGACGGTTAATTAATCTTGGTAGTTAGATCGGATAGAGCGAACATTCGTCAAACTTAAACCTAAGGGTCAGGATTTATGGTGGTGTCTGAGAACTGAATGAATCAAGATTGAAAACCGCTGGTCTTGTGATCGCCAATTCTTTGTTGATCTTAGGGGTATTCGAGTCTAAGCTTGTATGTCGTCTTGTTAAGTCAAACCAATCTTTCTTTCTGTCTTTTGTTTTCATTTCACTCATCTAGCTTTATAGTTTTGAAGTCATGGAACTCACACCACGCACAACGTGTTTAAACCTGAATAGATTGCCAGCTTCTTTGAGTAGTCAATTAGAGGAAACCTCGAGAGATTCGATCTAGTCTACTTCTGTAGGCTAGTTATTTGACACACATGAAAATGTGGGACATCATCTTCGCATTTTTGGTTGCACCTGCTTTGTTCTCCTTATACTAAACGATAAAACCAAATTATCAGCTAAAATAATTTGATGTGTCTTCATGGGATATACCAATCATCATAAGTGGGTCTACCACCTCGGTACTCCGATTACATAACTTATGCCACTACTGGTGTTGCGATCCCGAATTCTTATCGTCAGGCCAAAGATGACCCTAAGTGGCAAGAGGCCATGCAGGTCGAACTTGTTGCTCTTCATGACAATGAGACAAGAGATTTGGTCCCTCATCCCTTGAATACGACCGCTATTGGTTCTCGTTGGATTTTTACTGCTAATTTTTCATCCAGATGGTACTTTGAATAGGTGTAAAGCTCGTCTCGTCACTCAAGGCTTTTGACAAGAGTACTGGATTGAATACGAGGAGATATTTGCACCGGTGGCCAAGATGCAAATTGTTCCTGTTCTGCTTGCCAAAGCTGCAATGGGTGACTAGTCGTTGTATTAGTCGATTTATGGTTCCGATTCCGGTAATTCCTTGAGGCTCCATTGCTTCCCGAGCACGTTCGAGGCTACATAATCGATAGCAAAAACCTGTGTACCATGGAGACACTAGAAAACACATCAAATAGAACCATAACGGGCCAAAGTAACCGAATCAGGAAATAGTGGAAATGAGTGAAAACACCCTAAACTACCCCTAAAACTGTGTTACAAGCAAGGAATTGTCGCTTAAACGGGGCTGATAATCACGTTAATTCTAGTGTCATCAAAATATCACACACTTAAGCTTTTGCTTGTCCTCAAGCAAATCGAACTAGAACACACCCAAGTTCACAAATGACAAGATCGATCAAGTTGAGGTTCAATCCTAACAATTCAGCTTAGATTGTTCCACGTAAAACTTAACCTACACATGCAAGAACATCAACCAAACACGTCTAGACCTCACTGTTTTCTGCACACTTCAATTAGTAGTTAATTAGGATGCATTTCTTACCAAATATAATTGATCACAAATTAGCTGGCCACGACAACACCAACTCTAATCAAAAGGTCTTAAACTCGGGACATGATGCAGATTAGGTGAAGGTAGGGAATAGTGAGTGAACATGACGCGACTATCGACTCAACTTCATCCGCTTATAGATTTGTACATTACATGTTCTAGCTAGGACCGATTTAAATAACGATTTATTTCAAGATTTTTCTTCCTCCATTTATTTACTACATACTAGTGCTCGATCCAAACACTTCACTTAGGTGTTGGACCTGCCTTGCTCACAGTATTTGTGCCTATACTAGTGCTCAACCCGAACAATTCACTTAGGTGTCGGGCTTGCCTAACTTTATTTTCAGCACTCAATGAATTTGAATAAATTAAACATTTTCTTCACAACTCATCTACTTGATTAGTCAATTTAGCCACTTGATCCTAGCTAGTTATAAGTTTTACATAAGATTTCGAATTGAATTTCTATCTAATCTCAAACCACACTCACAAGGGATCAAAAATGGAATGAAAAACATGGAGGAGGGATGAAAATGTGTATAAACCAACAAACAGGCCAGGGCTCAACATGGTTATCCTAAAGGAAACCAATTCGGGTAGGCTTTTTGGCTGAAAGTGGTAAAATTCTAATTGTCTTTGTCATCTTAGAAGTGTTATCGTGCGTTTTAAAACAAGTATTAAGTCAATCAATTAAAACTTCAACTACATGAGTAATTCAGTATCTGTTCTGACCTGGACTCATTTAATATCAGTGCGATCATGCTGGTTATAGGTTCTAAGTGGAACAGTTTAAACGTCATTGTAAAAAAATTGAAGTCGACTTAACATCACAAGTCAAAAACCGAGTAATTCTATGCTAGAGGAATTGGAATGCACCACGAAATCACAGAAAGGCAAAGAAGATCATGCAAAGTTCTCTAGCATCCTACCCACACTTAGATTGTTTTGTGTCCTCACAGGACGAAAATAGAGTAGAGAGATACGAAGAACTTGGAGGGGGATGGTCGATGTCGAGCATGGAACGGAATGCCTGGAGCAGAGTGAAGCAGCTACAAAGGTCCTACAAAACAAAAACAACAAAAAGATCAAAGGGAAACCGGGACAAGTGTCCCGATCCACACGAAACAAAGCCGAACGAAGAGGGTTAGGGGAAATTTTGAAAAAAATTGATTTTTTTTAAACATTTTTCTGAGAATGTGGAAGTTCTCGGCGAGAACTTCTTCGAAAATTAATTTGCAAAACTCGACGAGAAAACTGACTCAAACTTACCAACCTCCGAGAACTTTGAAGTTCTCGGCTGAGAACTTCTTTGAAAACTGTGTTTGAAAACTCGACGAGAAAAACACCCTGTTAAAAATCCACTTTCTCGCGAGAATAATTAAAGTTCTCGGCGAGAAGTTTTGACCTGACAGCTAAATAAAATTGCCAAAAATAGCACAACTGACACTTTGGCTCCCCGAACCCGACTCGGACGATGAAAAACTGACTCAATAATTTCAAACAGACTACAACTGTGGGTTGCCTCACACGAAGCACTCTCGTTTAACGTCCTTGAGCTGGACGATACCTGGGTGACGATCAAGATGCGTCCCAACTCAAGATTTCCTTCACGCTCGCATCAGAGTCCATGAAGTACAGTTTCGGTGTACCTCTGGTCAAGAGGAATCTCCTCCCATTAATGTGAGTCAATTGAGTTCGTCCATCGGGGAGGTGTCTAGTAAGTTCGAATGGCCCGAATAAATCCTTCCTATCCTTGCTTTCATCTGATGGATTATTGGAGGATGGCGGAGCAATTGGCTTCTAGACCACCTTATTTTTCACTTTGCTCTCCTTCTTTACTTCACCAGGATCTCTAGCTCGTGGAGATTAAACAGTGGGATCTTTCGGTGCCTCCTTTGTCTTTGGCTTCTGTTGTTGACCCTTGTTCTTGAAACAGTTAATATGTTCACCACCTGTCATAACTATCTTGGAAGAAGCACTAGAAATGTCATTAGTAGTAGAGTTGACCGAGGCCAACTCCATAGTATCAACGGATAAACAATGAGCATCTTCCTTTGGAATGTATTTCTTACCGTCCTTGAGACGGAATGTTACACTATCCTTTCTGATCCTTAATGTCAGTGAGCCATTCGGGACATTGATTGTCATGTCGGCTGTTGCCATAAACGGTCAGCCTAGGAGGAGGGTAACATCTTCCTCTCGAGTATCCATAACAACAAAATCAGCTAGATAGTGAAAGGACCACAACGGATAGTTACATCTTTTATTAATCCCCTTGGTGCTTTAATAGATCTGTCAACACACTAACTGCATACTAATTGGTTTCAATTCGCCTAGATTTAACTTTTCATATAAGCAAGTAGGCATGACATTGATAGATGCACCTAAATCAACCAAGCTACAATCAATTTTTATACCATTGATAAAGCAAGGTAAAGTAAAAGAACCAGGATCGGAGCACTTAGCTGGGGGAGGTATGGATGGCGTGCGGTCGAGGTCGGTAGTGCGCTCCTCTTTAAGGGAGACGGAAGACGCCTCTCCCTTCTTCTTTTTTCGCAAGATCCTTCACGACTTTTCCAACTTCTGGTATCATCTGAATAGCATCAGTGACTGGTATTTTGACCTCCTATTCTTCAAGTATCCATACCACTTCTTGAATTGAGAATTGTAGGTCTTCATCTTCATGGCCTTAGGAACGGAATCCGAGGCTGATATGGAGGGAGAGGTGGCTCAGGAGTTGGCTTCGGAGGAGGTGGGGCGTTCATCTCCTCTTCTTTTTTCTCTTCCTCCTTGATCTCTGGCATGTCAATGGCTATGGGTCTGGAATCATCACCGGCTCAGGAGCTATAGGACCATCTAGTTGCTTGCCATTTCTAGTAGATATGGCTTTAACATGTTCATTGCTTGGATTAGGCTCTACCTGGCTCGATAACTGACCCATGGAAACTGAAGAGAAGAGGCTAGCGATGTTGTTGATTTGATCTTCTATCCTCTGACTTTGATTCGAGGCATCTTGAGTTTTGAATTTTTCATCATGGTCGTCGAGCCTTATCATGATTAGGTCGAGCATCTTGTCTATCTTGCTCTCCCTAGTGTTTCACGGCGCAGATCTCTGAGGTTGCTGTCCTCGAGGGCCTTGATAGGTGTTATTTAGGTACTGATTCTGGTGATTTCCAGGTGTTGTACCATAGTTTCCTTGATTCTTGTGAGGCGGTTGATAGATTCCTCGGATTGATTGTTCGGCTTCTGTTCTTGAAATGACCCAGATGGTCGGTTGTTATGGTTCTGGTTGATGCCGGAGTTGTAAGGAGGATGCTTGTAACACCCTCACTTTTGAAATAAACGGAATTACCAAAATACCCTTTATCGCAGCGGAAAACATAAAACCAAACGAGGGTGCTACGCTTAATTGAAATAATTTAACAAAATGCCTTGGCCAAGGAACTTGAAAATAAACTTAAATAGGACTTGTAAAACTTTAGAATAAAACTTGTAATCATAAAAACATAACTCGGTAACTGAGCCCCAAACACTTGGGCAATACTGAAGTGAAAACAAGTCTCGAAGTAAACATCAAAACATTTGTCTCAAGTCCAAGTCTTACATCACTGTAGACACCACTCCATACACCGAATCAGCTCCTCAAGGCTCAAGCTCAAAAGTAACTTCTAACAACCTGGTGGGTGGCTCGGGGTCAGTCTTTCGTGCTCAAACCATAAAGTAAAGTAGCTATACTTCCAAAAGCATTGGAAGTCATAAGCATGCATATCAAAACATAGAAATTATTGTATCTTACCACACTAGTCATGGTCTTACTACCTTATTCATCTAAAGTATTAATCATAGCATACTCACAAGTCACAACATTGCTCATAACATAATAGTTCATAGCATTACTCATAAACATAGATATCTCAACCAAGCACATAACATGACTTAATAAAAATCACTCATCATAACTTAACATGAACACATATCCTTATCATATCACTGATCATGACTTGCTACTAGAATTCATAAACATAATACTTCATGCATAACTTCACTTATCTCTGACAAACTTTTATCTAGGGGCCCCTAACTCATCTAACTAGCCCATCCGGCCCCTATCATACATGAACTGTGGGTCTCTGGTGGCCCAATTAACATATTGTGTCTCTCTGGTGGCCCAATGTTAAACTGCGGATCTCTGGTGGTCCGATAACATGTATTGTGGGTCTCTGGTGGCCCATTTAACTTGGGGCGGAGGTTCTAGCTAGAGAGTACCATTTATTATTCCACCTATGACTTTTCTATGTGAGGTGTGACACTCAAACATGCATACAACTTAATCAAAAAGACAAACATAACTCGTTCATACTTGATAATAACAACATACATGATTCATTCATCAAAATTAACTTGGCATAAATCATAATGTAAAATAAAATAGCAACGACAAGATATTACCCACATATACTTATCTATCATGACATAATATAAATGTAGGCGTGACCATTAAACATGCCCATAATTTGTAAAAGTAACATAACATAACATAAATCATGACAATAATATAAAACTAGCAACGAGAAGATATTACCCCCAGCCCTAGAACAGTCGAATCGGAGCTCTAGAGCTCCCGTTCAGCCAAACTCTAAAATTTTCGGTTTTTCTCCGATTTCTCTTTCTCCGTTCGTTTTCAACGCTCATGGCTTCAAGGTAAGTTGTAGAAATTTTCATTACGAATCTTTTGAAATATTGAATGCTGAATTTCGTCGGGTTGACTTTTGGTTGACTTTTTGGTTTACCTCGATTTGTGTGCCGACTGATTTCGTGTGAACTAGGTTAGCTGAACTCTTTGGACTGATCTAGCATGATTAGGGAGTATTGTGCTTAATTTTTATATCGTTTGATCCTGTGTTGCTTTGCATAAGACCTATTCTTTGTGGTGTTGACTTTTGAGAAATGTCGGTTTGACCATGAACTGTTTATGATCAGTTGGCTGCCTTATGTGCTCATTTACGTTCATATTATTGTGCTTGCCATCTGAGATCATATTATGCCGTCATTTCCGCTTTGTGATAGTCTTGCCATGTTTAGGGTTCAATGTTCGATTATGTTGACTTTTTGAATGTAGTTTTGACTTCTGAACTCTGATTGTGATAATTCCATTCTGGCTGTGTCCTAAGCGTGTATTTTAATTGTTTGGGATTACCTGGTAATCTGCTTTGCTTACCCCCACTCGGTTTTCCTCATTTCTTTGTGAAATTGAGTTTTTTCGACTAAGTGTGGGGTAGGGTTTTAGTTTGACTAATCTGGTTTGTTTTCTTGCTTAGGAACGTAACTCATGAGCGCAGGACCAAGCAGAGACTTGACACCGCCTCCAGCTCCCGAGCTCCCGCTCCCGTCACACCTGCCATCCATGGACCTCCCCCAGCTATCCCTGGCCGTGTTGGGTACCACCACACCGTTGCTCGCCTACCCCCGTACTACTTCGAGTGCTACCAGAAGCTCGAGAATATCCCTGGAGCCGCTGTTCGCCCCCTTTCCATGGAGTCGCTCTTCGATCATGATGAGGACTGGCACGGAACGTGCTCGATGTGCTGACACATGCTGGCTTGCTGGAGCTGACCACACTAGCCGCCGACTTCCCAGAAGTCGCTCTACAGGAGTTTTGGGCGACGTTCGATCTAGATGAGCACAAGAAGAGGCAGGGCAAGAAGGTCGTTTCCTTCTATCTGGGCGGGGTGCACAGGACACTCACCTATGATGAGTTTGCAGCTCATCTAGGCATCCCCCACGGCACTACAATGGTCATTACCTCGGCTGGGAGGACGACGATGAGACGGAGAGGAGTACCATGCACTCTGGAGCCACATGACTGGAATGCCCGACGATCGTCTCACGAAACATAATTCAGTTAAGTCTCTCTCTCACCCTCTCTATAAATTCATTCATATGGTTTGGCGTCGTTCTCTTTTGTATGCTCCAGAGAAGGACCGCCACCACATCAGCCGAGAGGAGCTTCTTCTTCATCGCGCCATCCGGGAGAGCTATCCTCTTCACCCCGGATGGGTGCTTGCCCGACTACTCCGCAAGAAGACTCAAAGATCAAAGCCACCTCGCTCACTCCTGGGAGGCAACTTTGTAGGCCGACTCATCATTTCCTTCGGCCTCAGCCATGAATATGGCCCGAACATCCCACACCACAGAGTACGCACCATTGGAGGCGATTTGGCGGTCGAGTACAACCTCGAGCTGGACCTCAGCCCCCAGGGAGCAGCAGATCCTCATCCCCGGGACGAGGATGAGTCGGAGGAAGAAGATGATTCTGAAGAGTCTCAGCCTCAGTACGAGCCAAAATTTCATGATCATACACCCTCGCCACACCATCAGGCAGGGTATGCACACCAGTCGCCGCCGCTCATTCCAGATCCATATCAGGCACCTCACCCGCAGCACCACCCGCACCCCGTGGATGTTGGAGAGCTGTATGAGCGACTTCAGGAGTGGCGCATCATCGACAACGCCACTCAAGAGGCGAGATGGACTATTATGCAGCAACATATGCACCGCTCCAACGAGCGGTATGAGGCACAGCTGGCGTGGCAACGTTAGCTCGACGACTTCCTCCACTTTCCACCTCCCGACGCGCCTGACGAGCAGTGATCGGGTTGTATCCTCTTTCTTGTCCCTTCTTTTTATTTATTCTTTTCGGATTTTGATCCAACTTTTTTATGTGTGGATTCGGGACACTTGTCTGGTCAGAACAGAGTTTTTAAAATCACACTTGTAGTTTGTAGCCTTGATTGCATGAAAATGACCAAATCCGACTAGCAAACCAACTGTGAGCTTTTGATCCATTGCGCGTAACTTGCAATTTCACTTCTTTTTAGTGATTTTCTGTTTGCTTGAATGAGTTAGAATTTGCATGAGACATACTCGAGATCACACGATGACACGAGTTCTAGAATGATAGGGGACCTAGATTCAGCTACTAAGCCAGATAGCCTACCCAACGATAAAATCCATTAGGTTTAAACCCTTGAGCTTGGCCTGTTCTTTCGGTTCGATAATACATTACAGCTATTTCCCATTCTTTCATTCCCCGTTGATCCCCTGTGGTTGTAGTTCTAAATTGACCTACCGGAAGTCGGTTTGTGGTAACCTGCCTATAGCCATTAAACAGGTGGTCTTAGCTATTATGTCCAGACGTGTAAACCACTCTAGCAACTAAAAGAAAGAATCGGCACAAAAGAAAAAATAGAAAAAGAAGAAAAGAAGCAAGTTTCGAGAAAAAAAAGAGAAAGAAGAAAAATCAGAAAAGCCAAAAAGTTTTAAGTTCAATAAACGTTCTTCTCTCTACATATGGAAGAACGAAGTCAAATGAAAAGTCAGAAAAAAAATGTGTTAAAAGAAAATAAAAAGTGCTAGGTTGCTTGAGGGTATCTTAGGACGAGTGTTCACTATTTCACCCGTGTCTGGTTAGATGGCAGGAAGCCACAGATTAGATTCGAAGGAAGTTAGTCGAAAGCTACACCGCACCAAAGCCATCATCATACTTTCCCATCATCCATCTCATCATAAACCCTTGTAGTGTAGAATTCGTTACAGTCCTAGCAGGGAAGTCCTTCTTGACTGGTTACTCGTGTTGTCACAGTGGTGGAGATGTGGTCGAAATGCAAACTTATGACAAAATTCAGTAACAGAAAATGATTGAGAGCAGAAACACGTCCTTAAACACAGAGAGTGAGAGTTCCCAATTTACTAAATAATTCCTGTGTAAGGAGTCCGGTCGGTCAAGTCAAATTCGTGCATAATTGGTTACGATTACTTGTCGTGTGCAGTTTATTAGTGAGACCAGGTGGTTTGGTTGTTCTGTATGCATGTTAAGTTTCTTGTTCTAGGATCTATCTGTCTAATAATTCGTTGTGTTTGATTGAGCTCCAATTTAATCGATCTTATCATTTGTGAACATGAGCGTTTCTATTCAGTTTGCTTGAGGACAAGCAAAAGCTTAAGTGTGGGGTATTTTGATGACACTCGATTTGACGTGATTATCAGCCTCATTTAAGCGACATTTCCTTGCTTAAGACATGGTTTTTAGGGTAGAATAACGAATATTCAATCAATTCCCTATCTCGTGCCATTTGTGTTACCTTGGTCCGTTTCGGGTCTATTTGATGGTTTTCTAGTGTTTTTATGCTAGCACAGGTTTTTGCCGTCAAATAAGTAGCCAATGACGTGTCTAAGGCGTTGGAACCTCGAGGAATCGCACCGGAATCGATCCAAGGAGCCAACCGAATCAAACCAAATCAAACCCCGGTTTACAAAAAAAATTTCGGCAAAAACACCTAGGGTTTTCGGTGAAAATGCATGAACAAATCCACTGGAGCTCAACCAAAGAAGTTTTCGGCGAAAATATGAAGTAAAGGAATTAAGCCGGCGGACAACCCACTTTGTAAAGGAATTTTCGGTGAAAATTCCTTCATATTTTCGCCGAAAATCTCAGTTAAAATCCGGCGGTATTAGGGTTAAGTACAAATACTTAACCGGCGGCCCAAATCAGGATATACTTTTTGATAATCATAATTTCCAACTAATACCAAATACTTCAAGGATTCTCAAGAGTTCTGAAGGAGAGTTTAGAGTTCGAAGAGCCGGAAAGAGATCGTAACGCCATCCCTTCCATCTCGAGGACTCGGAGTTAGGATTGCAGTCTACCGGAGGATCGAAGTTCTGCCGGAGTCGTCTTAATTAGGTTTTTCATATACTTTTCTGTTCTTCCTCTGGATGATGAACTCTTTCTTTGTCTTTGATTCTTTTGTGATGAGCATGAGTAGCTAAACTCTTAGAGCTTAGACTAGATGAACCCTAAGTGACCTAGGGCTTTAAAGCGGTCACGGATCGGCGGTGATTAGATTCAAAGTTCAATCAGTTTCTCTTTCATGTTTGGTTTGTTCTTCGTTGTTTATGTTTCTTGTCTGGATTGATCACCTAGATTAGATTCTTGTTAAGCTAAGGATAGAAGCGAACGCTCGCCTTACTTTAAAACATCAAATTGAACAATTAACCTTATAATTGGAGTGTGCCTTTCGTAGGAACCGGTTAGGGTTAATCCACTACAAGAGTAACTCATAAATCGTTAGTAATTCCACCAGTTAATTTAAGTCATTGCGAGAGGCGACCGTACCCGGCGGCTAATTAATCTTGGTAGCTAGAACGGATAGAGCGAACGTTCGCCGGTCTTACACCTAAGGGTTAGGAGTTATGGTGGTGTCTTAGAATTGATTGAATGAGAATTGAAATCCGCTGATCTGTTGATTGCCTATGCTCTGGTGAACGAAGGGGGATTCGAAGTCTAAGTTCGTCTGTCATCTCTGTTTTCAACCCTAATTTCCAATCTGTTTTTAGTTTCAATTTTTAATTTCTCTGCATTTCTTAGAATTAGAAGTCGTGGAACTCACACCACGCACGAAGTGTTTAATCTGAGTAACTTGCTAGCTTATTTGAGTAGTCAATCATTTGAAGGCCCATGGAATACGATCTACCCTAGCTTTTGTTAGCTTTGTTAGTTATTTGTTTGAACTAGCACAACGACGGGTTCATCAAGCTACTATCAAGGCAGAAGTAGAGAAGCATCTGAAGAAGTCTACCACACCAATCAAGCTGCCAACAGCTTCTGTCTATGTTGCTTATTGTGAATGGTGTGGAGCTTGTGCGCATAATGGAGGCCGTTGCCAAAATTTTGGTAAGACAGAAGTCTGGTCCGCCGAAGAGGTAAATTTCGTTCAACAAGGCTTCGTTAACAATCAAAATGGTTATGCTGGCTCCCGTAACTTCAGGCAGCAAGGGAACTATCAAGACAGACCTCCATACAATGTTGGCGCCAACCATAACCAGAACCAGAATAACCACCCAGCTGGTCCAGCTCGGGATCAGAAGCCTAACCATCCCCCGGCAGGTGTCTACCAGCCGCCGCACCGTAATCCGGATAACTATGGAACTGCTCCTGGCAATCGCCAGAATCAATATCTGAATAATACCTATCCAGGGCAGCAACATCAGAGAGAGAACAATGTCATTGACCTCGACAAGACGCTTAGTCAGATCATCACCAGACTCGATGATCATGACAGTCAGTTCAAAGCTCAAGCTCTTCTCAATCAAGAACAGATCGCATCCGGTCAAAGAATTGAGCAAGCTGTCAACCACATCTCGAGCATGCTAGCATCTGGACGACCATTTGGCCAACTCCTGAGCCAGGCAGAGCCAAATTCGAGAAAGGAGCAAGCCAAGATGGTAACTGTTCAAAAGTTTACAAGCTTATCTGCTGATGCTTCTTCTGTTTTACGCAGGATCACTGAATCTCCAGAGAAGAAGGAAGCACGGGAAGTGGCGCCTAAGGATAATGATCCTCCTCTTGCACGTACTATGTGAAGCCTCCTTTTCCAAGAGCATTGCTACCGAATGCAAGGATCGAGACTGGCATGAAGGGGAATAAAGAAGGATACCCTGATGCTCATAGCAAGAAACCTTCCTCTCCATATCCAGCTAAGTGTTCTGATCCTGGCTCTTTCACTCTACCTCTTGTCATTAATGATGTTGAGATAGAACGTTGTTTGGTTGATCTTGGCGCGTCTGTTAATGTTATGCCTATGAGCTTATTTGAAAAATTGAACCTAGGAGAACTTGAACCAACTAGTATGCAACTTGTCTTTGTTGATAGATCACTTAAAACCCCTAGGGGAGAGATAAAATACAATGTTACTAAATGTGGTCCTTTCATGTTCTTAGCTGATTATGTTATCATTGACACTAGTAAGGATGATTCTACCATTCTAATAGGACGACCCTTCATGGCTACTACTGGAATGCAAGTTAACGTTCCAAATGGTTCTTTAACTTTGAGGGTTGGTAAAGACACGATAACGTTCCGCCTTAAAGACGGAATGAAATATAATCCAAAGAATGAAGAATTTCACTGTCTAGCTGTTGAAACTGTGGAGTTGACTCCGGTCAACTCCGTCACTGACGTCTCTTCTAGTGTTCCTAGCTCAATTGTTACTGCAGGTGCTGAACAGATTACCAAGCAGAAACCAAAATATGTTCCTCAGAAGCCGTCAAAGAAGAAGGAACTGCAAGCCTCTTTAAACCACCGAGCACAAAACCTAGCAGACCCCGGGGAAAGAACAATAACAACGAAGACACAAATGGTCTGGAGACCAGTTGTGCCGCCAGCTTCATTCGAGCCAGCTGCACCGCCAATTCATTCCGAGATACCGGCGCCAGAACAAGTATTGAAGGAGAAGCCGAAAGCATCTCCTAAGGAAATACCTACGATCACCGATCCTGGTGATACAAAGCCGGAGGATAAAGAGAAGATGAAGCCAATCATTCTCATCCCTTCCACTGTCTTCCTCGTAGAAGATGATCCCTTGACAGAGCTCTTTGGTCCGTTCAAGATCATTGAGCACCTTCCCGACGGACGTACCAAGCTCACACACACTAACGGGAAGAAATTCATGCTTAACGGAGATACCCCGAAGCTCTACTTCATGAACTCTGATGCTAGCATTAAGGAGAACCGGAGTTGGGATGTCTCCTAATACCGTCCAGGTATCGTCCAGCTCAAGGACGTTAATCTAGAGCGCTTTGTGGGAGGCAACCCACGGCTGGAGTCAGTTTTTCATTTGTGTCAGACTTAGTGTTTTAGAGTCGGCTCGGGGGAGCCAAAAGTGTCCGTTTGTTTGATTTCTTATTTTTCGTGTGTAGTCTGTGTGTCATAGTGTCAATCGCAAGTTGTTTGAGGTTGTTTCGATTTTTGTGGATTTAACTGTGATTTTCTGAATTTTGCCGGGATTGTGAAAATATTTTCAGTCGTACAGGTCAAAATTTTCGGTGAAAATATACCCTGTTTTCGGCGAAAACTCCCTTTGAAATCCCACTGTGTTTCCAGTAGATTTTAGTTAAACTTTTCACCGAAAAAAATTAAGGACTTTTTGGCCAAAATGTATTTGAAAAACCGGCAGTGCTTTTTAACTGATGTTTTCGGCGAAAAATTGCACTAGTTTTCGCCGAAAACTCAAGGCAAAATTTTCGAATTATCCCTTTTAATTCTCGGTCACTTCTTCTCTCTCTCCTCACTTCATTTTCGAAAATTTTGTAAAACCTCCCCTAGTTTAAAACAAACCCGCCGCCACCGATACTACTTTCGCCGCCGCCGCACGTCTTCCCTTCCATTTCCGATCAACTCGAGCCCTAGAACAGTCGAATCGGAGCTCTAGAGCTCCCGTTCAGTTCAAAACCTAAAATTTTTGCTTTTTCTCCGATTTCTCTTTCTCCGTTCGTTTTCAGCACCCATGGCTTCAAGGTAAGTTGTAGAACTTTTCATTACGAATCTTTTGACAAGTTGAATGCTGAATTTCATCGAAGTTGACTTTCGGTTGACTTTTCAGTTTACCTCGATTTGCGTGCCGACTGATTTCATGTGAACTAGGTTAGCTGAACTCTTTGGACTGATCTAGCATGATTAGGGAGTATTGTGCTTAATTTTAATATCGTTTGATGATGTGTTGCAATAAATAAGATCGATTCTTTGTGGTGTTGACTTTTGAGAAATGTCGGTTTGACCATGAACTGTTTATGATCATTTGGCTGCCTTATGTGCTCATTTACGTTCATATTATTGTGCTTGCCATCTGAGATCATATTATGCCGTCATTTCCCGCTTTGTGATAGTCTTGCCATGATTAGGGTTCAATGTTCTATTATGTTGACTTTTTGAATGTCGGTTTGACTTCTGAACTCTGATTGTGATAATTTCATTCTGGCTGTTCCTAAGCATGTATTTTAATTGTTTGTGATTACCGGTTAATCTGCTCTGCTTACCCCCACTCGGTTTTCCTCATTTCTTTGTGAAATTGAGTTTTTCTACTAAGTGTGGGGTAGGGTTTTAGTTTGACTAATCTGTTTCGTTTCTGGTTTTAGGAATGTCACTCATGAGCGCAGGACCAAGGCGCGACTTGATACCGCCTCGAGCTTCAGAGTTCCCGCTCCCGTCACACCCTCCGTCCAGGGCCCTCTACCAGCATTCCTGGCCGTGTCGGGTACCACTCCACTGTAGCTCGCCTACCCCAGTACTACTTCGAGCACTACCAGCGGCTCGAGCATATTCCCGGAGCTGATGTTCGCCTACTTTCCATGGATTCCCTCTTCGACTATGATGAGGACTGGCACCGGAACGTGCTCGACGCCCTGGTACCCGCCGGACTCTTGGAGCTGACCACCATAGCTTCCGACTTCCCAGATGTCGCTCTACAGGAGTTTTGGGAGACATTCGATCTGGACGAGCACAAGAGGAGGCAGGGCAAGAAGGTCGTCTCCTTCTATCTGGGCGGGGTACACAGGATACTCACCTATGATGACTTTGCAGCTCGTCTCGGGATTCCCCACGAGCACTACGAGGGTCATCACCTCGGTTGGGAGACCGATGACGACGAGGAGCTGTACGACGCACTCTGGAGCCACATGACTGGAGTGCCCGGCGATCGTACCACGCAGCATAACTCAGTTAAGTCCCTCTCTCACCCTCTCTATAAATTCATTCATATGGTTTGGCGGAGATCACTACTGTTGATCCTGAGAAGGACCGCCACCATATCAGCAAGGAGGAGCTTCTTCTTCATCGCGCCATCTGGGCGAGTTACCCTCTTCATCCTGGATGGGTGCTTGCTCGTTTATTCCGCCAGAAGACTCAGAGGTCGAGGCCACCTCGCTCACTCCTGGGAGGCAACTTTGTAGGCCGACTCATCATCTCCTTCGGGCTCAGCCAAGAATATGGCCCGGACATCCCACGCCGCAGAGTACGCACCGTCGGAGGTGATTTGGCGGTCGAGTACGACCTCGAGCTGGACCTCAGTCCCCAGGTAGCAGCAGATCCTCCCCTCCAGCATATGGACGAGTCAGAGGAAGAAGATGATTCTGAGCAGCCGCAGCCTCAGCCGCAGCCAGAGTTTCATGATCATATACCCTCGCCACATCATCAGGCAGGGTATGCACACCAGTCGCCGCCGCCCATTCCAGAGCCATACCAGGCGCCTCACCAGCAGCACCGACCGCACCCCGCGGATGTTGGAGAGCTGTACGAGCGACTGCAGGAGTGGCGCATCACCGACAACGCCACTCAAGAGGCGAGATGGACTATTATGCAGCAACATATGCACCGCTCCAACGAGTGGTATGAGGCATAGCTGGCATGGCAACGTCAGCTCGGCGACTTCCTCCACTTTCCACCTCCCGACGCGATTTTGATCCAACTTTTTTTCTGTGTGGATCTGGGACACTTGTCCCGGTTTCCTTTTTATCTTTCATTTGTTTTTGTTTTGTAGGCAGTTGGGAGATTCCCTTTGCTTCGCTTTGGTAGATTGCCTCTGCTCCGAGGATCTGTGCCCATCCCCTACGCCAACCATCTCGGTCCAGGTTCTTTTACTTCACTCTGAACTCTAATTTTAGTCCTGTGAGGACACAGTCCGATTTAAGTGTGGGGTAGGATGCTAGAGAACCTTGCATGAACTTGATTGCCCTTGATTGTGTTTTTTGTGTGCCTCGTGATTCCTGTCCAGTCTCTTTAGCATTAGAATGGCTCAGTTCTTGATTTTTGTTGTTAAGTTGCTGTTCAAACTTTCATAGTGATGCTTAGACTGCTTAACTAGAACTTAGAACCAACTTGTATACTTTGATGCTAAACTGCCTGGTCAGAACAGAATTTTTAAAATCACACTTGTAGTTTGTAGCCTTGATTGCATGAAAATAACTGAATCCGACTACAAACCAAATGTGAGCTTTTGATCCATTGCACGTAACTTGCAATTTTAAATTCTTTCTGTGTGGTTTTCTGATTGCTTGAATGAGTTAGAATTTGCATGAGACCTACTCAAGACCACACATGACACGAGTTCTAGAATGATAGGGGCACCTAGATTCAGCTACTAAGCAGATAGCCTACCCAATGATAAAATCCATTAGGTTTAAACCCTTGAGCCTGGCCTGTTCTTTCGGTTTGATAATACATTACAGCCATTTCCCATTCTTTCATTTCCCGTTGATCCCCTGTGGTTGTAGTTCTAGATTGACCTACCGGAAGTCGATTTGTGGTAACCTGCCTATAGCCATTAAACAGGTGGTCTTAGCTATTATGTCCGAACGTGTAAACCCCTCTAGCAACTAAAGGAAAGAATCGGCACAAAGAAAAAAATAAAAGAAAAGAAGAAAAATAAGAAAATTTTGAAAAAGCAGAAATTCAGAAAAGTTTCAAGTTTTTTTTTAATTCAATAAAACTTTCTTCTCCCTACAAATGGAAGAACGAAATCAAAAGAGAAGTCAAAAGAAAAAAAAATTGTGTAAGAAAAATAATAAAGTGCTAGGTTGCTTGAGGGTATCACAGGACGTGCGTTCATTATTCCACCCGTGTCTTGTTAGACGGTAGGAAGCCATAGGCTAGATTCGAGGGAAGTTAGTCGAAAGCTACACCGCACCAAAGCCATCATCATACGTTCCCATCATCCATCTCATCATAAACCCTTGTAGTGTAGAATTCGTTACAGTCCTAGCAGGGAAGTCCTTCTTGACTAGTTACTCGTGTCGTCACAGTGGTGGAGATGTGGTCGAATTGCAAACTTATGACAGAATTCAGTAACAGAGAATGATTGAGAGCAGAAACACGTCCTTAAACACAAAGAGTGAGAGTTCCCAGTTTACTAAATAATTCCTGTGTGAGGAGTCTGGTCGGTCAGGTCAAATTCGTGCATAATTGGTTGCTATTACTTGTCGTGTGCAGTTTTTAGTGAGACCAGGTAGTTTGGCTGATCATTATGCATGTTAGGTTTCTTGTTCTAGGATCTATCTGTCTAATAATTCATTGTGTTTGATTGAGCTCCAATTTAATAAATCTTATCATTTGTGAACATGAGCGTTTCTATTCAGTTTGCTTGAGGACAAGCAAAAGCTTAAGTGTGGGGTATTTTGATGACACTCGATTTGACGTGATTATCAGCCTCATTTAAACGACATTTCCTTGCTTAAGACATGTTTTTTAGGGTAGAATAGCTAATATTCAATCAATTGCTCTATCTCGTGCTATTTGTGTTACTTTGGCCCGTTTCGGGTCTATTTGATGGTTTTCTAGTGTTTCTATGTTAGCACAGGTTTTTGCCGTCAAATAAGTAGCCAAGGACGTGTCTAAGACGTTGGAACCTCGAGGAATCGCACCAGAATCGATCCAAGGAGTCAATCAAACCAAACCAATTCCTGCCCGTTTTACACTGAAGATTTCGCCGAAAATACCTTCACATTTTCGGCGAAAATGCATGCACAAATCACTGATGTCAGCCAAAGGAAGTTTTCGGCGAACCTAAGTTTCGCAGAAACCAATGGTCTGAAAACCACAGAAGAAATCAGCCGGCGGTCATTCCTTTTGCACTAAGATTTTCGGCGAAAATTCCTTATGATTTTCATCGAAAATTCTAGAGAAAATCCGGCGGTATTAGGTTAAGTATAAATACTTAACCGGGCGGCCGAGGACTTAGACACACATCATAATTTTCAACTAATACCGACTACTTCAGAATTCTCTCAAGTTCTGGAGCAGAGTTAGAGTTCGCAGAGCCGGAAAGAGATCGTGACGCCATCCCTTCCATCTCGAGGACTCGGAGCTAGGATTGCAGCTTACCGAAGATCGAAGTTCTGCCAGAGCCGTCTTAATTTGGTTTTTCATATCCTTTTCTGTTCTTCCTCTGAAAGATGAACTCTATCTTTGTCTTTGATTCTTTTGTGATAAACATGAGTAGCTAAACTCTTAGAGCTTAGACTAGATGAACCCTAAGTGACCCAGGGCTTTAAAGCGGTCACGGATTGGCGGTGATTAGATTCAAAGTTCAATCAGTTTCTCTTTCATGTTTGATTTGTTCTTCATTGTTCATGTTTCTTGTCTGGATTGATCACCTAGATTAGATTCTTGTTAAGCTAAGGATAGAAGCGAACGCTCGCCTTACTTTAAAACATCCAATCGAACAATTAACCTAATCATTGGAGTGTGCCTTTCGTAGGAACCAATTAGGGTTAATCCACTGCAAGAGTAACTCATAAATCGTTAGTAATCACACCAGTTAAGTTAAGTCATTGCGAGAGGAGACCGTACCCAGGCGGCTAATTAATCTTGGTAGCTAGATCGGATAGAGCGAACGTTCGCCAGTCTTAAACCTAAGGTAAGGAGTTATGGTGGTGTCTTAGAAACCGATTGAACGAGAATTGAAATCCGCTGATCTGTTGATTGCCAATGCTCTGGTGAACGAAGGGGATTCGAAGTCTAAGTTTGTTTGTCATCTGCGTTAATCAATCAATCTTTTGATCTGTTCTCAATTTTAATTTTTAATTTCTCTGCATTTCTTAGAATTAGAAGTCGTGGAACTCACACCACGCACGAAGTGTTTAACCGGAGTAATTTGCCAGCTTATTTGAGTAGTCGATCATTAGAAGGCCCGTGGAATACGATCTACCCTAGCTTGGTAGTTATTTGACCAACCGCTATTCTGCAGCTTGATCAACCGCCCTGACCGACCCCGGCCCGACGCCGCCCGTCCCCGGCACACCAGCCAGACCCCCTGATTCCGGCGCCGCCCTGTCCACCCCCGGCCCGAGGCCGCCCGACCCCGGCACCGGCCTATCCAACCCACGCCCGAGCCCCGCCAGTCCCAGCCCGTGCCCCAGCACGAGCCCCGGTACCAGCCCCGATATCCAATGGCGCCCGAGCCCGAAGTCCCTATACCAGCCCCGGTATGACCCGAAGACATCAGGCCCGAGCCCCGACCACCCGTACCAGCCCCGGTATGGCCCGAACACCCTGGAGCGCCAATGAACTACCAGGTCCAGTCCTATATACTCTTGTGGTTATTTTTATTATTTCTAAAGGACTACCAAGTAAGGATTCGAGGACGAATCCTCTTCAAGAAGAGGGGGATGATGTGATCCAGGCCATCAAGCCCGGCTTGGACACGACTACACCAGCACCCCCACCGGAGCCTAGAAGAGCCAAAGCTCCGGAGCTAGAAGATGCACCTGGGAGGATGCTGATCCTCAGCCAGGCACCAAGGCCAGCTCCTGCTCCAGCCAAAGTCCGGTTCATGACCCCCAGGAGCCGATGTTGACACCGAGCCCAGACCCGGACCCCGGGCCGAGCCTAGCACCCCTCCTAGGCCCCATGCTGAATGTCATGAGCTCTGGATGGACAGCAGCCCTAAAGACATCCCTAAGGTACCCGGGAAGAAGGCTCGAAGCAAAACTCAAAAGGCCTGGACAGATTTGAAGAAGGCCCCAAGCTAAGCCTGCCACAGGCACAGGGCCCATGCCAGGCCGGTCAGAGGAGCACTTTTGGCCCAGACAACAATTGACCCGTGCCTTTTGGGATTTTCCAAAGGTACTGGAATCCTTATGGCCCCAGGATTACTCTCCAACAAACAGAGCTCAATTTGGAGAAGTATCGAAGGAGATAGAGCTAGGCCAAGTCCTAGTAGGGCATGGATGGAGCACCAAAGAGCACTCCTCGGATGCTGACCCGAGGAAGCCTATGCTAGGAGCTGTGATAAGGCCAACACCTGAGCCTGATCCAAGGAAGGATGCTTGACCATGATGAATGCGGGAAATGGAGAGAAGAAGCCAAGTACATCCGAACAAGGAATCCTAATCAAGCTAGGATTTCCCGGTTTTGGACAGATTTCTAGTCTGACGAAGATTGACAAATTCGGGCTACTTGGACATAGAATGGGGCTGAAGACCAACATGAAAGTTGAAGCCCATGACGTTTACTAGTGATATGCCAAAGGGCTTATTTTTCCTATTTTAGTTGGTATTTATTTGGCAATTTCTCCCAGAACCCGTTCTGCTGTTTTTAGGATTTTCCAGCCTCCTTTTTAGGAGTTCTAGTTTAGGTAGGATTCTTTTCCCGTATAGGATTGGAATCCGAATTTTCCCTCTTTTTAGTCTAGGTTAGGATTAGTTAAAGTCCTCTTTAGTTTTCTAATTAGGACTCTTTTTATTTATTTATTATTATTTAATTAGTTTCTAAGGAGGAATAGGAGAGCTTGTTCCCTACTCCTCCCCCTATATAAAAAGGCCTTCGCCTCTCTTGTAAGACACACTTTGAAATTAATAAATTTCTTAAACTTCGGTTTTCTCTTAGCATGGAATTGCTATTCTCTTCTCGACTTTCATGGAATTGACTATCGTTTAGACCGGCTTATCGTCTAGGGTATCCTCCCCTTGAAGTGGCGCCATCGACTTGATACTTCAGGTTCCTAGCTCTTTATAGCTAGCGGGTCAAAGTCCTCTCCATCCCGGTTCCCGACGGTTTCTACCTCGTTGCACGATGATCAACTTGCGGTGTTCAAGGTCGTCTGCCCACGGTTGCAGCGGTTCACATCAGTTGGTATCAGAGCACGGTTCAAACACAAGGACCACATCTATCCCAGTCTCCAGGTTTATCTTGGATTCATATCCTTTATTGCTTTCTTAGAAAATAGCTTTGGAAATCTCTATTATTTCAATTCTTGTATTCAGTTTTCGAGTTGTAAGGCAGAAAAAGCTGGTGGCCATCATACCATCAAGAAAATATCAAAAGAGTCAGAAAAAACAGAAAATCAAGCAAGGTCGCCCTTGCCAAGTTCTTTATTTGTCGCTGTATTAGTGTGTTTAAGAGAGGGATAGATTAGCTTTGTTGCTTGTGTTAAACCGAGCCATGACCCTACTTTTAGCCACTACGTTGTTGTTTATCAAGTCTTAGAAAAGAGGATATTAGAAAAAAGTCTTTGTGTTCGTTTGTTTCTACTAACCATGACAGAGTTGAGGCTACTTATGTTGGAGCTTCAAATCAATAACGCACGCCTAGCCCTGTACGGCATAGAAAATTCTATTCGAAGATTGGACAGAAAAGCCCAAGCCAAGACGGCCAGCACTAGGCCTAGCGCTAGGCTCAGCGCCTGCCCAGCACCAGCCCAGCGCCCGGCGCCCCACGCGCCCCAGCGCCCAGCGCACGAGCAACGCCCATCGCCCGAGCGCCCAGCACCGGCGCCCCAGCGCCCAGCCACAGCGCCCCGCCCCCGCCCTACAGCGCCCGAGCGCCCAGCATCGGCGCCCGAGCGCCCAGCCCCGGCGCCAGCGCCCAGCCCCGGCCTAGTCTCGCCCCAGCCCCGACCCCCGCCCCAGCGCCCAGCACCGGCGCCCCCGCCCCAGCCCCGGTGCCCCCACGCCCCAGCACCCGACGGGCCCCATGACACTGGCGCCGCCCTGACCGACCCCGGCCCGACGCCGCCCGTCCCCGTCGCACCAGCCAGACCCCCTGATTCCGGCGCCGCCCTGTCCACCCCCGGCCCGACGCCGCCTGACCCCGGCACCGCCCTATCCAACCCACGGCCCGAGCCCCAGCCTGAAGTCCCAGCCCGTGCCCCAGCACGAGCCCCAGTACTAGCCCCGGTATCCAATGGCGCCCGAGCCCGTAGTCCCCATACCAGCCCCGGTATGCCCGAAGACATCAGGCCCGAGCCCCGAGCACCCGTACCAGCCCCGGTATGGCCCGAACACCCCTGGAGCGCCAATGAATTACCTGGTCCAGTCCTATATACTCTTGTGGTTATTTTTATTATTTCTAAAGGACTGCCAGGTAAGGATTCGAGGACAAACCCTCTTCAAGAAGAGGGGATGATGTGATCCAGGCCACCAAGCCCGGCTTGGACACGACTGATGCCGATCCGGCCCCAGCACTGATGCCGAGCCGAGAGTACACCGGCCCTAGGTGGAGTGATCCGGGCCACCCGACCCGCCCCAACTGATGCCGACCCGGCCCCAACACTAATACCGGGCCGAAACTACACCAGGCCTAGGCCTACGCCAGCACCACCTCCGGAGCCTTGGAGAGACAAAGCCCCAGATCCAGACCCCTAGCCAAGCCTAGGGCCAAGACCCGCCCTAAGCCAAGGGCCTCCACTAGGCCCTACTCTGATGGCCACGAGCCCTGGAGGTAAAGAGGACATTGGGAGTCTCTAGGAGCCTTCCTAGAGCATCGGCGGAGGACGAGAGGAAAGGGCCCAACTGGAACTCACTGGAGCCCGAAGTCAGGTCCCGGAGCCGATCGAGAACTAGGCCTAGTACCTAAACTAGGCCCCATGCCAATTGTCACGAGCCCTGGACCAGTCACCAACCCTGAAAGCCTCCTGTGGACATTCCAGAAGATGTGGCCAAAGAAGAAAGCAGAAGGCTTGGCCAGAATTGACAAGGCCTAGCACTGAGCCAGCCCGGTGCGCTGGACCGAGCACCGGGCACCACAGAAGCGTGCTTTTGGCCCAGCCAACAATTGGCCCGTCCCTTTTGGGAGTTTCAAGAATCCTTGGGTATCTTGAAGCCTCAGGAGCACCCTCCAACAAACGGAGCTGAATTTGGAGGAGAATCGAAGGAGATAGGGCTAAAACAAGTCCTAGTGATGCTTGGCCTAAGCATCAAGGAGACGAGCTAGGATGCTGATCCGAGGGAGTCAATACTAGGAGCTAGGATCAGGCCACCTCCTGAGCCTGATACAAGTAAGGATGCTCGACCATGATGAACGCGGGAAATGGAGAGAAGAAGCCAAGTACCTCCAAACAAGGAATCCTAATCAAGCTAGGATTTCCCGGTTTTGGACAGATTTCTAGTCTGACGAAGATTGACGAATATGGGCTACCTGGAGACAGAATTAGGACTGATGCTCAACACGAAAGTTGTAGCCCATAGAATCTTCTAGAAGTCTGCCAAAGGGCTTAATTTTCTGAATTAATTTACTATTTATTCGGCTGATTCTTCCAGAACCCGTGTAGCTGTTTTTTAGGAATTTTCCAGCTTTCTTTATTAGAGTTCTTGTTTAGAAGGAGTCTTTTCCTTCGGGAACAAGGCTCCGAATTTCAGTCCTTTTTTATGTATTTCTTTATTAGTTTATTAGCTATTTCATAGGAGGAAAAGGAGAGCCTGTTCTCCCTTCCTCACTATAAATAAGAGGCTTCGGCTTCATTGTAAAAACGAACCTTTTTTCAATCAATCAATCAAATACAGAACTTTTGTTCTTCAATTCTTAGTTTTATGCTGCGTGCATAGCTTAGAGTAGGTATTATCAACATAAGTATTCCCCTTCTGTCGTGGAGCCATTCCTGGACACTACGGGTTCCCGGCTGTTATAGCCGACGGTCCTAGTACTAATCCGCCCCCGGTGCCGAAGGTGATCGAGCGAAGGTTCAAGACTTGGGTGGTTAGGGTCGTCTGCCCACGGTTGCGGCGGTTCACATCACTAGGCCTACACCAGCACCCCCACCGGAGCCTAGAAGAGCCCAAGTCCCGGAGCTAGAAGATGCACCTGGGAGGATGCTGATCCTCAGCCAGGCACCAAGGCCAGCTCCTGCTCCAGCCAAAGTCCGGTTCATGACCCGCCAGGAGCTGATGTTGACACCGAGCCCAGACCCGGACCCTGGGCCGAGCCTAGCACCCCTCCTAGGCCCCATGCCGAATGCCACGAGCTCTGGATGGACAGCAGCCCCTAAAGACATCCCTAAGGTACCTTGGGAAGAAGGCTCGCAGCAGAATTCAAAAGGCCTGGACAGATTTGAAGAAGGCCCCAAGCTAAGCCTGCCACAGGCACAGGGCCCATGCAAGCGCCGTCAGAGGAGCACTTTTGGCCCAGACAACAATTGACCCGTGCCTTTTGGGATTTTCCAAAGGCACTGAATCCTTATGGCCCCAGGATTACTCTCCAACAAACGGAGCTCAATTTGGAGAAGTATCGAAGGAGATAGAGCTAGGCCAAGTCCTAGTAGGGCATGGATGGAGCACCAAAGAGCACTCCTCGGATGCTGACCCGAGGAAGCCTATGCTAGGAGCTATGATCAGGCCACCACCTGAGCCTGATCCAAGGAAGGATGCTTGACCATGATGAACGCGGGAAATGGAGAGAAGAAGCCAAGTACATCCGAACAAGGAATCCTAATCAAGCTAGGATTTCCCGGTTTTGGACAGATTTCTAGTCTGACAAAGATTGACGAATTCGGGCTACTTGGAGATAGAATTGGGGCTGAAGCCCAACATTAAAGTTGAAGCCCATGACGTCTACTAGTGATCTGCCAAAGGGCTTATTTTTCCTATTTTATTTGGCAATTTCTCCCAGAACCCGTTCTGCTGTTTTTAGGATTTTCCAGCCTCCTTTTTAGGAGTTCTAGTTTAGGTAGGATTCTTTTCCCTTATAGGATTGGAATCCAAATTTTCCCTCTTTTTAGTCTAGGTTAGGATTAGTTAAAGTCTCTTTAGTTTTCTAATTAGGACTCTTTTTATTTATTTATTATTATTTAATTAGTTTCTAAGGAGGAATAGGAGAGCTTGTTCCCTACTCCTCCCCCTATATAAAGAGGCCTTCGCCTCTCTTGTAAGACACACTTTGAAATTAATAAACTTCTTAAACTTCGGTTTTCTCTTAGCATGGAATTGCTATTCTCTTCTCGACTTTCATGGAATTGACTGTCGTTTAGACCGGCTTATCGTCTAGGGTATCCTCCCCTTGAAGTGGCGCCATCAACTTGATACTTCAGGTTCCTAGCTCTTTATAGCTAGCGGGTCAAAGTCCTCTCCATCCCGGTTCCCGACGGCTTCTACCTCGTTGCACGATCATCAACTTGCGGTGTTCAAGGGTCGTCTGCCCACGGTTGTAGCGGTTCACATCAGTAACAATGTAAGCTGAATTGTTAGAAATTGAACTTCAATTTAACTAGTCTCGTCATTTGTGAATTTGAGTGTGTTCTGAATTTGATTTGCTTCAGGACAAATAAAAGCTTAAGTGTGGCGTGATTTGATGACACTAAAATTATCGTGATTATCAGCCCCGATTAAGCGACATTGTGTTGCCTGTAGCACGTTTTAGCGATAGAATAGTGGATTTCGGTTCATATTCCCTATTTCCTACCGATATGGTTACCTTTGCCAGCTTCGGGTCCATTTGATGTGTTTTCTGGTGTCTCTTTCAGTACACAGGTTTTTGCCATCAATTAAGTAGTCGTCGGACATGTTCGGGATGCAATGGAGCCTCGAGGATGGTCCCAACACCATTGGAGAAGTCGAAGAAAGAAGAAAAGCTCATATTTCTGCCCATGGGAGAAGTTCTCAGCGAGAACTTTAATGTTCTCACCGAGAACCTTGTGGAAAAACAGCAAAAAATCTTGGCACAGTTCTAGAATTATTTGTAAAGAACTTATCGGCGAGAACTTCCAAGTTCTCTTCAAGAAGGTGCCGATTAAGTAGTAGAAAACTTTTCGGATTTTTAAATACTTTGTGAAGAAGCTCTTTGCGAGAACTTCAAGTTCTTGCCAAGAAATTTTGTCTTTTCCAGACCCAATACGTATTCGAGTTCAGCCTTATTTAATAACCTCTTCAGGCCCTTCCCAAGATACATTCGATTTTCTGAGGAGAGCCTTGACTTGGAGAGAGTTTGGAGCATATTTCGAAGTCCCGGAAGACACTCGGAGTATAGGATTCAAAGATTCTCAAGATCGAAGACGCTCGGAATCATTGGAATTAGGTTTTTCAATTTATCTCTATTCTTCCTTCCTAAGATGAATTCTCATGTAGTTTTTTTATGCTTACTTTATGGATATCAGTAGCTCAACTCTTCTAGCTTAGATTAGATGAATCCTAAGTGACATAGGGCTTTAAAGCGGTCACGGATTGGTGGGAAGTAAGACTTTAATTCAGACTCTTCTTTTTCATGTTTAATTCATTTTTAAAATCTTGTTTCTTCTCTGGGTTGATCACCTAGATTAAATTCTTGTTAGAATAAAGGATAATGATGAACGTCCACCTTGTTCTAGAACGTCAAATTAAATAGTTAACCAATTAAGAGGAAACACCTAACCAATAGGGGTTGTTTAGGGTCAATCTGTTTCAAGAGTAGGTCATAGCATTAATTCAGGTGTACCAGTCAGTTATCCATTGTAGAAGCGAACGCACGGATGGATAATTAATCTTGGTAGCTAGTTCAATAGTAGCGAACGTTCGTGAACTTAGACCTAAGGGTAAGGAGCTACGACGGTGAATAAGAACGGAATGAATTAAGTCTGAAACCTGCCAGTCTTGTGATTGTCAATGCCTTAGTGATCTGATGTGACTTTATTTAGTTCATTTTGAGCTTATGATTGACCTATGAAATGCCCGTATTTGATCCTTAAAGGCCATGATTTATATGCTTTTATGGAAGTTTTATGCAAAGTGCTCTTTTGTTGTCCAAGTGCCACTTTGAGTGCAATTTCAGTGCCTATTGGAGTTTTATCTGTGCATTTTCAGGCCTTGGTGTCGTAGTACTGGTGACAAGGAGCACATAGGATCAAACGGAAGGTCAATCGGAGCTAGGACGAAGGAGATATGGCCGTTGCAAAATCGAGAAAAGTGCACAGCTTTCTACTGAAGTTTTCGGCGAGAACCTCATAGTTCTCGCCGAGAATTTTCACCCAAACAGGAGACACCGAATAGCTGGAGCTGGGTTTTTGAAGAATTTTTCAGCAAAAACTTTCAGAGTTTTCGCCAAAAATTCATGAAGAAAGCAAGGAGCTGCCATAGGTTTTTCAAAGAATTTTTCGGCGAAAATTTATGAAGTTTTCGCCGAAAACTTGAAGAGAAATCGGCAGACTATTTAAAGAGGAGGCAGCCGAAATTAAAAGAGAACAATTCATAATTCTATTTCTCACCTTCATCAAAACCCTTTTCTCTCAACTTCTCAATCACTTTCTCCTCATCCTAATCCACAACCCTAGAGCAAGGTGCAACTCAAAGTAAAGGAGCTTGGATTGAAGTCCACATCCTTGGGAGAGGAGCTTGCAAGAAGAGGATTGCCATGGAGCTCTTGGTGACCATCTCTCTTTCTTTCTCTTTTGTACCCTTGGCCATGTGTGGCTGATTTCCTAGGTTTCCTTGGATTGATAGATAGTTATGCTATGATAGAGGTTGATTGTGTAAACATGCTATGATTGATCTTGGATGTAAGAAGATGATCTCTAGACTACTTGTTAATTCCATTGATTGCTATGTTTGCTTGATTTGGTCTATTCTTTGTGATGTAATGCATGAGAGTGCTTAGATTACATGGATTGTAGGTCTAGGGATTGAAGAGAGTGTGTTCTAAGAGATTAGATCATCTCAATTCAACCATAGTTGCATGATTTCTCTCTTGTGCATTTTATCGAACACTTGGTGTGCATTAGGTTTTTCATTCAATTGAACTTTGATTAGTCTTTTCATGATTCTCTTAGTGTTAGGACATTGACATGAGAGTGTGGTGTCTAGCCTAGTGGTCATAGAGTCATAGGAGAGGGTTTTGTAGCTTGGCATTTCATCAAACACCTTTAATGCATCCTTAGTCACTTAGCTTGAGAGCGAGAGCCTAAGTTGAGTGGTTCTAGGATAGGAACTTAGTGCTACGAGAGTGCATTGAGTCTATAGAAGGGATTTGCGTGGTCATTCGATTGCAACCTCGATCATGTTTGGCTTGTTTGAGCATTTATTCCTCTTGAGCATGATGAAGCTATCTTTCCAAGTGAACCTTCTTTATCTTTGATTTGCACGTTTTGTTTTGCTTTCTTGTTTAGTTTTCTTTATGCTTTTGATTTCTATTTCAAACTAAAACTCATTTTAAATGAATAGACTGTCCATGAACCTGTGAGTAGTGGCAATTGAGAGAGCCCTCGTGGAATACGACCTTGATTGTTGTGAGTTGAAATCCACACGTCATGATCTTAGGGGGATTCGAAATCTAAACTGCCTTCTCATTAATTGAAACCAATCAATCAATCCACCTATTAATCTCAATTACTTTTCTCTTTCCCTGCATGCTAGTAATAGAATTCTCGTGGAACTCATACCACACAACTTGCTAAACCCGAATAAGTTGCTAAATACTTTGAGTAAACATGAAGAAGAAAACCCGTGGAATACGATCTATCCTACTCTTGTTGGATAGTATTTCAACCATTGTTCTACTACCAATCAGCGGTTTAAGAGACTGAACCAACCCAATGTGAATGAACAGGTCCCTCTTCAGGAAGGAGAACCGATTCTCATCAGAGCGCACCATGTACAATGCCCTGAACAACTTATCATTTGGACGAACCCCAGTGCGACGACAAGACAGGGTGAAGGCAGCAATGGTGCCCCAAGCGCTAGCCACCAAACAAGCCATTGATTCGCCCAGCCATTGCAGGATCTTCACCTACCACATCTCCAGCGGCAGGAGAATGCCATACTTAAACGCCAAAATCCAAGCTCCCTTCTAGTTGGGAGGACAGTTTCCATCGGTTGACAGACGGGCGGGAGCAGCATACTAAAACCGTTGGGGTAAGCCAACGTTGATCATGAACTGGTTTATTTTGTGAGCAAAAGGGTAAAGGAAGTAAGGCGGTCTAACAACACGCCTTGTAAAGCCAGGGTGGCCGAACAGCCCAAATGTTGTGCCATGGAACGATGGTGTATCCCCCCAAAGGGAGAGCTACCTAACTCCATCTCAAACCCATGGATATCTCGCTCGAATCCATTCCGAAAGGAAGTGAATACACGCGGGCGGCCTTTAAATTTTGACGCTCGTGTTGGATCCAGAAGGAATGTGTGCGTCCTCTTCGGATCTTGAGTCCTCATACAACCAAGGTCCTTCCAGGGGGTACGGTATAGGGTAGAGCAGTGTTGGGCTCTCGACGTCTCCCTATTCCGGTGCGGAGCAGAAGCACCTACTGAGACTACAGGACCTCCCTAGGTGGGGAAACCATAGACTCACCGTTGTTTCCTCGCCCATCAGAAGGTGGGTTCCCAAGAGATTCATGGGCCCCTGACATCCCAGGAATCTCTTCCATGGGAAAAATGAAGTTAAAATCCCCGCTCTCTAGACGTTGAGAAAAGTTTGGCAATCATCTCGGAGAGGTTAGATCAAAGGCTCGAGCAGCAGAGATGGAGGCAAAGAACTTGAGTCTCTACAGTAAAAGCAGAAGTCGACGCCGACTCTAAAGAAGTTACACGTTCCGACGATGAAGGGTTGTTGATCCGATTCAACGAACCCTCTAGAAGAGAGAAAAAGTAACCACTCAAAAAGAAAACTAAGGGAAGAAAGAGAGGGAGACAGACACCCAAGAAACGGAAAAAGGGGTAAATGAAAATACAAACCGAAAAGAAAACTCACTAGCGTCAAAATCAAAAGACATCTTTACAAACGGTGGTGAAAACTCAGACGAGGAGAGAAGAAAATGTGAGCAGACGTCAAAACTTGAGCGTTCATCATTCAAGAGCTCATGACTTAGTGACAGAAAGGAGTGGGGCAAATGAAGACAAGCTCCAAGCTTTTATACAGATGACATGGGCAACCGAAGCATCGCAATGGTGCATGAGCGACACGTAGCCCTAACTCACATGCTCCCTGAAAAAAGTGGAGACCAATACGACAAGTGTCAGCGTCCCAATCGCTCACACGTGTGGTGGCTTCTAATTTTCAAACTCTCGAGGAAAAACTGCGACAGTCGTACGTGCCACAACGGCTTAAAAGAAAATTTATTCGCACACGTGGGAGGGATCATACGTTGAGGCATAAAAAGGCCCACCTCAGCGTAACACGGAATGAAGAACATTTTTCCCAGTCAGATGACACTTGTACAGACAGCATAGTAGCATTAGAAAGGTCAGAAAATGGTGATGTACTGACAAGAGAGGCAACAAAAGGTCAACGCCCAAGAAGACTTGCATCACAAATGTAAAGATAACAAACACCCAAGAGTGAAGCACGTCAAAAGACATTGAGTACAGATTGAGCTCCGACAAGATACGCCCAAGCGCCCCTCCTGCACAATGCTTAGGGAAATTGATGGCCCAACCCCTCTTGGGTTGAACCCAAAGAACCGGGTCCACTCTCATGTCAGATCGGGCTCACAAGATGCTAAAGCCCACCAGCTACTAGGGTTTCACCCCTGGAAACCCTAGCTACCATGTAGAGGTCAATACATGGCCGAATCTAACCAGCAATGGGGAGAGGCCAAGTGGAACCCAATGGATTCGTCAACGGGCTATAAATAGCAAAGGTATCCATCACATAAAGGGGATGCACAATAGAAAACCTACACAGACACACTCCTCTGGTCGTGCGCACCTGCTTGTACGCCCAGAGAACCCACACACTCCTACCGGCAACCCCCTAGCACTTCTCTACTTCCCACACCATTTTCCACATAAGCTTACCCTTACTCACAACACCCTCTTACTACGTTGTTTGACTAATTACTGCGACTACTAGGTACCACCCAGCCTAAGAAGTCAGACGATCCACTTTGACAATTTTTCACTCGAACCAACTTATTGGACAACCTAAACTCTATGGGATGAAACAATATGTATGAGGAGAGTTTGGCTACGGGAGTGAGAAGTTTAGAGATCCAAATTAAATCTCCATGTGTGATTCGACTATTCCCGGTGATCCAGATTAAATCTCCATGTGTGATTCGACTATTCTCGGACACTGGGAGATCCAACCACCAACATGTGATCAATGTTAGTCAATTTCAAAAGATTTTGCAAAAGGAGTGGAGTGTGAATCTGACACATATATACATGGAAGACAACCAACTTGCTAACTATTTGGCGAATAAAGGACATGGGCTTGATTTGGGTACTTATACTACAAATGAGGTGGATATCGATTTTTTTTCTTGAGGTAACTCTCGTAGGATATCGGAAGATAATCATGCATTCATCCTAGGTATCCACCCAAGCCGTAAGATTTACCAGTCTCTCAGTTGGAAGACATCAAAGAACATAATGTGCCACACAATGGGAAGCTTTGATTATCGTACGAGGAATAATTAGCAGTTAGACAGACGTTGTGGAGCTCAAGAAGGACAGGAAGTCAGCAACAACGGTTCTACCCCAGGAGGAAAAGACGTCAAAAATCACAAACAATGAGAAAACTGAGAACACATTCCCTTCAAAGTCCACATCGCACCAATCGTGAGTAGAGAAAATGACGCATGCACCCTTGAAAGCAAGAAATTCTAAAAATGAGGGGCAAAAATACCTAGGAACGAGATACCTATGGTAAAGAGAATGGATGAGGAGCAAACTCTAAAATTAATCTTGAGTCAGTAGGGAGGGGCGGTGTAACATCCCAACCTTTTTTGACAAGATATTGTCCACTTTGGGCCTAAGCCCTCACTGATTTGTTTTTTGGTGTTTGTAGGATTCAAACCCATGACATCCTCCTCTCAAGATCAAGCCCCCACCACTACACCCCAAAATGCGTCATGTCAGTTAAATTATTTCACATAGCCCATGAATCTCTCCCGTGCTTTGTCGATGTGGGATTTGCCTAAGATGTCACATACACCCCCCTCAGGGACTCAACGCACTCGTTGAGGTTTTCCCCACCATCAGTCAAGAGGGACGCGAAGAGGCTCTGATACCACTTGTAATATCCCAACCTTTTCTGACAAGATATTTTCGCTTTGGGCCTAAGCCCTGACAGATTTATTTTTGGATGTTGATGGGATTCGAACCCATAACCTCCTCCTCTCAAGATCAAGCCCCCACCACTACACCCCCAAAACGCGTCATGTCAGTTAAGGTTGAATTATTCCAGATAGCCCATGGATCTCTCATGTGCTTTGTCGATGTGGGATTTGCCTAGGATACCACAGACGGTCACTACGTACGAGGACTGCTGAAGAACTTGGCGTGTAGGGTGGAGCTGAATTAAGCGGGTTGGGGTGGAGGATTAGGTACACATCGTCCAAACCACATGATAAATGTATGTGTAAAGTGATTATAAAATATTGAATGTTTTAAAGGGTCATAAAATATTGAAGATATTCATATACCACCCAATTACGTGATATTCAATTACGACACCATGCCATGACCCATAAGTGAATATAAGTATGTTATTTTGTGGTCTTCATAATCCCAACTAATGCATATTGCATACGGCTCAGAAAAGACAATAGTGCATGGGAAATTGGATTAACAAGCCAAGGCTATACCACCACTAGAACTCGAGCTCGGAATATGAAGATTAGATGAAAACTCAACTTTGTATATAATAGAGGAAAAGTCAACACTTGAAATACGAGTTTCGCGCATAAATAGAAAAGATGGGCTATAATTATGGACTAACTGTCCCAATTCTAAAATTGTATAAGGCCCACCTAACCTTCTATTGTTCCATGTTAAACAAGTCATGACTCATCGATGGTCCATGTCGTCCACCTTTGAGCTAGACTGTCCAATAAAATTAATAAACTCACCCTCCTCATCACTAAAAATAATATCATCATCATTATCAAGAAGTAAGTTAGAGTTTCATCCTCATCATCACTAAAATCACAACATCATCGTCTGAAGCCACAATGTACACTTCTTTTGGGCCAGCAAGGGAAGGAATGGTTATTGTGAATTTGGGCTTGGAAGGTCCCACATCAGTTTCCTCAAGAAACTCGGTCTGGAGGAAAGGCCCAGATAGCGAAAGGAAAGCACTGCCACCTCTAACAACTAATGAATCCAATTTGAGCCTACCCCTTCTGCAGCAATCGCGTCAACACTTACCGATAGCGGACAGCCTTGACTTGTAGCAACTTAGGAACGGTCACCCGAAACCCAAGGATCTTCCTCCCGATTGTCGACTTAGACCCGGGGAAATCGAGTCACCACCTTGACGAAAAACATTCA
Source organism: Linum lewisii (assembly GCA_034768395.1). NCBI lineage: Eukaryota > Viridiplantae > Streptophyta > Magnoliopsida > Malpighiales > Linaceae > Linum > Linum lewisii. The sequence goes on from CM068300.1 coordinate 44,400,910, forward strand.
TTCTATGTTAGAACATGAAAGCATCTCGTATGGGGGACACGTTAACCTACACCTAATCCGAACACACATATTGAATACGATCATGTGGGGGAATTGAGGCTTGCAAAATTGTGGCTGGATTTTTTTTTTTTTATGTTGCTTCTACAAAAAAAGCAACAAGTATTACCTATGATATTGGTCGTTAATGCTCTTAGCATTATAGTTTATATAATATATTAAACATTCTTCAGATGAACCCAGAATCCAATAGACAATATGACCTATATTAGCAATACAGTCTGATTACACTCTTGGTAACATGCAAAATCCAAATTCCTAGTTGCGTTAAAGGAACTCTCGTGCATGGTGAATAGCAGATGCATGTGCATGGTCATCAATTCCATCTGTCTGAAGCAGGATGACAACGTACATAGAGTTTAGTTGGAGTTGTACTCTGCAATAGCCCCGGTCTCAAGCCAACTATAATCCTGACACAAAGCCTTGGTAATAGAACAAATACCAAGCTTAGCATAGAATGTTGTTAAGCAATGATCCTGACTATCACAGAGAAGGCCTTCTACTATTGCATGCTCAGTCTTTGGTATGACAATTCGTCATAGTTGAGGATGATCAAATCTAGAGGTGTCGACTCTCGCGGTTTTCACTACTATTCCCTACTCAGACTCTAGAATGATTTATCTGAATGCATTAAGTAGATCATATAAACACTAGTACAAAGGGGTTTCCTTTATTATAATACTAGTTAGTTTAAAACTATTTTCAAGAAAATTATAAATAGCTCAGTTGCATGCGAGCTCACCTACAGGTAGGTAAGTATGGCTATAAGGGCTAGCCAATATAGTTGTTGGGTAGAGAAGGGTTCAAGGGCGAATTCTCCTCTAGGGGTGGGAATCCGGGCTTTTGCAAATGGGTTTTTAGTCTTTTCCTAGATTTTGCCATGCTCTGATACCAATTGTTTTCATGCCAATTTTCTTCAATCGAAAGTATACCAATTTCGACCCTGTATCTTTTTGTCTTATCTTTTATTTTATAAATTTCTCCGACAAACTAATTTGATAACTTAATTTGATTCCCTTTCTTTTTCAACCTCCTTTTTTGACTTTTTTCTTTTATAATTTTCGAAGATGACATACTACCCTTATTATTATGCATACTGTCATCATAATGTATGTTACTATTTCTATATTATTGTTTTCGTGAAACATTTCTTTGTTATGGCTGATATTACTTAATTTATCAGTTTGGTACTTATCCTTTTTCCTATTATTTTTCCATCGATTTCGTTTTATTTTCCTAACACTACGAAATGGTCTTCTACTCATTTTATGAATACTTATTCTAATGGGTACTCACCATATGGTCCTATAGTGTTTTTCTCAATTAATTCGATTAGATCTGTCATAAACTGATCTTCACGAATGTATTCAGGCATAGTATCTAGATCTTCTTTTAATCCTTCATTTTGCTTATTTATAAAACTTCTGTATTCTAAAAGTTCTTTCTTAATATCTTTCCAAGCTTCTAGGTTTTCTTTTATTCTTTCGTATATTTTATAAGTGAGTTTATTAAAATAAAAAATTATTTTATTTAACTCGTTTTCCATTTTTATAATCTTTTACTCAGATCTATAATCATCTGCTTCAATGTTTCTATTTCACTATTATCTTGATTTTGATGGATTATTGTAATGTTTTTTATATCTTCTTCTTCCTGATTTTGGTTATCTAATTCTGTTGGCTGGAATCTTTCTGACTGAGTTAATCTTTCTATTTGGGTTCCTGTGATTTTTCTAGGATCCTGTTGTATAGATCGCCTACTTGGTTCGGCTTTTACTATTTTTAGTGGTGTTTCTAAATGAATTATTGGTTTAAATAAGTCTTTAATAGTGATGACTTCCTTATCCTTAAATGTTAAGCTATGATGGCTATTTGTTAAGGCATAGTTTATCTGATATGTTACCGAAAATGGTTTGCTATTTTCTTTCATAAGATCGTCCCTTTTTAATTCGTATTTTATAATTATCGACGAATCTAAGTTTTCATCTGTTAGACTTAATCCTTGTTGCAAATTTATATCAAATTTTATTATTCCACAATTTAGATTTCCTGATCCCTTAGCAATGATACTTTCTTCTTGATTTAAGATTCTATCATCTCTTATTTCCAATTCTATGGGAGCGTTAATTCCTAGTTTCATGGTAGATTTAATTATAATTTGAATGGTACTAATATGTATATATGCTATTTTCATCCTTTCTTCTACTTTTAGTTTGCTTAATCTCTTCCTGATTTGTTCTTTGTTAATAATTTGAATTAAAAAATTTCTGTTTGTTTGGTTGAATGGAATTGCTACTTCTCCTATCATTTTTCCATATTTTATTATGTTATCTCTGTTAAAAAGCTTTGATAAAAAAGATTTCGTTGCAAAATTTTGCGTTTCTGATAACGTAAAACTCGTTCTTTCTTTTATTTTTTTAACATCTATTAGTCCGTCCAAAAAATAATTATCTTCTTCGTGCCTTTGAATATAATCAAACATGTTATCACTACTTTCTGCCATATATTAAAAAGAAGTTCTTACGCTTAAGAATTTCATACCTGAATGGCTCTTTTGTTAGTGGCTTTTGAATCGTTCCTTCGTTTGGTGATGTAGATCTTCGTATTCTTTTTTGTGGTTGATTTAGTGGGTATGGTTGGTGGTTTTGTATTGTTGGTAGTTTTTTGGTATTTGTAAGACTCCAGGAACTTTCGTTCTAATCTTACTTGTAAGATTCAAGGAACTTTTGTTCCAATCTTACTTGGCCTCCAGAACAATATGTTCAAGCCAACGAATCTATTGCTCAAAATTACTCTGCCCTTTGTTTATGGATTACATCCTCCTTTTATAGGCGGAGGTTAGATGCTAAGAACATCATTGATTACATCATAGAAAAAAACGACAAAAATATAAAGATTACATTATTGCTCGACTTTTGATAGTGGGAGTCGGCCAACCCTCTTTTGTTCTTACTTCATTTTTTCTTCAGTAATAGATTCCCTTCAATAATGGAGTCTCCATTATTTTCCAGATGATCCCTTTGGTTGGACTGTCTTGTTCGATGTTGGTTAGTGCTCTGCACACTGCAAATAATCCTTTCACCAGATGATCTGGTCTTCGTTCATAATTTTCGAGATTATCCCTGGACGGATAATCATTATTTGATACTCCCATGAGAATAACTGCTTTTGTTCCCAATATAAGTTTTTCTTCTTCGTCGAATATTGGATAGCTGCTGGTGTACTTAAGGAAGATTTCTCTTCCCTTGGCAAATGATTCTGAATACCTCCGAATTATGATCTTGATTTTTTGAGGAAAATATTTGAATACCTCCGTAGTTGTTGAATAGATGGTGTCTATTAAACCATACTGATGTAGGTCAAATAGTAATTCTGGTGTTGCTTCCTCTGTTACCACGGCTTTTGGTCCTCCTCGATTGACAGGATAAAATCCCATCGTTGTATTTTGTTCCAATTTTTCTTCGTATTTTATTATCATGCTCCAATGGTTCATGAAACCTTGGAACGTTGGCTTCTTTGCTTCTTCTCTTTCTTGAGTTGTCGGTATACTTCTGATACTTGGTATTTTCATCACCATTTTTTGTTGCATTTGTTGTCATGATGGTTCTTTCAAGGCCATTACCTTGTATGATTGTTGAAGTGCTTGTTCTGCTTCTTCCTTTGTTTTGTAGGATTGATGTTGGACTGGCTTCCCCATTATGTGCTGGGATGCAATCGCCCAATTGTTGTATAATCCTCTGAATGGTCCGTTAAAGATAACGTACCATTTACTATTTTTCCTTTCGTCCTCTTCATATTTTTCTTTATCTTCTTTTTCTACCATGTCTGCCCATCTTGTTGGTTTGCTGCTTGAGGCTTGTTGCTGGCTTTCTTTGGATTTGTTGTCAGATTGTTTATGTTCCTCCATAGTTTTATTTTGTTGTTGTTGCTTTTGCAGAATGTTGATGGTGTCTTGTAATTCCTCTTCCTCCCCCTGCAGAGAAGGACCTGTGCTTCGAGTGCCTGACGACGCTCCTTTTTCTGCATGGCTGGTTCATCAATGATTTTATTATTCCTTCCATTCCCTTGTCAGTGTATCGGTGAAGGGATTGTTGCTTGATTTGATATACTTCAAATAGGGATTGTAGTAATGAAGTTGTTGTTGCCACCGGATTAATCGTCCTTTGTTGAAATCTGCTTGTAGCTTGTACCTCCAAAAACCTGTTACATATTTTGAATCGGTTTGAAGTTCAAACCTTGTTGATAATAATTCCAATTTCCATTTTTTCAGTGTTCTGAGACAGGCTAGTGTCTCTAATTCATGGATTGGATAATTCTGTTCAGTAGTAGTAAATGTTCCAGAAATATATTTGCATAGTTTCTTGGAATATTTATCACTATTGAACGGAACTGATGATACCCGAGAATCCGAAGATTCAATAATTCTGTCCGAAGACTAATAATCTTTAGGCTTTTCGCCAGAGATATTAACCTCATTTTGCTCAATAATATTACCAAAATTGTCCATTTGTAATAATTCATTGCCATTTTGAATAGCTAACATGCATCCGGCCCATGTATCTTTGGATGCATCTGTCTGAATTATTAAAAAAAAATTTCACATGGATTGTATAATTTTGGTAAATGCTGGCATTTCTCCTTCATTAATAAAACTATTTTTGTATCTTGATCATTCCATGACCAAGGTGTTTTTTCAGAAATCTTTTTCTGCAAATGCTTTCTTTCTTTTGCAAGATTCTTAAGAAATCCTTGTTCACTTATATAATTTAAACATCCCAGAAAACGTTGAATTTGTTTTCTATTTTCAAGTTGATTAGGAAATTTATCAATTTTTTCCTTAGTATTCGGTGATAATTCAATTTCACCAAAATTGTTTATTTTCATACCAAGGTATTCAATTTCTTCTTGAATGAGTTTTGATTTCTTTTTTTAAATAATTAAACCTTTTTCTTTAATTCGATTTAAAACTGTTAAAAGCTTTTCACAATGGTCTTCCTTGGTTTGATTAGTAAAAATAATTATATCGTCAATATAAGCAAGGCAAAAATCTTGTAATCCTTCTAGATTATGATCCATAAAACGTTGATAAATTGTTGGTGCTTGTTTTTATCCAAAAGGTAACACATTCCATTCATAATGTTTCTGAGGTGGACAGGAAAAAGCTGTTAGTGGTTTTGTGTTTTCATGCAATCTTAACTGCCAATATCCTGATTTAGCATCTAGACTACTAAACCATGTTTTTCCCTTAAGTCTTTCTAATATGTAATCATTTCGTGGTAGCTTATAACTGTCTCCTATGGTATTTTCGTTCAGTTTTTTGTAGTTAATAACCATACGTCTCTTTCATCTTTTTATTTCATTATTATTTTCTACATAAAATGCAGGTGCACTATGTGGACTTATACTTTCTCTGATGATTCCTTTATCTAGAAGTTCCTTGCATTCCTTTTGAAATTCTTCTACATCTCTCTGAGTATATTGAATTTTATTAGGAACATTAACTTCTATTATTAGATTCTTTAATTTTATTTCTATTAATTCGATGTTCTTATTTTTCTCTACATCTAGTGGGTGTTCACTACATATTTTATCTAAAGTTTCTTCGATGATTCCATGGCTTATTTGAATGTATTCAAGTCTATTTTTAATATTTTGTAAAACAATTTTTAAAGCTTCATTTTTTGTTATTATTTTTGTCGTAATCATTCTAGATTCCTGGTTTTTCATTCTTGGGCTTTTAAACTAATACTTTTTATTCTTTGAATAAAAAGTTGATAAAGTTTAAGAAAATTGTTTCCTATAATTAGATCTAATCCAGAATCATGCTGATATATAGTTTTTGCAGTAAAAGTGTATTGTTCTATAATAATTGGAACATAGATTTTGGCATACCATATTTCATGTATAGATTTATCTGCGACTATAATTTTTAATGGTTTTTCTAGTTTTTCCCAGTTTTTAATAGTTGTTCTTTTAGCAAAACAGAGGGTTGCCCCTGTATCAATATATGCTAAGTAATTCCTATTTTCTATTGTTATTTTTATGAAGGTTGCATTTGGATTTCCCTTAGATAAAGTTCTATTCAGACTCATCCGAAGATGTTTCTGAATAAAACTCGACTATCTCAATGTCTGATAGTTCACAATCTGAATCCTCTATTGGTTCGAAACCATAATCATAAGCTAATCTTAATACTTCTTGTTTTTTATTATTTTTATTTTTCTTTGGACATTCATTGGCATAATGTCCTTCTTCATTACACAACCAACATCGACAATTGGTTTTTTCTTTCGGGCAATATTCCACTTGTTTGCTTTTTTGTTTATATTGTTTTCTATTTCTACAATATCTATTAGATTTTTTATATTGATTTCTTTTATAATCTTTATAAGGTACTTTCCTAATTTTTCTGTATTTTTTATGTCTCTTTCTGTAATATTTTACCTTATCATCATTCTCACAACCGTATTTTCCTACCTTGTCTATACTTTGTTCACAGCATAATTTTATTTTAGCTTGTTTTTTTAGTTTTTCTTCGTTACATGCTTGCTTATGCCATTCTTGAAGAATTAAAATTCTTCCTCCTAGAGTGTTAGGGATGCTTTCTTTCCTTAATTCTTCTTCAAAAGTCGCTTCTACCTTAGATGCTACTATGGGTGGTAATTTTGCATATATTAGTTTGTCTAGTCTTTTCTAGCAGTTCTATAACCTGGTAGTAGTATTTTCTGAATTCACATATGAAAGGTTCTAAATAACACATATTACATATTCTAAGGTTCGTTAGGTGTCATATGGCTTGTTGACTCAATGTCGTATTTTGTTTTGTTTCTTGAGGAAATCTTCCTAGAAATTCATGAGTTATTACTTGTATAATTTTTTCAAATGTTTCTAAAGCGTTATCTCCATATATAAGAGTTTTACTAGGAATATCCATGGTGCCTAAGTAATGATAAATTATTCCGGTTGTTTTATAAATTATAAAGTTAAATATTTCTGCTGGTGCTAGATTTTTTAGATCTTCGTTGGTTTGAATTAATATCCCTATTCTATTTTTCCAGTCTTCCATATCTCTTAGTGGATCAGTGCTACAATCTAAATCTAATACATCAGGACTATTGGTGTTTGAATATTTTGGTATATATGATTGGGGTATTTTGTTCCATCCACCATTTTTACGAGGGGTGTACGAGTTTTTATATCAAATATTCGTCAAAAGAGATTGGTCCATCTAAATAGTTATTAAAATCACGTTTTTAGAGCTTTCGGGTTTCTCAGTTTTTACATAATTTGTGTAAGGGTTTTCGTCACTGCTATAATCCAGAATAATCTTATCGTTTTCGATATTATTATCTTCTGGTTCTGATTCAATAGAAATGGCTGCTAGTAGATCGTTTAGTTTATTGATTTGCTCATCTATGTTTGTCATGCTATTTTATAAGGTGGGTTTATTGTCAGCTGTTTTGTCTTTTTAATTCTATAATTTTCTAAATCTTCTATTGTAATATATCTCCTGTTTTTTATTTTAATTATTATTTCTTGAAGTTTGGTTATTATTTCTTCGAACCTAATTTCTTCTTCGAGTCCTTCATTATTTTTTCCACTTTTACTCTTAGTTTTAACCACTTTACTTATTATGGTTCTTGCCATTTCTAACTCAGTGTATAACTCTATTCGTCTTTCATTATTTTGATGATTTAATATATCTTTTAAAATTTTATTATTTTCCTCTAATACGTTTATCATGCTTAGGTGAAAGTCACCCAGTTATTTTTCCATTTTTTTGACTTTATTTGTTAGACTATCTTCTGTCATGGATTGCTTTGTTATTAAAATAAGTTGAAATATGTAAAAGTTGTTTTGCGAAAATATCCTTGGTGACATCAAAAAAGCTGTTGAAGTATGTAAAAGTTGTTTTGCGAAAGTATCGAAAATAGGAGATATATTACAATAGAAGATTTAGAAAATTATAGAATTAAAAAGACAAAAAAGCTGACAATAAACCCACCTTATAAAATAGCATGACAAACATAGATGAGCAAATCAATAAACTAAACGATCTACTAGCAGCCATTTCTATTGAATCAGAACCAGAAGATAATAATATTGAAAATGATAAGATAGTTCTGGATTATAGCAGTGACGAAAACCCTTACACAAATTATGTAAAAACTGAGAAACCCGAAAGCTCTAAAAAACGTGATTTTAATAACTATTCAGACGGACAAATCTCTTTTGACGAATATTTATATAAAAACTCGTACACCCCTCGTAAAAATGGTGGATGGAACAAAATACCCCAATCATATATACCAAAATATTCAAACACCAATAGTCCTGATGTATTAGATTTAGATTGTAGCACTGATCCACTAAGAGATATGGAAGACTGGAAAAATAGAATAGGGATATTAATTCAAACCAACGAAGATCTAAAAAATCTAGCACCAGCAGAAATATTTAACTTTATAATTTATAAAACAACCGGAATAGTTTATCATTACTTAGGCACCATGAATATTCCTAGTAAAACTCTTATATATGGAGATAACGCTTTAGAAACATTTGAAAAAATTATACAAGTAATAACTCATGAATTTCTAGGAAGATTTCCTCAAGAAACAAAACAAAATACGACATTGAGTCAACAAGCCATATGACACCTAACGAACCTTAGAATATGTAATATGTGTTATTTAGAACCTTTCATATGTGAATTCAGAAAATACTACTATCAGGTTATAGAACCTGCTAGAAAAGACCTAGACAAACTAATATATGCAAAATTACCACCCATAGTAGCATCTAAGGTAGAAGCGACTTTTGAAGAAGAATTAAGGAAAGAAAGCATCCCTAACACTCTAGGAGGAAGAATTTTAATTCTTCAAGAATGGCATAAGCAAGCATGTAACGAAGAAAAACTAAAAAAACAAGCTAAAATAAGATTATGTTGTGAACAAAATATAGACAAGGTAGGAAAATACGGTTGTGAGAATGATGATAAGGTAAAATATTACAGAAAGAGACATAAAAAATACAGAAAAATTAGGAAAGTACCTTATAAAGATTATAAAAGAAATCAATATAAAAAATCTAATAGATATTTTAGAAATAGAAAACAATATAAACAAAAAAGCAACAAGTGGAATATTGTCCGAAAGAAAAAACCAATTGTCGATGTTGGTTGTGTAATGAAGAAGGACATTATGCCAATAAATGTCCAAAGAAAAATAAAAATAATAAAAAACAAGAAGTATTAAGATTAGCTTATGATTATGGTTTCGAACCAATAGAGGATTCAGATTGTGAACTATCAGACATTGAGATAGTCGAGTTTTATTCAGAAACATCTTCGGATGAGTCCGAATAGAACTTTATCTAAGGGAAATCCAAATGCAACATTCATAAAAATAACAATAGAAAATAGGAATTACTTAGCATATATTGATACAGGGGCAACCCTCTGTTTTGCTAAAAGAACAACTATTAAAAACTAGGAAAACTAGAAAAACCATTAAAAATTATAGTCGCAGACAAATCTATACATGAAATATGGTATGCAAAAATCTATGTTACAATTATTATAGAACAATACACTTTTACTGCAAAAACTATATATCAGCATGATTCTAGATTAGATCTAATTATAGGAAACAATTTTCTTAAACTTTATCAACCTTTTGTTCAAAGAATAAAAAGTATTAGTTTAAAAGCCCCAAGAATGAAAAACCAGGAATCTAGAATGATTACGACAAAAATAATAACAAAAAATGAAGCTTTAAATTTTTTTTTACAAAATATTAAAAATAGACTTGAATACATTCAAATAAGCCATGGAATCATCGAAGAAACTTTAGATAAAATATGTAGTGAACACCCACTAGATGTAGAGAAAATAAGAACATCAAATTAATAGAAATAAAATTAAAGAATCCAACAATAGAAGTTAATGTTCCTAATAAAATTCAATACACTCAGAGAGATGTAGAAGAATTTCAAAAGGAATGCAATGAACTTCTAGATAAAGGAATCATTAGAGAAAGTATAAGTCCACATAGTGCACCTGCATTTTATGTAGAAAATAATAATGAAATAAAAAGAGGAAAGAGACGTATGGTTATTAACTACAAAAAACTGAACGAAAATACCATAGGAGACAGTTATAAGCTACCACGAAAAGATTACATATTAGAAAGACTTAAGGGAAAAACATGGTTTAGTAGTCTAGATGCTAAATCAGGATATTGGCAGTTAAGATTGCATGAAAACACAAAACCACTAACAGCTTTTTCCTGTCCACCTTAGAAACATTATGAATGGAATGTGTTACCTATGTTACCTATGTTTTCAAGTTGATTAGGGAATTTATCAATGTTTTCCTATCAACGTTTTATGGATCATAATCTAGAAGGATTACAAGATTTTTGCCTTGCTTATATTGACGATATAATTATTTTTACTAATCAAACCAAGGAAGACCATTGTGAAAAGCTTTTAACAGTTTTAAATCGAATTAAAGAAAAAGGTTTAATTATTTAAAAAAAGAAATCAAAACTCATTCAAGAAGAAATTGAATACCTTGGTATGAATACTAAGGAAAAAATTGATAAATTCCCTAATCAACTTGAAAATAGAAAACAAATTCAACGTTTTCTGGGATGTTTAAATTATATAAGTGAACAAGGATTTCTTAAGAATCTTGCAAAAGAAAGAAAGCATTTGCATAAAAAGATTTCTGAAAAAACACCTTGGTCATGGAATGATCAAGATACAAAAATAGTTTTATTAATGAAGGAGAAATGCCAACATTTACCAAAATTTATACAATCCATGTGAAAAAGATTTTTTAATAATTCAGACAGATGCATCCAAAGATACATGGGCCGGATGCATGTTAGCTATTCAAAATGGCAAGAAATTATTACAAATGGACAATTTTGGTAATATTATTGAGCAAAATGAGGTTAATATCTCTGGCGAAAAGCCTAAAGATTATCAGTCTTCAGATAGAATTATTGAATCTTCGGATTCTCGGGTATCATCAGTTCCGTTCAATAGTGATAAATATTCCAAGAAACTATGCAAATATATTTCTGGAACATTTACTACTACTGAACAGAATTATCCAATCCATGAATTAGAGACACTAGCCTGTCTCAGAACACTGAAAAAATGGAAATTGGAATTATTATCAACAAGGTTTGAACTTCAAACTGATTCAAAATATGTAACAGGTTTTTGGAGGTACAAGCTACAAGCAGATTTCAACAAAGGACGATTAATCCGGTGGCAACAACAACTTCATTACTACAATCCCTATTTGAAGTATATCAAATCAAGCAACAATCCCTTCACCGATACACTGACAAGGGAATGGAAGGAATAATAAAATCATTGATGAACCAGCTCATGCAGAAAAAGGAGCGTCGTCAGGCACTCGAAGCACAGGTCCTTCTCTACAGGGGGGAGGAAGAGGAATTACAAGACACCATCAACATTCTGCAAAAGCAACAACAACAAAATAAAAACACAAAATTTTGTAACGAAATCTTTTTTATGAAAGCTTTTTAACAGAGATTACATAATAAAATATAGAAAAATGATAGGAGAAGTAGCAATTCCATTCAACCAAACAAACGGAATTTTTTTAATTCAAATTATTAACAAAGAACAAATCAGGAAGAGATTAAGCAAACTAAAAGCAGAAGAAAGGATGAAAATAGCATATATACATATTAGTACCATTCAAATTATAATTAAATCTACCATGAAACTAGGAATTAAAGCTCCCATAGAATTGGAAATAAGAGATGATAGAATCATAAATCAAGAAGAAAGTATCATTGCTAAGGGATCAGGAAATCTAAATTGTGGAATAATAAAATTTGATATAAATTTGCAACAAGGATTAAGTCTAACAGATGAAAACTTAGATTCGTCGATAATTATAAAATACGAATTAAAAAGGGACGATCTTATGAAAGAAAATAGCAAACCATTTTCGGTAACATATCAGATAAACTATGCCTTAACAAATAGCCACCATAGCTTAACATTTAAGGATAAGGAAGTCATCACTATTAAAGACTTATTTAAACCAATAATTCATTTAGAAACACCACTAAAAATAGTAAAAGCCGAACCAAGTAGGCGATCTATACAGCAGGATCCTAGAAAAATCAAAGGAACCCAAATAGAAAGATTAACTCAGTCAGAAAGATTCCAGCCAACAGAATTAGATAACCAAAATCAGGAAGAAGAAGATATAAAAAACATTACAATAATCCATCAAAATCAAGATAATAGTGAAATAGAAACATTGAAGCAGATGATTATAGATCTGAGTAAAAGATTATAAAAATGGAAAATGAGTTAAATAAAATAATTTTTTATTTTAATAAACTCACTTATAAAATATACGAAAGAATAAAAGAAAACCTAGAAGCTTGGAAAGATATTAAGAAAGAACTTTTAGAATACAGAAGTTTTATAAATAAGCAAAATGAAGGATTAAAAGAAGATCTAGATACTATGCCTGAATACATTCGTGAAGATCAGTTTATGACAGATCTAATCGAATTAATTGAGAAAAACACTATAGGACCATATGGTGAGTACCCATTAGAATAAGTATTCATAAAATGAGTAGAAGACCATTTCGTAGTGTTAGGAAAATAAAATGAAATCGATGGAAAAATAATAGGAAAAAGGATAAGTACCAAACTGATAAATTAAGTAATATCAGTCATAACAAAGAAATGTTTCACGAAAACAATAATATAGAAATAGTAACATACATTATGATGACAGTATGCATAATAATCAATGTTGTCAGGACCGGACCGGTCGTTAAACCGGTGAAGTGAGAGGTTCAAGGGTCAAAGGTTGAACCGGAATTAAACCGTAAAACCCGGTATAAAGAACCGGTTACACATTTTACTTAAAAAGTTAAATATCATTATAGTAATTACTTATAACTTAGGTATCAATTTGTAATAATACTTTATATATATATTTAGTCTCAGAAACCCTAAGGCTTCTTGTTCTATCTATTTCCGTCGCTGCTTCTTTTTTCACAACTCTCAATTTCCATCTCTTTCCACCATGAATACTCTGCTTCTTTCCTATAAAAAAATACTTTGCTTCTTCTCCATTCTTAATCACCAATCACCCATTCTCTTCTCACTATCCCACACCTATTCTCCTTTCTTTATTAATCATCAAACACACTAAATTCTATCCATTTATATGATAGCGTTTGCTGGAGTTGGAGCCACGAGAAAGAACGCAAAAGAAAATAAAAGCCTGAGGATGATTGGAAACTAGATCTGGACTCGAATCTGAGTTTGATAATGATTGTTATTGAAGCTATCAATCACAATGAGGTCTGTTGTGTTTATGTAGGAATAGGGAGGACCGACACGGCGACACTGGATACCCAGAAAGAAGAACAAAATTTTGGGTTGAAAACTTGAAATCTGAAACGCTACTGGCTGGAAACCGCTCAAACCGTCCAAAACGGTTCGAACAATTTCCACGGTTTTTACGGGTTGAACCGGATATTTAGGGCAATCAGACCGCATAGACTTTTACCATGGATCGGACCGGTCTGGAGGCCGGTTCCCGGGTTTACTGGTTCGACCGGCCGGTCCGATCCGGTTTTAATAACATGGATAATAATAAGGGTAGTATGTCATCTTCGAAAATTATAAAAGAAAAAAAGTCAAAAAAGGAGGTTGAAAAAGAAAGGGAATCAAATTAAGTTATCAAATTAGTTTGTCGGAGAAATTTATAAAATAAAAGATAAGACAAAAAGATACAGGGTCAAAATTGGTATACTTTCGATTGAAGAAAATTGGCATGAAAACAATTGGTATCAGAGCATGGCAAAATCTAGGAAAATACTAAAAACCCATTTGCAAAAGCCCGGATTCCCACCCCTATTCTCCTCAGCCTAGGTGAATATGGTAGGAGGAAAAAGGGGGCGGGCTTGCCCCATGTAAACTCCATCTCCTTTCCCATTTCCCCATACCCAACACTCCTCTCCCTCAAGCTTTAAAGTAAGTCTTCTAATTTTTTACTTAGTTGTCAGAGAATTAGGATTTTAGGTTAGAGAATTAGGGCCAGAGAATGACGAGCTCACCTATTTACACACATCTTTTTACATTATATGGTTATGTTTTTGTTTGGAACCATTGCACTAACCCAACATTTTTAGTACCTTTCGTCTGAGTTTGGAACCTTCCTAATTGGTATGTGTCTTATAAATTAATCATTGACAGCACAACGAATATCCCTAATAGACCTAAAAATATTTGTGGTTTCAATAATCACTGGACAGCTTCACAAGAAAGATGATAAAAACTTAATGTGGATGCTGCAACAAGAGCTAGTAACCAGTTAGGGGCAGTTGGAGTTGTGATTCGTTTTTTTTTTTTTTTGTAAAGGGAGTTGTGATTCGTGACCATTCAGAAGTTGTACCTAATGCGGGTGCTTTTCATTATTCTTTCATTCTCCACGTAGACATTCTTGGACTTCTCATATTCATGGATGTTTATGTTGGGAAATTTCTAGAGTAATTTCAAATCTAATTGTGGAAAGAGATATCCAAGTCATGGTCAATCAAATCAATTATCGAAACTCATACCATTTTTTGGAAAAATTATATATGAAGAATTTTTTGCTATTTAAAAGAATATCCGTTGTCAAATTTAGATTTACCTCGCACTATTGTAACTTAGTCATCCACCATGTGACAAGAAAAAAATCTCTTTGGAATTTATATTTGCATTTGACTTTTATGACTGAGTATATGATTATTTTCTGAAAAATGACATATATAACTTAGTGGTGTGTTAATGCGTCTCTAAGTTAATTGCATTTTATAATTAAAATAATTATTATTTATTTTTGTCTCAAATCATCTTGTAAATTTTTTTTGTGGGAAACGGTGCAAAAGCGTCTCAAATAACTAGGAACAAGTTTGGGTTTGGAAATACTCATACAGTCATGACGAAGAAAATACCCAAGATTACAATTAGAAACAGAAATATTGTGTGTTCTAAGCAGAAGATTATGCCCACAGCTAGCCAAGTAGTCTGCAGCTTTATTTCCTTCTCTATTGGTGCGGGAGAACGTCACCTCCCAATCACGTTGGAGCAGTCTTCTAATGGTGAGAATCTCACCATCATGTCGGTGGGTGAGTTCCTCTTTTGAATTGATCAAAGCTAACACCACCTGGGAGTCAACGCGAGTAGCAACTCTGCGAAAACCAGCATCTCAAGCCATCTCGGGACCCACGATAGCCCCTTGGAGTTCAGCACGTGTGATGGAATAACAACCGAGGTTGATTGAGAAGGATTTGAGGCAACGCCCGAATTCATCTCAAAGAAGTCGTCTAGCAGTCGCGCTTCCAGTTTCGGGTATAATAGAACCATATGTATTCAGGACTATCCATTCCATCGGTCCAGGTTCCCAAGCAATATCTACCTAGTTCCATTCTGAATGAAGAACTCCAAACCTTTGGGTACCAATAAAAGTTGAGTGAACTGTCTCTGTCCATCACGAGCTTTTGGAAGCCACCGAAACAGGGTGATTGTTGTCAGTGAAAATCCATTCGTTTCTTGTCTTCCACAAGTACCAGCACAAGATACGAATATCTAATGACCTGTCATGCTCCAACACACCACGGATCCATTGATCGACATCAGTCTCGTTCTGGATAGATCAGTTCAAGCGAAGCTAAGAAGGTCACATACTTGAGCTGTGAAGGGGCAGTCCCAAATGACATGAAGGACCGACTACTCGGGATTACCACACCTGAGGAAGCTGTTATCAATGCACATGTGTCGACGCTTCCTCTCGAGGTTTGTGAGCAGTTTCTCGTGCGCCACCAACCAAATAAAGTATTGGATTCATCTTGGACCTACCCATTTCCAAACCGTATTCCAGGAGGCTTCATATCTTGGGTTTTTCGGTCGGGTAACAAGATCATAAGCTGAACAGATGGAGAATTTTTCACACACCCCTAAACCCACGTATCATCTCCTCGATCAGCGCTTAGAGGGAGCATTCCGACGATCTCATAGATGATGTCTATAGGTAGAGTTCCTTGGAGTCCAATAGTGTTCCAAGTACCTGAATCTGTAACAAAATCAAACACCTTAGCTTTCTTGTCGATGGACTCATCGGGATCAACCACTACATCGATTATTCTCGTACCTGAGTCCAACCAGTCCCCAGTTGAAAAATTAGTATATTTTCCGTTACGGATACCTAATTGGGCACCTTCAAGCATCACATTCCACGAACGAGATATTCCTCTCCATATCCCTGATTGGGAAGTCAGATTCCTTGGTTGGAGGACACCTCCAACTTCTTGAAAATATTTAGTTTGCAGCACCTGAACCCACAATGCTTCTGAGTCCTGAAAGAAAGTTTAGCCATGTAAGTAGTGTTCAGTGGAGCACCAAACGTAACCCCAAACCCCCTTTAGATTTTGGCTTGCAGATCTGCTCCCTGGACATAAGGTGCATCTTCTACTCTTATGAGGTTGAACCCCAAACAAAATATTTGATCATCTTATCTATTCCTTAACATGTTGAAATAGGGATAACTAATGTCTTCATGAAATATGAGGGTATTGCACTCAAAGCTGAGTGAGCCAATGTAACTCTACCTGCAAGAAAGAGCATTTTTTCTTCCCAACCGGCAAGTTTCCCATCGCGTCTTTCCATAATACATTATATGTCGCATTAGTCGTCCTTCCATGCAGGACTGACACTCCCAAATAACGCTCGAGATCCTGCATAAGAGGCATTTCAAGATGGTTGGAAATATCATGACTAGCTTTCCTCTCTATATTCTTTCAACAAAAAATCAGCTTATCCTTGCTAACGACTTGTCCAGATGCCTCACAGAAAGTCTCCAAACATCTCGATATGACCGCAACCTGGTCAATAGAAGCACATGAAAAAAAGATCAGATCGCCAGCATAAAACAAATGCGAAAGCAAAGGGCCACCTGCAACTAGACTGATTGGAATCCAATCTCCCGCGTCAACCGCTTTGTTGATCAAATGACTGAGCCTCTCCATGCACAGAGTAAGTAGAAATTCTGATAGAGGGCATCCCTGTCGGATGCCTCTTTTAGGGGTTGAAGATTCAGTAAACTCGCCATTTCAAAGAACCTGGAATTTCGCTGTCCGAACGCACGTCATGATAAGGTCAATCATACCTCTCTCAATACCAATTTCCACAAGCGTGTCTTCCAGAATGGACCATTTGATTCTGTCATAGGCCTTCTTCAAGTTAATTATAATCACCATCCTCATATGCCTCCCTTTATCATGTTCCATGGTTATTATCTGAGATTTGTCTCTTGGGAACAAAGCTAGCTTGATTGGAAAGAATCAGCTTCCCCATGAAAGGACTCAATCTGGAAGTGAGACATTTATTGATCACTTTATAAATGACATTACACAAGCTGATAAGATGAAGTTGAGACACAGTCACTGGATGTTGGACTTTGGGAATGAGCACAATAATAGTTCCATTAACTGTCACAACAATCTCAAGATTGGTGAAGCAGCAGGATACAAATCTATAAATTGCATCGCCAACAGAATCCCAATTATGTTGAAAAAAGTAAGGTTGAAATCGATCTTTACCTGGCGCTTTGAGCTTCCTCGTGCTCATAAGGGCCCTTTTGACCTCATCCATACACGGCGGGTTGGTTAATCGTCTAGCCACTCCAACTTCCAGACCCGCAAAACCATGGTCCAGCCGCGAACAATCGACATCCATGTCCTGGAAATGCTGCACAAAATAAGAGACCTCCAACACCTTAAGCAAGTTTTGGTCTTCTTCTTAATCTCCAAGGTCATTACGAAGGGCGGTGATTTTATTGCTATGCGCCGTTGAAGAGCTTAAGTGTGAGGGAAATGTGTATTACGATCTCCGAGCGTATTCGAGTTGTTCCGAGATTTTTGGATCTAGAGTAGCTCCTCGCCCCATAAGACCTCCTCGAGATTCTGGCTACACTTAGCAGCAGCAATGAAAGCATAATTAGTCAACACACGAGTTGGCATGATCATCCAACTCGACTAAATGTTGTTGAAGGGCAGCTTTCTTCCCATGAATCCACCCAAAAACATCTTTGTTCCACCTCCGGAGTTTCACTGTCAGCTTCTTAAGATTGTGGACGATGCCTTCATTACTTGACCACGTGTTCATCATGAGCCTAGGAAATTTGAAGTGGCCAATCCAAGGGGAAAGAAACCTGAACGGACGCAAGCCAAGAGGAGAGGTGGGATTGGCAGGAGTGTTGAGTACAATAAGCCGATGATCTTATCTGATTCGAACAAGATGCTTCACCCCAAACTCAGGAAACATGTTGGTCCACCTGATCGTTCCCATTGCTCAATCTAGACGCTCACGGGTACATCCTCGAAACCAAGTAAAATTTGGACCAGAGTAACCAAGATCAACCAAACCACAGTCAGATACACAACTACGGAATGATGCAGCTCGATATGGGTTAAAGGCTGCACAACCAGCCTTCTCGTCTTCACTTGTATATGAATTGCTTGGAATGACCTGTCCACCTCCACAATTTCGATCTTCCCTTTATTCCATAAGATCCACAGAGATCGAGAACCTTTGTGCATCCTCAATAATGTTGCCATCAAACCCAAGCTTCCACACAACCTCTAAGGCAACACTGCCATTGATTCTTGGTTCGATAATAAACACAATATTCGGTTTAACGATGGTCATCTCGTAAACTTTGGTAATGGCAGGACTATTTTTTTTTGGTAGAAAGACGGGTGAGGACCACCCTTAGCTATTAATAGAAATCAAACGGGGGAAAGCAACCCCAATACAGTCGCTACGAAGAGCGGCAAGAATGACCGAAGGAAGATTACAAATAAAGTGGGTGCCGAAAGGCTGAGCATGGCCAAGATGCGCCAGTAGATCAGCAACTTGGTTTGTTTCCCTATAAGTATGTTGAATCTTGACTTGCCACTGTCTATTCCGCAACATGCGGATTTGTTGAATGATATGCCCATGCCCGGTGTCCTCAGAATCAGACCCCAGGATAGATGCCAAAGCCGCGGAGGAGTCAAGCTCTAGGATGACTTTCCGCACCCCAAGATCCCACGCAATATGGAGACCAATTTTGGCCGCCCGTAATTCAGCTCTCATAATTGAGCAAGTTCCCAGATTGGCTGCGAAGGCCTCCAACTTCCTTCCTTGGCCATCTCTAATGATTCCACCAGCGGCCGCAGAGTTCGTATGCTGAATGACCGAGCCATCTGTGTTTATTTTGACCCATCCATCAGGCGGGGGACTCCAACTGAGGAGGGATTCCTGTCTTCGAGAAGCTGTAATCGATAAGCTTTGTGAGTGGGCTTTCATTGTCTCTCGAACCCCGGCGATCCAATACAGGACTCGTAGGCGGAGCTGATCGCTTGTCACAGAAGCTTGATCGAAAATAGCTTCATTTCTGGCTTTCCAAATCAGCCAAGCTGCAATACCCACAAGGAGTCCTCTCTCATTAGATTTGAGTTCCCTGTTAAGCCACTCCTGCAACGAGCCTGCAAAAAAAAGCTCCAGCTGTGCCCTTGGGATGATCTCTGCCCATAAACTTCTAGCATGGCGGCAGTCACGGAGAATGTGCAGCGTGTCTTCCACACCCTCATTGCATCTGCTACAGTTGGCATCATTAGACAAATGTCTCCTGCACCTCTCCACATTGGTGAGGAGGCGATTATGGGCAGCAAGCCAAAGAAAGAATCTAACACGATTAGGACTGTTCCATTGCCACACCGTCCTCCACAACTGGTCCGAGTTCCCCCTGTCACTTGCCGCCAACACTTCATAGGCTGATTTGATTGAAAAAATCCCTTTCGGGTCCGGCCCCCAAATTAACTCATCATCTCCACTTTCTGGATTGGGGGGCTCCATTCCCACCACTTGCATGGCCACACTCGGCGGAAGAGATTGTTGGAGCAGCTCCCAATTCCAATTCAAATGCTCCCCTGTAGCCTCAGCAACGGTTCGCATTTCCTCCCTACTATCAAGCTCCTGCAAGGCGACATCAGCAAGTACAACCCCACTGTCCAGCCACTTGTCAAACCAGAATGAAGTACCTTGTCCATTCCTCACGCTCGATTGACAGGCTTGGCGAAGAACCGGCCAGACCTCACGAATACCTTGCCACAGCCTCGAGCCCCAGTTGACGCGCCGGATTGTGTACCCATTGTCCATCTCTTTAAGATATTTGGAAGTCAGCACCTTAACCCAAAGTTTATTAGGGGCCTTCAAGATCATCCATCCAAGCTTCATCAAGAACGCATCGTTAAGCTCCTTAGCTTTCTGCAATCCCAAGCCTCCTTGCGATTTGGGCCTGCAAACAACATCCCACGATAATAAGTGAACCTTCCTCTGGTCAATCGACCCACCCCACACAAACTGTCTAATCCTCGAGTCAATGGCTTTGATAATCGAAGCCGGAAGGACAGAAGTTTGCATAGCATAAGTAGGTAAAGCATTCAAAACTGAATGCGCCAACGTAACTCTACCGGCAAGGGCAAAGCGAATTACGCTTCCAACCATCGAGCTTACTATCAATACGCTCAATGATATACTCATAAGTGTTTTTATTGACCCGACCATGGAGGACGGGAACACCCAGGTACCGTCCAAGGTCAGAAGTCTCAGCAATACCAAGAGCTCGGCTAGTACGGCGCCGGACAGAACTATCAGTATTACGGGAAAAGAGCACACGGGACTTCTCCAAGCTCACCATCTGGCCGGAAGCCTGACAAAACTTATTAAGGCAATCAGAGATAACCCGGCATTGTCTAGGATTAACTTCCCCAAACAGGACCAGATCATCCGCAAAGAAAAGATGGGAGAGATTAGGCCCCTCCTTGGCAAGCCAGATAATCATCATCATCATCACATAGTAATGGCAGGACTATTGATTTCACACTTAAAATGATAATATGATTGCGTGCACAATAAGGGTGTTGTCATTACTCATTATTAGTTACAATAATCCCGCCTTTGTGGTTTTAATCACCCAATGATAATTCATTGAATCAAATTCCAAATTATTATTTAATAATCAGTTTATGATGTAATTGAATATTGTTAAATTAGGCGTAAGAAAATGCAATGAGGGGAAAGGAAACAGTGCTTAATGCTTATGTTATGCGAGATCATCATCATCATCACATGTGGGACACCATCCAACGGCACTCATTATGATTACCATATATAATAGTTTTCAAAGTAATAAGGGTTACTAATGCACAAGTAAATTATTATGATGTAAGGTATCATAGAACATGCATGAAAAAACATTAATTTAAAAAAACAATATATCACGTAAACATGTAAATGAGCTGACTATGGGCTTTCAAACTTTTTATAGAGTGATGGTTTATGATCTCAAATTAAGAAACTTAAAATATCAACAAGTGAGATTGAGGAATGTCAAGTGTTTATGATGTATCTCAAATTAAGAAACTTAAAGTATTTACAAGTTTGAAAAAATCTCAGTTATGGTCCCACACGGGATCCCGGTGGGTGACAAAGGGGGGACTTTGTCCCTCATACAAAATTAACTCACAGCCATTAGATTAACTAGTATCACATCTAACGGCTCTTATCAATAGTATTTAAGGGTGGTTTTTTACTGAATTCTTTTTTACAATTACCCAGCCGCCACTTTCCTAGGGTTTTTTAACTGACCCCCCTCCCTCTCCATCGTGTTCCAGTCGCACCTCTGTTCTCTCACCCCGATCGTCTGTTCGGTCGACGCCGCTCCTCTGTTTCCTTGCCGGCTTTCATTCCCTCGACGCCGTTCATCCTTTCCCTCGACGCCGCTATTCTGTTCCCTCGCCTCCGCAGTTGGTACCTCTGCCGCCGATCAGCGAGGGTTGGCATCCAAGCTCCTCTGCCGACGAAGACACACGGCGAGGTAAGCTATGATTCAATAAAAAAAGCCAAACTCTGATTCAATCACCGAAGAAGAAACTCGAGCAGATACTGAAAATTCTGATTACATAGCTCTTCTATTGCTTTCGGTATTGCAATCCAGGTCAGTCACTGTTTGTTTTCAATGATTGTGGTGGTTTTGTGTTCGATGATGGATTGTGATGCCCGAATATCATGAATCAATACATGTAGCTATATAGTACTTGTATGCTCGTAGTACTAGTATGTTTGATTACGATTTCTAAAGAGATGGTTTGCCTCAAAAATTTTCAGATTTTTCAGTGTGAAATTGAAATTTGATTAGAAGTACGTTAATGGGCAGCAGTTCAATGTGTGTTCTGTCTCTTTGTCGTATTTTTGGTTCAAACATGTTAATGGTGTACGTAGTGAATTTGAATGCTAAATGATCATGAATCTATACTTGGATCTATACAATACTTGTATGCCGAAAGTACTAGTATGTTTTTTACTAATATCAATTAAGTCGGTTCTATGATGTGGGGAATGTTCCGAATTTTAAGCCGGTGCATTACTAGTTTAAGAATATGCTTCTATTGTGAATAATTTTTCATCTGTTCTTCACAACCCTTATCTTTCTTTCACTTTATTTGTTGTTCAAACTATTCTTCTAAGCTCGATCTTTGTTTCATCTCAATTCTTTTGCTTTTAAACATCTTAGAACTCATATGGTTTTGAATGTGGTAAATCATTCAAATATTCTTTTCCAAATAATATAAAGAAATAGTAATTTTTGTCATTTGGATTTGAACAATAAAGGGTATATATATGGATCTTGTTGGCAGCTATACCTACAATAGTTAGTGCATGTAATTAGATGATAAAGATGGATGATAGATAGACAGAACAGAAGCAAGCAATTGCAGTAGAAGGTTCTTGTTGGATTGAAATACTTGCTTATAGTTTAAATAGCAAGTAGCAGGTTCTTGTAGGTACTTGTAGGATTGAAATACTTGTTTGTAGATAGTCTTGAAATACTTGTAGACTCGTAGTACTAGTATGTTTCGGACTAAGTTCATGTAGGTAGCTTCTTCGATGTTGGAAACGTGAAGAATATTTAAGCCTCCGTACTAGTATCCCATAAACAAGTAATCGCTTTTGTAGTTGGAAACTAAGTTAAAGTTCCACGTTTGGTTTTACAGGGCTCAGAAATAGATTTTTGTTGTTGCTGCATGGGAGAACAGCAAGAAGGCAGCTGCAGAAGCTAAGCTGAAAAAGATCGAGGTAAATCGGAACTCACCGTTTCATCCGAGTTGGGTGTCTTCCTTCATAGACTTTCAGTTAACAGAAGTAAGTACATTTTGCAGGATCAATTGGAGAAGAAGAAGGCAGGATATACAGAGAAGATGAAGAACAGAGTAGCTCAAATACACAAAGAAGCTGAAGAGAAAAGAGCAATGGTGAAGCCAAGCATGGCGAAGAGATTCTGAAAGCCGAAGAAATGGCTGCTAAGTACCGCGCCACCGGCCAAGTCCCAAAGAAGCTCCTTGGTTGCTTCTGAATCAAAGACAGCCATTGCCAGAGTTTCCTCTTTTTTGTGTGTTTTCTGGATTCAAATTTGGTTTCTTTTCTCAGCTTTGTTCATTTCTGCTGCTTTTCAAGTTGGTTTGTCGTATGAGCTAAGGAAAATGTGTGTATTTTTCATTACTTTTTATTTAAATGTGTGTATTTTTTTTATTCTGTAATGCTGTGCATATGTACAGAAGCTGTGTTTCTTAATCCGAACATTTATTTTCATCTCTTTGAACATGTTCTTTTCACCATTTTAGTATCTTTTAGCTCAGAACAATGTATGTTATATTGAGCAGATAAACCAAAGATTTTTAGTCCTTCCCTTTTAGCTTAAAGCTATAAGTCAAACTCGTTGACCAGTTTGTCTTGTACTTCTTGGACTATAGTCAAGAACAGAGCTTTTCATTACCCAGATTGAACTGTGAATCAAATTAACCCAGTTTAGCTCATGGTTGAAGTTAGTTTAACATCTTGAGGTAAAATAGAACAAGAATGGCATAGTTAAGAAGAAGACTGATCTCTGAAGCTGTAATACAGTAACTAAGAACAGAGCTTTTCCATACCTAGATTAAAGGTTAAGCAACAACTGGTGAAGTACCATGAGTTTCAGAGCATTCAGCTCAAATCTAAATGAAGAAGAAGAAGATTAGGATTAGATTCATTGTGGTAATAATTGCATAAGCTGCCAGTTTAAATGAAGAAGAAGATTAAGATTAGATAAATAAGTAATAAAATATTTAGTGCAAATTTTAAGGAAGAGATATTTTGTAAAATATTGAATTAATAATTAACCATTAAAATGGGAAAATCAATAGCATATATGGCGGTTCCCTTAATAGCCGAGGTGAGAGATTTTAATTATTTATTTAATTAGATGTAATAACTAATTAAGAATATAAGATAAGATCAACGGTAGGGATTCAACTTTGTGTAGGAGACAAAGTTTCTCCTTTGTCACCGAAAAAAATCCCGTCCCACACTATTGTAAGAAAGGTTGATTACTTTTAGGGAGATTTTTTCGGTGACAAAGTCTAAATTTTGTCACCTATACAAAGTTTAATCTGGACCCTTAATCTCTTATCCACTTCTTAATTAATTATTTAAGTGGATTTAATTAAAAAAAAACCCCACACTCCCACGCTCCCTTCTTAATTGATAATTAATTTTTGATTATCTCTTCCTAAAAAAATGGGTGAGAATATTCTCTTAACTTTTTAATAATCATAATCTTCTTCTTACTCTTTCAATCACATGCACGCCATTATAATAATATGAAACTTTCAATTTTTCTTGAGTAAATCAGTCTCTCATAATTACAGTAAAAAGTTCAAGCTCCCAAGTTCGAGTTTTATAATGGAGGTACGAGTCAACTTCTTCTTCTTTATTTTTCGATTGCAGAACAAAACAAAAATTCATACTAGTACTATGAATATACAGTCGAGAAAAATAAAAATTCAGGAGTTGATATATAGTCGAGAAAAACCGTAACACACATGTGTGTGAATTGCATACTAGTACTACGAATATACAAGTAGTGTGCACATACAAGCACCAATTCTTCCGAAACACACAATTTTCTCAAATTCGGGAGTTGATATATAGTCGAGAAAAACTGTAAGACACATGTGTGTGAATTACATACTAGTACTACGAATATACAAGTAGTGTACACATACTAGTACCGATTCTTCCGAAATACACAGTTTCTACAAATTCAAATTGGCTGATGGAGTAAATAAAAAAAAATTGTATGAACACCGGCCATAGAAACCTACTGTTCACCGGCGGCGAGGAGGACGAATAAACCATGCCGGCGCCGTCAAGAGCACCTGGAGACCGCGATTATAGAGGAGAGAGCAGAGGCGCACCAGAGAAAAAGGTGGAAGCCCAAGACTCGCCGCACTAGAGACAGCGCCGCACCGGAGACAGCCGCCGGAAGAAATAGAACTGCCAGACCGGTGAGAGCACTTCGTCCGGATAGAAACCGTCGTCTGAGAGGTCGCCGATTCGGTGAACTAGTGGCTGTTAGGGAGTTGATTTGTGCCTCCCGAACGACGGCGAACTAGAGAATGGAGCCGGCGGCTATTGCTTGGTGGAGGAGGATGGAGGTTGCGGATGGAAATCACCGGCGAACTAGAGAATGGAGACGACGAAATCGCCGGCGCCGTCTGGTAGGGAAAATAGAAGAAGAAGAAGAAGAAGAAGAAGAGGTAGTGGGGGCGGCGGTTTACCCTAGGTAAGTGGTAAAAAATAAAAAAAATTTAATTAATTATTCCTATTATATACTAGTATTATTCACCGTTAGATCAAATTAGGGAGATCTGACGGCTGTGATTAAACTTTGTATAGGGGACAAAATATATCATTTGTCACCCACCAAGCTCCAACTTTTAGGGATTGGCAGAAGCATAAGTAAATCCAACAACTAAAACAATTAAGCATAAGTAATCTGAATTATAGAGATATAATAATAAATGTAAAAGAATTGAATTGGAAGCCACTAAATGAAGGCCATCATCTCATTATCCAATGTTATTATTAGCCTTTTTTTTTTAAAAAAAAAAAAAAGAGGAAAGAGTTAGTTACGTTGTGGATTCAAAATTTCCAATTAATTTTGTTTCTAAACACCTAACTTTAATATTAAATTTTGCCGACCACACAGACCGACGACCTATGAGATGCTCTTCCCGACACAAATTCAAAATCACATATATTGATATTGGTGTCTTTTTGTTTTTTGTTTTTTTTTTTAAATGTATAGGACTCGGACCAAATAACATGTTTTCATACTTAGATTGTCATGTGTGATTTAATGATTTACAACTTTGTATTATTATGAGTAATTTGGATTATGGAATTTACAACAAGAATTTAAGTCTATTTTTTACGGGATGACAAGACAACTTAAGCTTAACTCTACTTTATCAAGTTTCATTCTAAGAGTTGTCAAGATAGATCTGGTTATCAAAATAATCATTTTAACTACTATCATTTCATAAATGTGGTTTAGTTACTGTGATTAAATTGGTTTAAATGGTCAAATAATTTTTTTATTTTATTTTAATTATTTTGGTCACTCAATATATCAATTAACTGGCCAAAATCGGTTAGTCGATTAGTAGATCGGTCAAGGAGCGGTTAACCATTATTTAGCAAGTTAGTGAACTGTTAAAATGCGGTTAACTGACCTTGACCGAAACAATAATGGAATAATGAGTTATAATGTAAGTGCTTATTTACATGATGTATAATTTACAATGAATGTTAAGGTTAAAAGTAAGTTAAATATGTCAAAATCGATCATAAATGGTTAAATCACACAAAACTGATTAAATCTGTCAAAATATGACAAATTATTTCGATAAAAAAAATGTTCAGTTAAACCATGTGTTAAAAAATTACAGTTAATTTTTTGTTAACCAAATTAACCAACTCCCACCCCTAAGCTACCTAGTTTATCCGAGATATATATACATGTGTAATAGTGGTAAAATGTTAAATGGTTGTTGTTGGTCTGATGAATAAAATTTAGATTATATTATTTATTGATTATGGTTAACCAATTAACCAAACTGAGTAAACTTAGTAATGGTTAGTTTGGTTATGATATTTATTTGATTAATTTGGTTACTGATCTTATTGTGGTTAACAGATTTTATAGCTTATAGTGATTTGTTACCCCAATCAATTCTCATCTCATGTCATGTCTTAGGAACTCGCTTTTACTACAACAAAAATGGGCTTTTGCGACATTTATTGAATAATCTATAACGACAATTTCATTAAACGTCGTTAAATTACTAAATTTTGTAACTCTTGCGACATTTTGATTAAATGTCACAAAATTATAATTTCTAGCGACAAAAATCAATGACAATTTTTTATGTCACTATATTTTTTAGATATATATTTTAACTTAACAAAATGTATTTATGTTTGGCGCATTCTATCTAACATATATATTATTTCAACGTTCATAATATAGTTTAGAAAAAGCACTTTATTGTCACGCATCTAAGTTTTTGTTATATTTTTTTACAAAGATCAAATTTAAATGATATAATACTTAGCATACATGTTTTTGTACACATGTAAATCTCTTTGTACTCATGTAGTCACTTTCTGTATTCATGTACACATTCCCTATACACAAGTATAATGCAGGGTTCTTACAAAAAAAAGTATAATGCAAGGTATCAAGGTCCTCTTTTACTTGATTTTACATGTATTCACCTTTTGTAGATAGTACATATGTACACACTTGTTCTAATCGTGTAGATACGCATTATACAAGCTCATGTGCAAACACCCTTAAATGAATGAATTGAATATACTGATCAGTTATGGTGTGTGGCATAATTGTAATGACTCGATTTTATAACATTGAGGTCATGAGTTCAAATCTCAACATCAACAAATACTAAACAATCGTTTCCTGGTGCTTGACCTGAGACAGTAGCTGGAGGGGCGATACATGAGGATTATCCAACGTCTCATGGTCTATGGTAGGAGGTGGCTGGTGAGAGACAATAGCTAAAGGTTCGGTGGTGGAGGACTACCTGCTGGCCAGTGACAGACTTCCAACAACAAAAGATGGTGGTTGGAGGGAAGGTCGATGACATAGGTTGTCAGTGACTATAGTGATGGTTAGAGACGATGTCCAATGACATATGTGATCGGAAACCGTTGTGCTGGCCAGCAGTGACTGAAATTATCATTTTAAAGGTTACAATAGTTTGTGACACTTCTACATGTCATTTTAAATGTCGCAAAAAATACTCACCAACAGTTATTGGAAGTGTCACAAAAACATAAAGCGACACTACTTTAAACGACATCATTACGACACTTGGACGAAACGTCGGTGAAAACTTTTAGCGACATTATTTACCTTTTTAGGGACACATTAAAAAGGTCGCAAAACCTTGTTTTTGTTGTACATCTCGAGTCAATCAAATTTGATTGATTCGGGATGGGGGTTGTCTTTTTGGTTTGATTCTTGGCTTTAGGGAGAGTGTTTAGTTGTTAGGTTCACTAAGATTGTTGTTGTTGCACAATCCAGGGATGCAGTTTTACCTAACTACTTTGTGGTGACTGACATGATTAGGTGGATGGTGCCTTTGAGGTCTACATTACGAGGTGGGACAGAGGAAGAAAGACAGAGGCTTCTTACCCTGCTTGAGGATGTGGCGCATAGGAGGTTTTCGCAGATGTCCCTACAAAAGTCTTAGGTTCTGTATGGCAGGTTTTTTATAAATATCTCGACCTTTGAGAAGCTCCAGAAAAGAGGTTTTATTGGGACGAGGGTTTGTGTTTTGTGCAGGACTAGCCTTGATTCAGTGTCGCACTTGTTTTTGTCGTGTCCGTTCACATATTGGGTCTGACTCACTTTTGGTTCCAAACTTGCCATCTGGGGACCGAACTACTCAGATGTCTAGAATTTCATCCGAGATTAGCAATATAGGAACTAACGATGTGAGAAACGAGCCTATAGAGATAAGTTAGTTAATGTTTTTCTTTGGTTTATTTGGAGCAAAAGGACCAATAGGATCTCGTGAGAGAAATAGAGGTCTATTGCAGCAGTGATTTAGAAAATGGTCGATGCTTTTGGTCGTTGGATGCGCGTTGCAGGTATTATTTCTAAAGACGAGCTAAGGAGTTGGTTGTCTTTGTGGCGATGCAGACATGATCCGGGTTGAGTTAGTATTCTAGCTTGGGGGTCAGACCCATGGTTTCTACTTTGACTCGTTTTTGGGTTGTGTAATATTGTGGCGTGTATAGCTTTTTGGTTTGTTGGGCAGCAGGTTTAGGTGTTGTGTGCATGATTTTTTGGGGGAAGCTTGCCTGTTTTTAGGTGTCAGCTCTTGAGAATGATTCTAGTCCTCTCTTGTGGTTCGGACGGAATTTGGAGACATTATTTGCATTATGTATATATTTTCACCGTACAGATTTTCTGAGTGCATCTCGTCACCATGCATGGTGCCTCATGGTTCTGGCTTAGTATAATGGAAGGGGAGAATGTTATGTTAAAAGGTATCATAAAAAAGGTCATAGGAAAAGGGGAACATACATGGCTGAATGATGTGTGGTTCCTTCAGACTGATGATGTGTGGCTGAATGATACATGGTTGAATGCTCTAGATGATCTTCCCTGATGCGACGTGAGGCAGATTGCACTTATTCCTATCGGACCGCCAACTTTCAAAGATCGATGAATTTGGTATGGCGACCTAAATGGTCTGTTCTCAGTGAAACTCTGTTAGCGCCTCTTGAAGTCAGCTAACGGTGACAATGGAGAAGTTGTGATTGTTGCAGAATTGAAGGACTGAAATTGGCTTTGGTCAATCTGAGTTCTTCCAAATATTAAGTTATTTGTTTGGAAGCTTTGTAACAACCCTATGAAGTGCAACTTGTTCTAGAGAAATTGATCTACCTCTACAGCTTGGCCCTGCTATATGGAGTATGAAGATTCTTGTAATCATATGATGTTCAAATGTCAACATGCTGGAGAGGTGTGGGCTAAAGTGTTATCTGGAGTATGCTTACCAAATTATTAGAGTTCATGGAAAGAGAAACTTTTCACCATAGGTAAAACTCTTCCAAATGATAGAGTAACTTTGCTTTGCTTCACAACCTGGTTTATATGGAAAATAAGAAATGATTGTGTTTTTAAGGGCATTCAACCACAACTTAGAATTACTGAAACTCGGCTGGGTTCAAAACAACGATATTGGTAGGAGGCTAAGAGGTGTCAAAACCCTGTTTCTACTAATCCCATGGGTCGTCGAGAAACTACGAGGGGACAATTCTGTGTGATGGATCTTTTAAAAGTGATGTCTAGAAGGAGAGTTTTGGAGTCATTTTCATATGATTCCAACGAAGATGTTATTGATGGACGGGATGAGAACTTCTGTTGTCAAGCACTTATCTGTGCGGAAGCACAATCTCTACTTCTTGTTGTTGAGATGGACATCAAAGAAAATAAGACAATAGTCATCCTCACCGACTATCTTGTTGTGGTCACGGCTCTCGACAAACCCCCAACAATGGTCATGGGAGTGTGCTTCAATCCCGACAGTTATCAAGGAGGGGATTGGAATTTTGTAGCACAATTTTAAAAAATATGTACCGTCAGTAGCCAAATGCGTAAAAAAGTCCAGAAATAGCACAATCTGACTGGCAGCCAGCTACGCGCCAGCCAGCAGCGCTGCGCCACCCAGCCAGCGCATCGCTGGCTGCCTAATCAGATTTGTGTCGTTGCAGCGCTGCGCCATGTGGCAAAAGAGCCGTTACAATAGTATCTGTTACTTAACGGTAACATAGATCACAGGCAGCGCTGCGCTGGCTGGGTGGCGCATCGCTGCCTGGGATCAATGTTACCGTTTTTTACAGCTTGTATAAATACCCCCTACCCCCCATACCATCTTCACACCTCCTCTCATACTTTCTGAATTTCAATTCTCTCTAAGGTATTTTTGATAGTTTGTGTTTGTCATAAGTTTCTTGTTATTATTATTGTACGCTAATGACGTCTTTTATTTGTAGGTTCGTAGCAATTGTCCGGCGAGGAAATTTCGTTTGAAGAAGGCCTAAACCCTCCCTCAAAAGGTATCATGCTATAAATTATATCGAAATGAATTGTGTTTTACGATTTTATATGTACTTAACATTGCTTGTGGATATTAAATTGTAGATGGATTACATGTTTGGAGAGGTGCCGGTTGGGGTACGAAGTGGTAGTCCCGAGGACCCTTCGATTTTATGGGGTGATGCTGACCGACATCGAGCGTCGGGAATTTTCGAAGCTCAGGTTGGTACATTTGAAATGTTATTTATTTTTACAAGGTATTTATGTTTGAATGTTGCATTTATTTTAATAATATTCATAATTTAATTACTTATATTGTAATATTAGGATCAAATTTGAATATTAATAGTAGTAGCGGTTTTGAGGGAACATTAATTAGTATTAATTAGTGTAATATTATATTATACTATTAGGATCAAATTTGAATATTATATTGTAATATTAGGATCAAATACAAATTAACTACTAGTTGACTACTAATATTAATTAGTAGCGAACATTAGGTACCTTAAAAATTTACTAATAATAGTAATTAGTAACGAATATTAGTTACGTTAAAAAGTACATAATAATTACTAATACTAATTGACTACTAATGATAATTAGTAGTACCGAATATTAATAAATTTTAAACTTAGATTTAAATCACTAAAACTAATTGACTACTAATGGGGATTATAAGTAGTACTAGTAGTAACCTAAAATATTACATATTGACTACTAATAGTGATTACTAATTATATTTAAATGTTACTTATATTATAATACTAATTGATATAATTACAAATAATGTAAGTCCTAATTCATATTAGTATATAGTAATTATTGAAATGTTACTTATATTTGAAATGTTAGTTATATATAAATGTTTGTTATATGTAAATGTTAGTTATATTTGAATGTTAATTATATTTGAATGTTAATTACATTTAAATGTTTAGGGTGCACTCAGAAATTGAGTACTAGTTATTAATTTTGTTACATCTTCTTCCCCCAACTATTAGGACCCACATATGACGCTTAATTGTCGCTTCTCTAAGAAGATCGTGAAGTACGATCCTAGGTTCGAGGCATACCTTGCCCCATTGGTCTAGATAAGTTGCGTGACTGCCTGGATTTTACCCCTGATCCTGAGCTGATCACCGCATTTCGTACAAGAAGGCATGGAACGGCAAACAGCGCGCCATGGAGCGGATATATGGTAATTGGGAGGAAATCATACAACGAGTTACCTACCCTAATGAAGGCAATACAAGATCGGAACTATGGGACGGAAGTTGAATTCGTCACGAAAGAAATCACAACGGATGATGGAGATACAATCACCCAATTCGACCGTGTGTTTTGGAGTTTCGCCCCGTCCATCGAAGGTTTCAAACATTGTCCTCCTGTGCTCGTCGTCGACGGTACCTTCATGATAGGAAAATACAAGCACACACTACTCATGGCTAGTTCGTTCGATGGTAATAAGAACATCTTCACTGTGGCTTTCGCAATTGTGGACGTTGAGAGCAAGGAGACTTGGGAATGGTTCTTTGATTGCATACAACGGCGAGTGACACAGAGACGCGGAGTATGTGTCATATCCGACCGACATGTGGGCATCGTGAGTGCAATGGAGAAAATCCAACTTAGATGGCATTGGCGGTGGTGCGCCAGACACTATGTAAGCAATTACAACAAAAGCGCCAAGAACCCAAAAATGAAAAGCCGCCTTATGAATTTAGGTAAGTATCATGACACTCCACCAAGTACTTAACAATTTCAGCGTATATCATTGTAATCTATTCTCCCTTACCTGAAGCTAAACCCGGTCCTTGAGAAAGTTCATAAAGGGGGCAACAAGATTCGCAAGGGACGACCCCGTGAATAAAAAGTGGGCGCTTGAAGATCAATTATATTGGCCAAGAGCCGTAGACGCTCAACACGACGGGGCACGATGGAACCAATTGACATCAAACATGGCGGAGAGCGTGAATGGGGCATTCAAGTCAATCCGGGCTCTCCCTGTTGCAGCTTTGGTGGAATCCACTTTCTACAGGCTGCAAACGTATTTCGAAGATCGACGAAAGAGGGTTCGAGAAGAACAGGCGGCCGGTGCAATCTGGAGAAGAAGTGACTTAAGCGCCTGCAGAAAAGAGTGAATAAGGCCACTTCCCACACAGTGAGGCAATTCGATTATGATGTTGGGATATTCGAAATACAGATGGCGATAAATCGCAGCAACGGGAAGGGAAACAATAGGCAAGAAGTTCGCTTGGACTACGAGGAGGGGGACGGCCATTGCTCTGCGGCAAGTTCCAACAGTGGAAGATGCCTTGTTCACATGCCGTGGCCGCATGTAACTCCCCAATCAAGATCCCTTATACTACGCCAACGCCCATTACAGGCTGGAAACAGTAAGACAGATATACGGACGGAGTTTCCTCCCTATGGGCTCGAAAGACGACTGGGTGCCTCATGGAGGGCCTAAGTTGATGTCTGACCCAGGAAGGGTCAGAGAGATGGGGCGACCACGACATTCTCGCATACGCAACGAGATGGACTGGGTTGAAGATATTGAGCCTCACTGCAGTTACTGCCAGCAAGAAGGGCACAATAGGAGGACGTGCCGACGTGCGAGGCGAAGCAGCAGAAATTCAAACCCTACAAGGAATGGTTAATTGCA
This sequence comes from Linum lewisii, assembly GCA_034768395.1. Taxonomy (NCBI): domain Eukaryota; kingdom Viridiplantae; phylum Streptophyta; class Magnoliopsida; order Malpighiales; family Linaceae; genus Linum; species Linum lewisii. The sequence continues at coordinate 44,434,756 of CM068300.1, forward strand.
CTATGAAATGTTTAGTATTATGTGTTTGGTAATCTGTATTTCAAATGTTTGGTTGTCAATTTCATGTTTCAGTTTCAATGTAGTTGTACTATGAAGTTACTTTTATTAGTCCATCCTTCAGAATTGACGCACACTTCAGAAATGGTGTATATTTATTGGCTGCACACTGAAAAAGACTGCAACTATGTCATAAAAACAAATGAAATTTGACAACACAATGAAGAAAGGCTGCAACTACAGACCAGTCATTTTATTAACTTCGATAATAACGCCAACAACGACAACAACGACAACGACGACACACAACAACAACAACAACACAACAACAATAACAACAACAACAACAAAAAAAACAAACACACTAGGCCCAACATGGATGTCAATTGTAAGGACAAGGTCCGGGTGGTGGAGAGGGAGGCCCTTCCCTGAGCAACCTATTGATTGAAACGTGCAACCATGAAATTTCTTCCCTCAGGTCTCGAATAATGTTGTCCTTCTCCTCAACGATGTCATCCTTCTCCCTATTCGCTCGAACAAGTTGTTCGTCCTTCGCCCGAATGATTTGGTCCTTCTCCTTAATAGCAGCATCCACGGCCTCCCGCACCTCCAGTTTTTTATAATAACCACACCCCTTCTCCTACAGATCAGAAAACAAACGTAGAGGGTTTTGAGAACTAGGAAAATGAAAAAAATTAAATTCGAACCCTTTTTTTTACCTCTCTCTCACGAGGGCAGCCAATATAGCGTTCCAGATCACTTGGTCGAACGGATCTAGTCGCCCTTAAGTCACACCAGCAGTTAACCACACTTGCCTCATAAACGAACAAGTCCTCCTCCACCGGCTTCTTCAACTTGTGCATTACCCTCTCAGTATCTGTCACTACAGAACAACAGTAATTAGTACACAAGATTAATTCGTTAAACGCATAAATGAGATAAGTACAAACACCCAAACGAATTTCACTTACGCTTACTCTTCCGAGACCTAGAGCCATAGTTGAAGAACGACATATTCTAAGCTTGGTGACGGCTGCCTACTTCAAATTCTAAGTTTAGGGCTTCAAGGGAGGTGTGTGGTGCAAAACTGCATCATAGAGGGGGTATTTATACTAAAAATTGAGGGGCTTAGGGTTTCTTCAGTCCCAGGCAGCGATGCGCCACCTAGCCAGCGCATAGTTGGCTGGGATTGAGGAACCCTAACGGAGCATTTGACGGTAACAATTCTGATTAGGCAGCCAGCGCTGCCCTAGCTGGGTAGCGATGCGCTGGCTGGTGGCGCAGCGCTACTGGCTGGCGCGTAGCTGGCTGCCAGTCAGATTGTGCTATTTCTGGACTTTTTTACGCATTTGGCTACTGACGGTACATATTTTTTAAAATTGTGCTACAAAATTCCAATCCCCTATCAAGGACAAGTTTGACATCCATACGGAAAATCCACGTCGCTCCAAAAATCTTTGCTGCAAATGGGACGAAGGGAAGTCGATAAAGCCGACACGGTTACTCGCTTAGCAAGAGATAATTGTTTGCTTCCAAATTGGCTTTTTAGTCTCTGCTAGGTGTTGATGATTTTTTTTTTTTTGGCAAAGAAATGTTAATGATTTTGTTGCCTTTTGTATCCCATGTTGGTTACTTGGAACAGTCTCGTTTGTTCAGTGCCTTTGCCCCCTAAAAGAAGAAGAATAATTAGGGCTATATTACGACATAGTTTGAATAGGAAAGTAGTTGAAGTGTTTGTAATATACCACAGGTATATCCTTTTCCTGGTACACTGTATATGTTATTCAAAACACTCAGAAAATGGAAGGGTGACATCATAATTACATGAAAAAGTGAGGGGTAGTTCCGGTAGACGAAAGCAATAAATACAAAAATAAATTCCCCCACGGACTTAGCCCTTTCCTTTCCTTTGCCTTCATCCTCAATAGAGCTTTGCCTGTCATCTCCACTAACTGTGTCGTGTCTTGCGGGATTCACAGTTTAGAGAGAGAGAGAGAGAGAGAGAAATAAAGGTACTGTTCTTCCTCTCCTTCCTCTTCGTCATTTCTGATCCTCCCCAAATCTAGGGCACTTCTCCATCTGGTAAAATTCCCCTGTCTAAACCAACTTCCAATCTAGATTCTTCCCTCCATTTTACCTTTGCTTTTCACTTCACTACTTTCTTTCTTCGTGTCTGTCTTATTTTGCTGCACTTGCTACGTGTTTTCTTCAGTTCATTTCCCTTGTTTATTTTCGGAGGAATGTACTTTGTCTCTTCGTTTTTTTTTTCTTCCTTTCTGCTTCTGTATATCTTTTCTGTTTTATGGGAGTTCATAGAATTGGTTTTGTTTCAACAATCAATAATATATCATTGATTTGTGAGTAAATGGTAATATCACTGGACAAGATGTTTCTTTCCCACTGTGTAGTCATTGGAATGCAGCTATGGTGTTCGAGGTTATGCTTGTTTGACTCAGTTTCGAGTTTGAATGCTAAGTTGTTTTTAAGTTTACCATAAAATGAGGAGTGGCTTTTTGGGGGCTTCTCTAGCAAGCATTAAAATGTGATTGTCAGTGAGTGATCCTTGTCCTGGACGGTAAAAATGTTGTTTAGATCCAGTATAACGGATAACTGGATTTACCTTCTTCTTTTCACATTGTTGCACATCTGACAAATGGAACATTTCTGTTTCTCCCCTTTTGAAAGATCACCCGCTCTTGTTGACTTTTCGTTGGTATGCTACAATGCATCTACAGCTGGCTTCTTTTTAGTTTCATACTGGGTATCGTTAGTCGTGCATTCCTAGATTCATTATCTCGTCTTGATCTGGGTGGGATTTTATTATGTTAATCATTCGCTGTTGTGTTAGCATGTTGATGGAATTTATTAGTGCATTGTGGGTTTGATTGAGGAATGATGTACTTCAATTAGGTTTATATTTTGACTCCATTCTACATGTGTGCTCTTTTCTTGGTTCCATTTCTCACAAGGATCTGTCTTCTTTGCCTGTTACCAGAATTCTGCAGCAAGATGGGCAGCATGAACAGCTTTTGGCAGTTGGGTGACGAGCTTCGCGGGCAGTCAAAAGTCTCCGAGGATCACCAGTGGTTCGTGGCCGCATCGAAGTTGGCTGAACAAACAAGACTTAAGGGTGAACGCATGAATAACTTAGACATACCAAAGGGCATGGCCGAAATGAGGCCAAGAGAGAAGTTTGGGTTCCAGGAAGACAATAAGTTTGAGAGCCTGAACTTTAGCATGTTGAACTTGGAGCCCAAGGTCATGGAAAACGTGAGCAAGAATACTTTAAGGAATGGTGTCTACAACATGAATGCGGTGTATCAGAAGAACAACATGAACACCATTCCGAATCTCCCTGGTAGCAAATATAGTGGCAATGTGCACCTCGAGAAAGAGCTCAACCACAACAGCAATATCAACATGAGAACAACAATGCAAACAATCTGGTGGATAAAAGATTCAAGACTTTGCCTGCAACGGAAACGCTCCCACGTAATGAGGTGCTTGGAGGATACATATTTGTTTGTAACAATGACACAATGCAGGAAGATCTGAAGCGCCATCTATTTGGTAATTGTCTATTTATTGACTAGTAGAGGATTGTGATGAGTCTTGGTACATTTTTAACCCTTGAAGCATAACATTGGAACTGTTTTACCCTGAGATGGTTTGAGGGTTTTGTATCTGTGTGTAATGAATATTGCTTTCTGGGTTAGACAAGCTGATTGGTCTCCTTTTTTATAGGTTTGCCTCCAAGATACAGGGACTCTGTTCGAGCCATTACCCCCGGCTTGCCTCTCTTCCTCTACAACTACACTACTCACCAGTTGCATGGTATTTTTGAGGTCAGTTGTTTCAAACTTGTTGTCTTGCAGTGGTCTACAGGTTTCTCTATGGAAACAGTCTCTGTCAAGTGGATTGATGGTTTTTAATTGAAGGTTTTACCCAAAAAAGGGGTTTAGTTTGGTTCCTTATTCCAGTCGTTAATCTATTTGTGGCTTCAGTGTGGTTGACTCTTCCTATTATTTAACACTATAGTTAATAATTATATCAGTAGACCTAGTATTTTATTTTGCTCCATAACTTAGCTGGTCACTGTGGCTTCTTCGATAGGCAACAAGCTTTGGAGGTTCAAACATAGATGCAACTGCTTGGGAAGACAAAAAGTGTAAAGGAGAATCGAGGTTTCCTGCCCAGGTAAATGAGATTTGCATTAATGTTGTTGACTTGGTGATAGGACTTCTTAGCTGATTCAAATATATTATAGGTAAAGATCCGTGTGAGGAAGGTCTGTAAGCCATTGGAAGAAGATGCATTTAGGCCTGTCTTGCACCACTACGATGGGCCAAAGTTTCGTCTTGAGCTCTCCGTTCCTGAGGTACTTGTTAATTCTCCCTTCTATTCAAAGCCTAAACATGAAGTGATTCAGTGGTGCGTCATATAATCTAACATGGAATCGTTGCAGACACTGGACTTGTTAGATCTTTGTGAGCAAGCCGGGTCAGCAACCTAAATGGGTTGGTGAGAATTGTGGATGGGTGTATGGTCAGCTTCCTACTTTGCAGCAGGATTTTCCTTGGGAGCGCAAGCTTTTAGGGAGGGGATTCAAGTCTCTGGTTGGATGAATTATGTTGTTGAGTGAAGTAGAAGAGGAAATGCTGAGTGTAAGCTGAATAATGCCGTGTTGTGTGTGTGTGTGTTTTGTTTCGCGGAAGGTGCTTTTGGGTTCCAGCGCTGTGGGAGTCGAGTGTGTTAGTATTTTTGTTTTCGTAGTATCTATCTATCTATATCTGTCCTCCTTGTAATAAGACTAAAAGAGGGAGGGAAACAGGAGTTGGGTAGATGTAAAACCCAACCAAAGAGTCATAAAGAAATGTGTATTAATTTGGTGGCATATCTCCAAGGGAAAGTCCTTTTGATGGATCCAAACTCTTTTAACAAGAAAGTGTATAAGCTGCTGCTGCTGCTGCTGCACTCACTTGAGCTGTTATCTCCTGTTCTATTATTATGTTATGTTCATCCAACTGACCAACACTGCTCTGTGAGCTTCCACGACAAAATGAATCAGTAGTAGTTATCACTATTCTAATTTCTAAAGCTGTGTCCCCTGGCCCCAAGAATCGTAATTGAATGATATGATACAAACTCATTGTCCAGCTTTACCGCTAAATCAGGAAGGAGTACTGAGTACAGCATACCCATCATGTTGAGTTGACCAGTTTCAACTCAGAGCTGCCATTCTGTTTCCCTAACGTAATTTGATTATTATCGATTACAATACCAACCTTAGTTTTTTTTTTTTAATTGGTTCATGCCTTTTCAGGAAAGGAATGGGGATAACACCGTGAGGAACAATTTTATCTTTCGGCAGATTTGGTCGGATGTGACATCCATAGCTTTTAATACTGCCATTAACCTGAAAGACACGTCCAATATGGGCAATCACCTCACCCTGCCTGACCCTCTCACCTTAGTTCCTCCTGATCACACCCATACACTAACTATTCCACCGTCACGTAGAATCAATTTGGTAACACACTGTGAAGGCTTGTTTACAATTGACTCCCTGAAAGCGGCTTATAGCATTGTTATTTCTAATACCACTAGACAAGTTGTTGATGGGAGGGCAGGAACCTTCTATTGTTCTTCTCCTATAGTGTCCGATGCTCGAACAATCTATGAAGCCGCAAAGTATGCTGCAGGGTTTTCCATCTCAACCACGATCGTCTCTGACTACTAGGATCTTGTCAATTCAAACAATGAACTACGACATAGCTGCCCTTGACAATGCTTCGAGTACCTCTCATAGACACCAAATTCCTTTTCGATTTCCCTAATTCAAAGATCTGCTTTTGTCCTAGGGCATTGAATTCCAAAGCTGACTGAATTGCAGAATCAGCTAGGGCTAGCTCTCTCCAGCATGACTGGGTAGTCTCGTTGTAACAGGCTAACAGCTATCATTTTTTTAAAACAACTAAGCTGAAAATTTAAATTTGGCTCATCATTATTCCTCAAAACAACAGTTTCACTTGTGATCCGAGTTCAAAGTATTTTTTTACCTGAATATAGAAATCAACACGTGATAGCTAATGGTGTGTACATTAACATGAGAATTACATTATGATCTAACAAGGCTAAACTTGTTCCAGAGACAACATCTGAGTCAATGTATTCCTATTATGATACAGTCAGTACACACAAGAAACTTTTAATGTATTTGCTCAATGCTCATAGCATAGTTCTCAGCCTTTTTGTTCAGACTTGCAGCATCCACTTCATGTTCGTTTTTCACTTTTAAGTCTCCACAGCAGAGTCTGTCTCCTTCCAAATACAACCTGGAAATTTGATGACCCTCATAACAATTCTCTTCATCTGTGACTACACAGAGGATTGAACTAGAAACACACGAATTCTTTGCAATAGCTCAGCCTTTACTGCATCAGGAATTGATGCTGCATAACCAAACAGTCAGCAATGGTTAGGCTTCTGTGCATATTTCTGAATTGATATGAAATGAAAACCTGTTTATTGAGTAAATATGAGTGTGGCGCATGAAGGACTTGAATTAGAAGTAGCAGAGCGATAAATAAAGATGCCCTACTGAGAGTGAAAGAAAACGTTCCTACCTCTGCCTTTAGGTGTAATCACATGTACAAGGTCATCCACAGTCACGTTATCCCTGCCTTTCTTCTTAATGAAAGCCCTGAAAAGTGCCAAGTCGTATATCCCAACATGTCAGAATGTATAGTGCTGTCTGCTTACATCAAGATGTAATAGTTGCCAAACTGGGGAAAACCTAGAACAAGTTTGAGAAATGTCTGCTAGATGCATGCATAATCGTAATCCAACATCCTGAATTCCGAACAAGGTGTTTCTGTGACCGACAAATGTATTGCTTGTTCTGTACTCCTTCTGTGTCATTACTTTTAGGATGGTTGAAAATTATTTGCAGATTTACTATTCTTCAATTCTTGCACCCTCTTAAAAAATTGATGTGTAAACAAGATTCAAAGGCACATTAATAGACAAGTTCAGTCAATACGCAAAAATCAAAGGATAGAAGCTCGCAAGGATCAGACAACAGATGGCCGATGCTCACCAGATGCAACCTAAGTTCATATAACATCACTGATCAGACAGTCCCAATACATACTTGAGTGTTCCACAAAAGGGTCACTTCGCAATCATCCATCAAAAGCCAAAATTGGAAGATAACTAATTAATGCACTTATGCACAGGGAGAAGTTTCGTTAAATCACTAACTCCAACAACATACCACCTTGAAGCTCTCATCAAAGCTCTTGTTTTACCAACTCGTGCCTAAAATCCAGCACTTGAAAGAGATGTATAATCAATTCACTCATTTTAAATGAAACACCATGCTTGGTTGATGAAAACTTTTATTGTTACTTCAGCAAGGCAAGGAAATCACAAGTTCCTAAAATAAGCTGATCAATGGCCACACTATGTATTACTCCCTACTGCTAAAACTACAAAGTACAATTAACAACCAAACACATAAGGCAAAAAAAAGTCAGATGAGAGGGTGAGAACCTGCAGAGAGCTTTCATCTCGTCTTTCCATCCACACTCTATCAACCTCTCTCTCAGCTGCTCCATCAATCGCTCCTTCTCCCCACTTTCAACCAACTGTTAATTATTTATACAATCACAACGAAACAAACTCAAATCATAAGTCCTAGAAACCGATAAAGGTAGCAATAGACCAGATATGTAATCAAGCTAACCTTGACGTTGATAATTTCTTGGAACGAAGGCTCATGCCCCTGCTCCTCCACCGCGTCCGGCGTCGGAGGTCGATTCACCGATTTCCTCATGTGAAGGAGAAATGAGCTAAGCTGGTTAGTCGTGGCCTCTACCAAAAGCAATTGAATCCAAAAAATCCTTGCGCTTCGAAACCAGAACCACGGCAAGTTGGAATCCCTAACTCACACGCTTAAAAGCCAAATCGGACACCCTCGAAGGTTGACGACGAAATGGTAACCAAAAGAGACTGGTTAGGGACTTCGGGCTTCAATGACTTGGATTCCTTGCTATAAAATAAATTTCCAATTTTTTTTTTCTTCTCAAATAGCTCCGGGAGAATCAAGGCAGAAAGTAGTAAACTAATTACAATTTATCCACGGAGTGAGGACTACCGCCACACCCCTGAGAGTTATCTAAAGGTCAAGCGTGACACAAAATGAGCGGTTCTGTTTGTTGAACGACGAACCGTGAGCAACTTGAAGATCGAGCAGAAAATCAACTAACGACCAACTTGCTGAATGATAACTCCACCACAAGATCTGGTACTCTCATTAAAACGGACGACCCTGGCAACCGACTCGACATCTCCTTCGAAGTCCACGTGGAAGAAAGCGGAGGACAAACACCAAGAAACCGCGTCCCTGCAAGTAGGGATGGCAACGGGCCGACCCACTGGGTATTTTTACCCAGTGGGTTTTTTTTTGGTCAACCCAAAATAGATCCAAATGAAATATATATCATTTTGGATCAAGTTTGGGTATGGGTTAAGAACATTTGGACCTAATATTTTGGGCAGACCCATTTGGGTCTCTTTGGGTCCATACTTCAATGAGTTACTAAAGAAACATGATTCAATCCAACACAAGTTGTAATTCTTATTACTCTAAACTCATAAACTTTTCTCAAAAAAAAAAAAAAAACTCATAAACCACGAAAACTAATCAAATCCACAAAGTTGTCAATCTTAATCAAAATCTTGTTGTGAACACCAAAATCAGTAACAACAGTATGTACCACAAATCCAAAATCAATCCAACATAAAGCTCTAAGCAGGTAATTAACATGCTACCATGCTCCAGTTAAGGTATGGATAATCAACCAAAAATCTACTTGATCCGCCCAGTTGGACCGGTGGATCAATACTGTGGTTCTTTGGAGGTTTAGGCAATGAATCCGTCCTCGGAGTGTCTCGGCGGATGGTACCTTGCAGGGCGGACGTGCAAGGGGTTAGTATATGTAAGGTGGCAAGTATGTGGATAATGTAGGGAGAATGGGTTACAGAGAAGTACCGGGCGAGAGCCCTTTTGTGTGGGCGGAACCGATAGCCTTTAGCGTACAGCGCGAAAGCTTGTAGTATCAGGCGTATGGTCCCAGGTCTGTGTTTTTCCCGTCCCTCTTCCTGAGTGGGGGACCCTGTTATTTATAGGTCCCATTGGTGTGTGGCAGGATCCACGTGTCTTGCTCTGAGTGGGCCGCCACGAGTCACTGTCAACAGTAATGGTCGGTGGTCTCCTGTAGAAGTGTCAGGTGACCCTTTAGTTAAGGCGGCCAGAGGACCGCCCCGGGAGTGAAGATCCGCCCTAGCCAGGTGGGAGGGCGGATTTACCTTAGGGGCCCATCAATTGCCCCTAGTATGGTCTCGAGGCCGCAAGAGGCTCGAGGCGACACTATGGAGCTGTTAGAACGCCTTGGAGTGAAGATCCGCCCAGGTCAGGTGGGAGGGCGGATTTACATTCGGTGCCCATCAATTGCCCCCAGTATGACCTTGAGGCCGCGAGAGGCTCGAGGGGATACTATGGAACTGTTTGAACGCCCCGAGACGAGAGATCCGCCCCTTCTTGTTTGAACTGTTGACGGTGATTTAAACGGGCGGGGCCCTTCTTTCGAGGTGAGCTTGCAGCGCGCTCCCTTATTTGGCGACGTTTCGCGTCCCCCGAGCAGTAGGTTAGTAGCCCACTCGAAGCGTACTAGCCCACTGTTTGGGGGACACATGGCAACTTTATACTGGGCGATGGTTCGCTTACCCACGTCACTAGTATAAATATGGGGTTTCCCCCCTCCGATTTGGCACTTTAAACTGAAAACTAGTTTTTGAGAGCATCCGCCCTTTCTTCTTGCCAACTTCTTTGAGCGTGTCTGTATGATAGCTTCTATCTTTTTGGGGTTCGCCTCGATTCCCCGCCTGGTGATTATGAATCCCAAAAACTTCCCTGAGGAGGCGCCGAAGACGCACTTCTTCGGATTCAAGCGAAGTTGGAACGCCTTCAAGGTGTCGAAGGTTTTCCTGAGGTCCCCCAGGTGGTCCTCACCCGCCTTGGTCTTAACCAGCAGGTCATCAACGTACGCTTCCATGTGATGACCCAGCTGATCTTGAAAAACTCTGTCAATCATCCTCTGGTACGTCGCTCTGGCATTTTTTAGGCCAAACGACATCACATTGTAGCAGTAATTGCCGAAGGGTGTCGAGAATGACGTTTTTTCTTGGTCCGCCTTTGCCAGAGGGATCTGGTGGTATCCCGAGAACATGTCTAAGAAAGACAACGTCTCATGGTTTGCTGTGGCGTCCACCAGTTGATCGATATTGGGCAGCGGATATGGGTCCTTGGGACAGGCGTCGTTGAGGTTGGTAAAATCTATGCACATCCGCCAGCTTCCATCCGCCTTGCCCACCATTACTACATTCGACAGCCACGTCGGGTATTGGACTTCCCTGATGAAACCTGCTTCCAACAGTTTCGATATTTCCTCTTGGACCGCTTGTTTTCTTGTCCAATTTACTGTCCGCTTCTTTTGCGACACGGGGCGGGCGTCCGCTCTCACAGCTAGGTGGTGCTGCATGATCGCGGGGTCCAGCCCAGGCATATCCTGGGGTTTCCACGCGAACAAATCAGCATACTCTCTCAGCAGTGCCACTGTGCGGTCTCGGTCTGGGACCGGCATATGAGCGGACAGCCGTATCACTCTCTCAGGATTACCAGGATACAGTGGGACTTCTGTATCCGCCTCCGCGATTTCTGGGCGGACATACGTGTCGTCTCTAGTATCCACTGAGAAACATGCCTCTTCTTTCTTGAGAGCCACCCTATAGCAATTTTCGTGCTAATGGAGTGTCTCCCCATGCTACTCCGATCCCTCTTGCAGTGGGGAACTTCATGACTTGATGGACTGTGGAGGAAACTGCCTCGAAAGCGGCCAAACTGGGCCGCCCCATTATCATGTTATACGCCGAATTGCAATTGGTGACGTAAAATTTGATGTGCTTTGTTTCCTGGTGATCGTTGTCCCCCAATGTGATGGGTAAGGTGATCACGCCCAGCACAGGTACGTCATTTCCCGCGAAGCCAGTCAGCATGATCTTGGAACGCTTGAGTAGGGCGGGGTCTAATCCCATCCTGCTGAAGGCATCGGCTGAGAGTATATCCGCCGAACTGCCCTCGTCTACTAGCACCCGCTCTACCAGAGTGTCTTCAATGATGACACGGATCACCATCGCTTGGGTGCTGGGACTTCCCCGCGCAAATCTGCCGATGTGAACGTCAATGGCGGCTCTCCATCTGACTGTCTGACCATGGAACATTCACCAACGACCCTTCTGTTCTGGGGCGTATCCTCCTCTCCTCCCAAAATCATGCTGCATGTTTTCTTGTATCTGAGCTTTCCGCCCTCCTTTTGGGTATCCGGACTTTCCTTGTCCGTTATTCTGTCGAAGACACTCGCCTTTCTGGGGGGCGTGTGTCTACCTATCTCCGGAGGGGGTGTTTCTAACCTTTCCTTCTCTCTTCGTCTTGGCGATTCTGAGTGTTCTCGCTCTTTTCTCTCCTTCGGTTACTTATGATGAATTCCTTGAGGTCGCCATTCCTTATGGCTCGCTCAATCTCACTGCGGAGTTCCCGGCAGTCCTCCGTGTCGTGCCCCTTCTGCCCATGAAACTCGCAATACTCATTTGAGTTCCCTCTTTTTACTGCCGCTTTGGGTAACGGGGCCGGCCACCGCAATCCTCCTTTCCTTTCCTGGAGGACGTACATGAGCCTTCGCCTTGATTCCGACAGGGGGGTGTACCTTTCTTCTGATCTTCCCTCTCCGTGAGGGCGGTTGTCTCTTCTGTTGTCAGGGCGTTTCTCTTTTCGCCCCAGGTATCCTTTATCCCTGTTCGGATCGCTCGAGCACCCGTATCCGCCCTGTATCATGGCGACATTCTCTTCCACTTCAGCACACTGGAGGATACATGTCTCCAACTCGGTGTGGGTTTTGGGCTTCTTTCGGACCAAGTCCTTCACCAGCTCGGTGCTAAGCGTGGTGGTTTGGATGTGGTGGAGCACAATGTCCAGTGCGAGGTTGGGTACCGCCGCGACCGCCTTGGCCCACTTCTCGTAGTACTGCCGAAGAGTCTCTGATCGGTTCTGTTTCAAGTTCCAGAAAGCGGACAAGTTGCGCCCCGCCTCCTTTTGGTTTGAGAACTTGTGGAGAAAGAGTTGGCAGAAATCTTTCCCAGCTCTTTATGATTCCTTCTGCCAAACCTCCATACCAGGTTAGTGCAGCTCCAGTTAACGTTCCAGGGAACGTACGGCAGTAGGTGGCGTCCGGGGCCGCGAACATCTGCATGGCAATGGAGAATGTTAACAGATGTTGGTCGGGATCCCCAGTTCCGTCGTACGCTTTGATTGCTGGTGGCACGAATCCTTGTGGGGGAGGGAAGCTGAGGAGATTCTTGTCCAGAGGCTGCCTCATGGCGAGTTGCCTTGGGCCTGACTGGTGGCGAGGGAGGAACAGTCGGTACATTTCGTCCGAGTCCGCCATGCCGGTTGCCAGTCCGCCGGATGAGCCCTCGGTGTGATTTCCGGGGGTTGCCTTGGCCACCAGGAACTTCATCATCACTGCCATTTCAGCGTTCTGTCTTTGTAGATCGGCTACCTGTGCCGCTAGGTCCCCCGCAGCGGGATCAGCCGCCGTTCTATCTTCCAACGGAGAGGGGATGTGGGACTCTCCTCGGAGCAATCCAAGGCCTAGAGGGCGGATTGGATGGGGTGTTTGTGTAGCCGTTCCCAAGGGTGGGTCTATGGAAGGACGAGGGTCTCGGGGGACACCCGCAGATACGACTTGTTTGGCCGGGGTGACGAGCGTTTCCGTGGGGACACTACTCGTGGGATTTTCCTCCAAATTCTGCATGCTGTTTGTCTTTTGGGAACAAAACGTTTAGCTCCCCCTTCCTGGCGCGCCAATTGATCCGCCCAGTTGGACCGGTGGATCAATACTGTGGTTCTTTGGAGGTTTAGGCAATGAATCCGTCCTCGGAGTGTCTCGGCGGATGGTACCTTGCAGGGCGGACGTGCAAGGGGTTAGTATATGTAAGGTGGCAAGTATGTGGATAATGTAGGGAGAATGGGTTACAGAGAAGTACCGGGCGAGAGCCCTTTTGTGTGGGCGGAACCGATAGCCTTTAGCGTACAGCGCGAAAGCTTGTAGTATCAGGCGTATGGTCCCAGGTCTGTGTTTTTCCCGTCCCTCTTCCTGAGTGGGGGACCCTGTTATTTATAGGTCCCATTGGTGTGGCAGGATCCACGTGTCTTGCTCTGAGTGGGCCGCCACGAGTCACTGTCAACAGTAATGGTCGGTGGTCTCCTGTAGAAGTGTCAGGTGACCCTTTAGTTAAGGCGGTCAGAGGACCGCCCCGGGAGTGAAGATCCGCCCTAGCCAGGTGGGAGGACGGATTTACCTTAGGGGCCCATCACTACTCAACAACTTCATTCTCCCAATAGCAAACCCATCTCAGCAAATGATAAGAAAACACAGTACAATTAATTAGTAAATACAACAGACAGTACCTTGACAAGTGAACAAAACACAACAAAATTGATCAGTATTATTACAAAAATTAGTAAGAAAATGCAGCAGTGGAAAGATCATATTAAATGCAGCCTGCAAATTAGAGAAACAACAAACAATAGGGATTATCCTTTACCATTCAGATTAAACTAAATAAACCCTGAAAGTGTTACCACAACATATTGGACAAGCTACTGATCACAATTCACAAAACTGTTACCACAACAGATTGCACAAGAACTGAAGTTTTCTACCCATAAAACTAACATCAGCAGCTAGCAGGTACAATAGAACATGGATCATTTCTAGGTTTGAAAGTAATGATAGTTACCAACTAAGGTAGAGAATCATTAAGTAGAGAATCAAAACATGGTTCATTATATATCAGAAAGTGCATACATAACTTTTTAGAAGCAATGATCGTACTAACCCTTTCACAAATCAATGTTGGGATCCTCGACTTCCTCTTCAAAATCACCATCATGCTCATCATCCATAATTGTATTCATCAAATCACGAGTGGCACTAGCACAATATTTCAAACTCTCCACATCTTGGGATCAATCCATCACTTATATAAGTGTCAAATTCTTCCTTTCCATTATGAACTCCATGTTCATCACTTGCATATATACCAAATTCAGAGAGGAAATCAGTCACAATAGGTCCACCTTCACATGTTTCCGAAACTGAAGTTGTATCACACGACTCCACATGAGATCTAGATTTTGAGTATTTTTCTAGTAAATCGTATAAAATTTCTTTGATCCTACTAAGATGATATCCAACTAATTCACCATAGACCTTATACCTTGGTTCTAAAATTGTAGCAACTCCGAGCATACCATGAATAACATCCCAATAAAAATCAAACTTCACCGACATCCTCCGAGCCATCTCTGCAATAACGTCAATAGGAGATTCGCCCCAAGCATTCAAAGATATTTTCAATTCACACACTCTAGGAAAAAATAGATTAGCAGTTGAATAAGTTGATCCTGAAAAGACTTCAGTGACTTCATAAAATAACTGCAACTTGGAACAAATCTCTTTTGCCATATCTCATTCATCCTCACTTGGCAAAGTGACATAACTTGAGTTTCGTTGTTCAACCGACCAAATGCATCTTTGTAAAGCAAGGTTGTGGACAATTTGTTATCAATGTTCCATATGCCAGAGACTCAGAAAGCACACCACAAAGAGCATATTTAGTGTGAGGATAAGGAACATAGACAAACCTCAGAATACGACTCTGAAGAATTCATGAGGCATCAATGATGTGTGCAATCACAATCATAATTCCCCATTTGTTGTTGTTGGAACTCCACATGTCTGTAGTAATGGCTATCCTACTAACGTTCCTCTCCAACTCCATCATCTTAAATGCTGGTTGAAGACACTTCAGAAACTTCTTACACCAACATAATTAACAAGGGGAAACTCATGCAAAATAATCATGTTGGCAAGTGATCTTCTACAAGTCTCTTGATCAAAGATATATGGACTCATTCCCTGAGTACATGACTATTTTCTCAACAATATATACAAATGTTTAATCTTCGGACATCTCCTTAAATGTTTGTCTAAATGAGTTGTTCCATGTAGAGCTGATAACAACTTCTTACAATGTTGGCATTGGGCTCTTAAAATTTCCATTCACTTTCACTCTTTTAAAGAACAACCATACATGCGACCTCAATTTTTTTGAAGGAACAGTTTCAGTACCTTGCACACTCTCATCAGACATAGAGTTAATATCAGTATGATTAGGACCAGAAGTAGGCATGAACCCAATTTCTTCTCACTTTGAATGTTCGTTCTATCAAATTCTAATCCTACATGAAAAAAAGAGAACAAGCATAAAGCAATCATATAGAAACGACATCATAAAACATAAGAAACAAGAAACAATATAAACGAGGAAAGGAAAGCAACATGAATAACACACAGCTAGTAAGTTAAAACAGATAGAACGTCAGGAAAACGAAATCAACAGAAGAGAGCATGAAGATCACCTTGATCATAACCTTGCTCTTCATTTGTGTGTCCAGTACGTTAGTCATGGACTACAACCCACCAGATCCAAACAACTAGGAAGAATTGTCTTTATTGCATTCAAAAGTACATAAGCAAATGGGAAGTTAGCTTGGTTAGCTATTGATTCTCTTTGTCATGTTGCTCTTGAAAAGTATCAAATAACTCAAACATATGAACTGTTGTACTAGCAAAGTGGAATGAATATCTCCAGAGGAAAACACAGCTCATAGACAGAAGCAAAACCCAGTTGTGTCAACTTAATTACTAGATTAACTAGCATATTTTGGTAATTCGACCAACAAGTTTGCAGCAAAACCCAGTTCAGTCAACACAATTTCGCACTGAATTTCGATCACAACCACGAGTTTGCATCAATTTCATCCACTTCATGCATTCGGTACGAAATCAGGCTGGTTCTATACATTCTATTCAAAATTCGACCAACTATATAACACATACCTGTCATTCGAGGTCCTAGAACACGAGCTTAGGATTCCTATGAGACAGACCGGCAAGGGACAACAAGGACCCCAACTTGTCGAAGCCCAAATTCTTCCTAGGCTAGCTCGAGTAGCCTGATGAAACCCGGATGAGCTCAAATTGGGAAAGCAATATATCAATACACAATATTAGATCATAGTAAGAGAAGAAGATAAACTTACCTAATTATGAATCGTGGAATCCCGGATGAGGTCAAATTCTTCCTCGGCTAGCTCGAGAATCCTGATGAAAGCCCAGATGAGCTCAAATTGGGCTAGCTCGATAGTCTGACCGGGTACTCTTAGTTTTTGATTGGTGTGTCGAACAATAGAGCTTCGAGAATGAATCGTGGGGAGAAGAAGCAGAGCTTCGAGAATACTGTTTTAGATTTTAGGTTTAGTTGTTTTGGATTTTAGGCTTAGTTTTAACTGAGTCTGCAAAGATCTAATAAAAAATAAAATTAATATTACATAGGCCTAAAATGGACCCAAAAGAAATAAGTGAATTTGGTTCTGACCCACTCACAAAAATACCCATACTTGACTTGGTCCATTTCAATTAAAATGGGTCAAATATCCAAAAATATCAACCCAATTGGCATCCCTACCTGCAAGCTAACAACTCAAGGGGGAAAGAGTCAGAGATACTTGGATACGGGGTTACGCCAGCATGGTCACGAAGCACCCACCCTGTGGCTCCCCCAAGAGGAAATTGTACAACACCATCAACATTAACCTTTAGGCGCCACCGCGAAGGAGGTGTCCACGAACTCCAGAGGGGGAAGGGCGAAAGAGAGAAAGTTGGTTGGGGAAACAAAATGGGGGGATGTAGGAATAGTGGTAACTCGGCTAGATGGGATGCAAACTGACAAAAGAAGGACTCAATTAAGAATTGTGAGTGATTAAAAACAACATGGTTCAACTTTTCCACACCCTCCACCAGGACAGAACCCAAATAGGCGCTAAACCATGGTCCTTTTGCAAGAGCAATTTCCAGTAAGTTGCAAAATGAGAGTTGGTGAAAGTAGGAGGTGTCAAACGAACCATCCTGTATAAGGCCAACGTCACCGGGCATTCGAATAATAAGTGTTCAATAGTTTCCACAACAGAGCCACATACTGGGCACTCTAATGGGAGCTCCATCCCTCTATCAGTTAAGCTTTCTATTGTTGGAACAATTCTATGAAGCAAACGCCAAAGAAAAAATTTGTAATTTTGGCTGGATTGGGAGATCCTAGACTGAAAGCCACAGAGATTCATCTTGAACCAAAACCTCATCCTTTCGTGTGTGTTTTAGGTTTCTTTATGCGAGTAGCAAGGTCATAGCCGGACGATTTTGAGTAAGTTCCAAAAGTGGAGAAATGCCAAATTAGCGAGTCCGGTAAGGGTGTCAACGGTAATGGAATTTTGAGTATATATCGAATAGATGATTCAGAAAATTGTGCAGCAAGTAGGTGTATGTCCCAATTCCCACCAGTTATGAATCCCGCAATGG
The DNA here is from genome assembly GCA_034768395.1 of Linum lewisii. Lineage (NCBI taxonomy): Eukaryota > Viridiplantae > Streptophyta > Magnoliopsida > Malpighiales > Linaceae > Linum > Linum lewisii. Next base: position 44,452,353 of record CM068300.1, read on the forward strand.
AAGTTGGTCCCCAGTATGGTTGAGAATAAGCTTTAATAGGGATGCTAGGGAACCGGTAAGGGACCCACTGAACCATCGTTGGATGAAGACAAAAAACAGATCCCACTTGCCAGCGGAGACCCAGCCGTAAGAGCTCTAAACCGTGAAGGATACTTTGAAAATCATGAGAAGGTCGGGATCCTGACCTGGCCTGGAGTAGAGAGCCTCGACAAACTATTTTCGTTGCAAAAACCGTGATAAAAGTATATCTAGTTTAGTTAGGATCCTCAAACATTGTTTTGCTAACAAGGCCTGGTTAAAAAGGATAAAGTCCTTAAAGTCCAACCCCCCTATGCTGCGTGGTTTGTGACATACGGGACCAGGATATCCATTGCTGTTTCTTAGACGTGCCAACCTGACCCCACCAGAATCTAGCCATTAGACTATTCAAGTGGAGACATAAATTGTCCAATAAACGATAACATGACATGACATATACTAGAAGACCTGAAATGACAGACTTTAGTAAAGTATGAACACCAGTCGGGGACAAAACAGTGTCCCTTTCAACTACTGAGGCGAAGCGAGACCTGATCCTCTAAAAACTGGAAAATAAATATTCAATTGGTATTTGCGGTTCGTGTTTTGCTATATGTAGTATGTAATGGACAATTATATGCTTAATAAAATATAATACATATATGGACTGAGTGTAGTAAAATATGAAATAAAATACGACTGCATTAGTAAAAACAAAAAACAAATTTGATGGGCCCTGGTCCGGCGATCTCGGCCCCAGCAGTTGCCCACACGTAGCTCTAGGAGTGGGCCGGCGATTCACAAATAGGCCCAGCCCAAGAACAGATCCAAGCGATCATTCTGGGCCTAACCCAAACCATAAGGCCTCCACAACGACCCAAGCACGGCGATCCGTAGGGTTTCAAGGACCTACGAACACTGTCAACATTCTGGAGAGTCTATGATGGACGAACCAAGATCCAGCCATGGCAACAAAGACAAGGGTACTATAAATACCCCATACTCTCCATAGAACCGGAGGACAACACTTTTACCCAGCGGACAAATGCTATGTCACCCATATCCTTTCTCTCTCATTACCCAATCGCCTCACTCACCTGAACTAACTATTACCCCCCTTTGCTTACGAGTTACAACGACCACCTGAAGGCCAACACTCTTGGACTTCCACTATTGGGCCAGACGACTAGGCTGGAACAATTAGCATGCCAGATAGGGGAAGTAGCAGGCGGTTACACATCAAACAGGCAGATGGATTCAAGGGCGATTCCCACCCACACCGAGGAGGAAGGCGATGGAGAGACACCCATCAAGCATGTGACCACGAGGACTCGGGTGATTCCAGAGCTCAACAGAAACTTAGAGCAAGATATGGAGGGCGACTCTCAATCTCGAAGCTCAGAGCCAACAGAGAGGGACGCGTACAATCTGCTTGAGCAGCATTTTCAAGCTTTGGAAAAACATAATTTGGAGTTAACTCAGATCCTGAGGACTATGATCGCCCAGCAGACTCCAACGGCCCCAACTTCAGAGGTCAGGCGACCCCAGAAAGGCACCAACCTCAAAATATTGCAGTAGTTCATGCCCGCAGCCCAGATCACTCCCAACCAATTGGCGGTTCGACAGCCTCTCGCAAGAGCAATCCTCGCCGAGCCACTTCCAAAAGGCCTAGTACCCCCCAATCAGGATAGATAAATTAGGACGGGCGACCCGGGCGAGCACCTACAGGCTTTCCAAATCGCCATGCAGATGCAGCAGGCTAGCGATGCGGCATACTATAGAGCATTCCCGACAACTTTGGGACGGCGAGCAAGGGAATGGTACATGAATCTCCCGAAAGGAATCATTTCTTTATGGGAAGGCTTCGCCCTGATTTTCTCACAAAAGTACGAGTGCAAGAAAACCAGAACTGTCCCGTTACAAGCGCTGATGGGTTTAAGACAAGGAATGAATCAGTCATTGAAGGATTTCTTCGATGAATGGACTGGGGTCGTCCAATCCATTCGAAGGGTAGATAAAGAGATTGCAGCAGCGAGTCTATTTCAATCAGTAAACAATGACAGACTGCGAGAATCATAAATACAAATGGTGCCAAAGTTGATGTCAGACCTGGAAACCAGGGTACACAAAATTATACTAATGGAGGAGCAATTGGCAGAACCCGCGTCAGCAAAAGTAAAGAAGGAAGAGAAGCTGGAAGGGTACAAGCCAGGGAACAAGCAGGTCAGGTGGCGACGCTCGGAAAGATCGCCCGATCGAGGAAGTCGCTTTGAAGAGAGGAGAGGGAATCGAGGAGAGTATCAAGGAGAAAGGACGGACTATACCCCCCTCTCGGAATCGCGGCGGAAAATCCTGCTGTATATGCAGCACAAAGGCCACACCATAAAATGGCCAGAACCTTTATTTACTCCGGCGGATCAGAGAAGTCACTGAAAGTTCTGCGACTTCCATGATTCTCATGGGCATACAACTGAAGACTGTAGAGAACTAAAGATTGAAATTGAAAGATGGATAAGTGAAGGGCGGCTTATAGACTTCATTGTAAATACTAAGCGAAAAGACAAAGCTCAAGAAGGAGATCGCCCTGATAAAGGAGAAGGTCAAGACAGGAAAGGCGAAGTTTTCACCCGATTGCAAGAATCGCAGGGCGATGATAGAGCCAAAAAGAAATCACGTCCAGAGGTCAACCAGGTCTATCAAACCATTTTTGGAGGCGAAAGTTGCCCGACAAAGAAAGTAAAAAAGGAAGAAGTACAGGAGGTGATGATAATTGAACAAGCAAATCGCTTGATTCTGGGAATCACGGAGGAGGACATGGCTCGTGTTGGAGACCCCAGCCTGGAGGCAATGGTAATTCAGGTGATAACACACAACAGCCGAATAGAGCGAGTCATGGTTGACGAAGGTAGCTCCGCAGATATCATTTTCTGGAAGTGTATAAAATGATGAATCTTCCAGCCAACCTACTTAGACAAACAGAGACAACTATCTCATCAGGACACACGGTTCCTATCAAAGGGATCACCACAATGGAGTTAACAATTGGAGATGGCGACGTACAAGTGACGCGGTCTGTTGACTTCCATGTCATGGATTCAGGTCCTCTTAGATTTTGTGGTAGAGGGTGCAGTACAGGAGGATGCAGATGGAGGAGGAGAAGAGTGGACATTATTTACAGATGGAGCTTCCAGTAAAAAAGGGGTTGGGGCCGGAATAGTACTAAAATCTCTAGGGGGTGTGCTACATGATGTAGCATTACAATTCGCAACCAATAGAACAAATAATGTGGCCGAGTATGGTGCCATGGAAGTAGGGCTAGGAGTCGCCAGAAGCATGGGAGTCACTAATGTCAAAGTATTCTCAGATTCGGCAGTAGTGGTGAATCAAGTAAATGAAAGTTTCAAAGTAAAAGAGGTGTCACTCATTCCTTTTTTGATGAAATTAAATTGCTCATGTCTGATTTTAAGAGGATCAGCGTCGAGCAAATCGCCAGGGAAGAAAACAGCCACACAGATGCGCTTTCGAAGCTGGCCACAACACTAAACTTTGAAGAAGGACGGATGGTTACAGTGCAAAAAGGAGATAAAAGTGAAGCATTTTCTACAAATTGATCATGCGTAGTACAAGGCGATTGGAGGACACCCATCATCCAATTTCTAGAAAATGACACGATTCCGGATGATCAAAATGAAGCAACTAAGCTGCGAAGGCGGGCAGGAAGGTGTATCCTGCTTGGCGGCGAGCTATATAGAAAGTCAGCAATGGGTCCTTACTTGAGGTGTCTAAGTAAGGAGGATGCAACATGGGCAATGGAGAAGTCCATGCAGGCATCTGTGGTACCCATCTGGGGGCACGAAGTTTGGAGAAGAACTTGATTTACCAAGGCTTTTATTGGCCAACAATGAGGAAAGAAGCGAGTGAGCTGGTAAAAACTTGCCATAAGTGTCAAGAGTTTGCGAATTATCACAAACTACCGACAGCAGTTCTCCAAGCGATAATCAGCCCATGGCCATTCACGAGATGGGGGATGGACATTTTGGTGCCATTCCCAGAAGCATCAGGAAAGAGAAAGTACATGATAGTAGCAGTGGATTATTTCACCAAGTGCGTAGAAGCAGAGGCATTCGCCAGCATCACAACCATGCAAATTAAAAAATTCACATTCAAGTACATTATTACAAGGTTTGGAACCGCAAAGCATTATCTGTGATCACGGCACTCAATTTGATTCACAAACTTTTAAAGAATTCTGTGACGACTTAAAGATAAATTTAAGATTTGCGTCAGTCGCCTACCCACAAGCCAATGGCCAAGCTGAGGCGGCGAACAAACTTATACTTCAAGGGTTGAAATAGAGGGTAGATGGATGTAAAGGCACTTGGGTTGATGAGCTAGACCATGTCTTATAGGCTCACAAACGGCTTACAAAACGGCAACGGGGGAGACTCCTTACACACTCACGTACGGCACAGAAGCTGTACTTCCGATAGAAATCTCTATCCCTTCCATTCGTATTCATGAGTATAGGGATGAGGTAAATGAGCAAGAGTTAATGCACAACGTAGACATGATTGAGGAGCGAAGAGAAAAGGCACAACTTAGGCTCATAGCAGAAAAAGAACAGCTAGCTAGGTGATACAATTTGAAGCTTCTCCCTCATCACATCGCGATCAATGATCTGGTTCTGTGAAAAATCTTCAGGCCGGCGATCGCGCAGCTAAGCTTAACCCCGGATGGGAAGGCGCATATAGGGTTCGAAGTGTGGTAGGAGCCAACATCTTCAAGCTGGCAGCGATGGATAGCACAAAAATCCCAAAAACATGGAACTCCATACACCTTAGGAGATATTATGATTAACAAGCCTCTTGTAAGGTTCAAACTTAAGTGAAATGATACATGTCCGAAAGCAGTCTTCGCTGGACAAGGTTTCCGTAGCATCTGTTCACTAAAAATTTCCAAGCAAGGCCTACGGGCATTAAAATCGCCATGTAAGACCTAAGGGCATTGAAATCGCTAAGTAAGACCTACGGGCATTAAAATCGCCAGGTAAGACCAAAGGGCATTGAAATCGCTAAGTAAGACCTACGAGCATTAAAATCTCTAAGTAAGACCTACGAGCATTAAAATCGCCATATAAGACCTAAGGGCATTGAAATCGCTAAGTAAGAGCTACGGGCATTAAAATCGCCATATAAGACCTAAGGGCATTGAAATCGCTAAGTAAGACCTACAGGCATTAAAATCGCCATGTAAGACCTAAGGGCATTGAATTCTTTAAGTAAGACCTACGGGTATTAAAATCGCCATGTAAGACCTAAGGTCATTAAAATCGCTAAGTAAGACCTACGGCATTAAAATCGTCATGTAAGACCTAAGGGCATTGAAATCGCTAAGTAAGAGCTGGCATTAAATCGCCAATATAAGACCTAAGGCATTGAAATCGCTAGTAAGACCTACAGGCATTAAAATCGCCATGTAAGACCTAAGGGCATTGAATTCTTTAAGTAAGACCTACGGTATTAAAATCGCCATGTAAGACCTAAGGTCATTAAAATCGCTAAGTAAGACCTACGGGCATTAAAATCGTCATGTAAGACCTAAGGGCATTGAAATCGCTAAGTGATGAACCTGTCGTTGTGCTGGTTCAAACAAATAACTAACAAAGCTAACAAAAGCTAGGGTAGATCGTATTCTACGGGTCTTCTATGATTGACTACTCAAACAAGCTAACAAAATATTCGGGTTTAAGAAATTCGTGCGTGGTGTGAGTTCCACGACTTCTAATTCTAAGAAATGCAGAAAAATTAAAAATTGAAACTAAAAACAGATTGGAAATTGGTTGATTAAAACAGAAATGACAGACGAACTTAGACTTTGAATCCCCCTTCGTTCACCAGAGCATAGGCAATCAACAGATCAGCAAATTTCGATTCTCATTCAATCAATTCTAAGACACCACCATAACTCCTTACCCTTAGGTCTAAGACCGGCGAACGTTCGCTCTATCCGTTCTAGCTACCAAGATTAATTAGTCGCCCGGGTACGGTCGCCTCTCGCAACGACTTAACTTAACTGGTGGAATTACTAACGATTATTGAGTTACTCTTGCAGTGGATTAACCCTAACCGGTTCCTACGAAAGGCACGCTCCAATTATAAGGTTAATTGTTCAATTTGATGTTCTAAAGTAAGGCGAGCGTTCGCTTCTATCCTTAGCTTAACAAGAATCAAATCTAGGTGATCAATCCAAACAAGAAACATGAACAATGAAGAACAAATCAAACATGAAAGAGAAACTGATTGAACTTCGAATCTAATCACCACCGATCCGTGACCGCTTTAAAGCCCTGGGTCACTTAGGGTTCATCTAGTCTAAGCTCTAAGAGTTTAGCTACGCATATTCATTACAAAAGAATCAAAGACAATGAAAGAGTTCATCATACAAAGGAAGAACAGAAAAGAATCTGAAAAACCTAATTAAGATGACTTCGGCAGAACTTCGATCTTCTGGTAGACTGCAATCCTAGCTCCGAGTCCTCGAGATGGAAGGGATGACATCACGATCTCTTTCCGGCTCTTCGGACTCTAACTCTTCGCTCCAGAACTTGGGCCGCTGGTTAAGTATTTATACTTAACCCTAATTCAGCCGGATTTTAACTAATATTTTCACCGAAAATATTGAGGAATTTTCGGCGAAAATTCCTTTGTAATTGAATGGTCCGCCGGCTGATATCTCCTGTAAATTTCGGTCCCATAGTTCTCGGTCGAAAACTTCCTATTTTCACCGAAAACTTCTGTTGATGAGCATCGCCGATTTGTGCTGATATTTTCGCCGAAAATTCCTTTGTAAATCGGGGCAGGAATTGTTTCGACTTGATTGGCTCCTTGGATCGATTCCGGTGCAATTCCTCGAGGTTCCAACGCCTTAGACACGTCCTTTGGGCTACTTTATTTGACGGCAAAAATCTGTGCTAACATAAAAACACTAGAAAACCATGAAATAGACCCGAAACGGGCCAAGGTAACACAAATGGCACGAGATAGGGCAATCGATTGAATATTCGCTATTCTACCCTAAAAACCATGTCTTAAGCAAGGAAATGTCGCTTAAATGAGGCTGATAATCAGTCAAATCGAGTGTCATCAAAATACCCCACACTTAAGCTTTTGCTTGTCCTCAAGCAAACTGAATAGAAACGCTCATGTTCACAAATGATAAGATCGATTAAATTGGAGCTCAATCTAACACAATGAATTATTAGACAGATAGATCCTAGAACAAGAAACCTAACATGCATACAGATCAGCCAAACAACCTGGTCTCACTAATAAACTGCACACGACAAGTAGTAGCAACCAATTATGCACGAATTTGACCTGACCGACCAGACTCCTCACACAGGATATATTTAGTATAATGGAAACTCTCACTCTCTGTGTTTAGGGACGTGTTTCTGCTCTCAATCATTTTTTGTTACTGAATTCAGTCATAAGTTTGCATATCGACCACATCTCCACCACTGTGACAACACGAGTAACCAGTCAAGAAGGACTTCCCTGCTAGGACTGTAATGAATTCTACACTACTTGGGTTTATGATGCGATGGATGATGGGAATGTATGATGATGGCTTTGTGCGGTGTAGCTTTCGACTAACTTCCCTCGAATCTAATCCATGGCTTCCTATCGTCTAGCTAGACACGGGTAGAATAATGAACGCTCGTCCTATGATACCCTCAAGCAACCTAGCACTTTTTTATTTTTATTATTTTTTTTCTTTACACACTTTTTCTGACTTTTCTTTTGACTTCGTTCTTCCATTTGTAGGGAGAAGAACGTTTTATTGAACTAAAACTTTGAAACCTTTTTGGCTTTTCTGATTTTTGTTCTTTTCATTTTTTCGAAACTTGCTTCTTTTTTTTTCTTTTGTGCCGATTTTTCTTTTAGTTGCTAGAGGGGTTTACACGTCTGGACATAATAGCTAAGACCACCTGTTTAATGGCTATAGGCAGGTTACCATAAACCGACTTCGGTAGGTCAATCTAGAACTACAACCACAGGGGATCAACGGGGAATGAAAGAATGGGAAATGGCTGTAATGTATATCGAACCGAAAGAACAGGCCAAGGTCAAGGGTCTACACCTAATGGATTTTATCGTTTAGGTAGGCTATCTGGCTTAGTAGCTGAATCTAGGTGCCCCTATCATTCTAGAACTCGTGTCATCGTGTGGTCTCGAGTAGGTCTCATGCAAATTCTAACTCATTCAAGCAAACAGAAAACCACTCGGAAAGAATTGAAATTGCAAGTTACGTGCAATGGATCAAAAGCTCACAGTTGGTTTGCTAGTCGGATTCGGTCATTTTCATGCAATCAAGGCTACAAACTACAAGTGTGATTTTAAAAATTCTGTTCTGACCAGGCAATTTAGCATCAAAGTATACAAGTTGGTTCTCAAGTTCTAAGTTAAGCAGTCTAAGCATCATTATGAAAGTTTGATCAACAACTTAACATCAAAAATCAAGAACTGAGCCATTCTAATGCTAGAGAGACTGGAATGGAATCACGAGGCACACAGAAAACACAATCAAGGGAAATCAAGTTCATGCAAGGTTCTCTAGCATCCTACCCCACACTTAAATCGGACTGTGTCCTCACAGGACTAATTCTAGAGTTCAGAGTGAAGTAGAAGAACCTGGACCGAGATAGTTGGTGTAGGGGGTGAGCACGGGTCCTCGGAGCGGAGGGAATCTACCCAAGCGAAGCAAAGGGAATCTCCTACTGCCTACAAAACAAAAACAAATGAAACATATAAAGGAAACCGGGACAAGTGCCCCAGATCCACACAGAAAAAAGTTGGATCGAGATCCGAAAAGAATAAATAAAAAGAAAGGACAAGGAAAAGGACACCACTTGATCATGGCTGGTCAGGGGCGCCGGGAGGTGGGAAGTGGAGGTACTCGCGAGCTGACGTTGCCACTCCATCTGTGCCTCGTACCGCCTATCAGCGCGGTGCATATGCTGCTGCATAGTAGTCCATCTCGCCTCTTGAGTGGCATTGTCGGTGATGCGCCACTCCTGCAGTCGCTCATACAGCTCACCAATGTCCGCGGGGTGCGGTCGGTGCTGAGGGTGAGGCGCCTGGTATGGATCGGGGATGACGGCGGCGAGTGGTGTGCATACCCCGCCTGATGATGTGGCGAGGGTATATGGTCATGAAACTCTGGCTGCGGCTGGGGCTGAGGATGCTCAGGATCATCTTCTTCCTCCGACTCGTCCTCGCCTTCGAGAGGAGGATCCGCTGGCACCAGGGGACTGATGTCCAGATCGAGGTTGTACTCGACCGCCAAATCTCCTCCAACGTTGCGTACTCTGCGGCGTGGGATGTTCGGGCCATATTCATTGTTGAGGCCGAAGGAAATGAGGAGACGGCCTACAAAGTTGCCTCCCAGGAGTGTGCGGGGACGACCTGACCTCTGAGTCTTCTTGCGGAGTAGGCGGGCAAGTACCCATCCGGGATGAAGAGGATATCTCTCCCGGATGGCGCGAAGAAGAAGAAGCTCGTCCTTGCTGATATGGTGGGGTCCTTGTCTGGAGCATATAATAACGATCTACGCCAAACCATATGAATGTATTTAAAGAAAGGGTGAGAGAGCGACTTAACTTAGTTATGGTCCCCGAGGCGATCACCGGGCACTCCAGTCATGTGGCTCCAGAGCGCATGGTACTCCTCATCGTCGTCGTCGTCGCCCCAGCCGAGGTGATGACCGTGGTAATGCTCGTAGGGGATGCCTAGATGAGCTGCAAACTCATCATATGTGAGCTCCCTGTGCACCCCGCCTAGATAGAAGGTAACAACCTTCCTGTGCTGCCTCCTCTTGTGCTCGTCCAGCTCGAATGTCACCCAAAACTCCTGGAGGGCGACGTCTGGGAAGTCGGCGGTGAGCGTGGTCAGCTCCAGCAAGCCGGCATGGGTCAGTGCATCGAGCACGTTCCGGTACCAGTCATCATCGTGCTCTGAGAGCGACTCCATGGACAGAGGGCGTACATCAGCTCCACGGGTGTGCTCAAACCGCTGGTAGCGTGCAAAGTAGTGCGGGGGTAGGCGAGCAACGGTGCGGTGGTACCCAGCATGGTCAGGGAAAGCTGGTGGAAGGCCCTGAACGGCGGGTGTGACGGGAGCGGGGGCTCCGGAGCTCGAGGCACCATCAAGTCGTGCCTTGGTCCTGCGCTCAAAAGTGGTGTTCCTAAACAAGAAAACAAACCCGATTAGTCAAACTAAAACCCTACCCACACTTAGTCGAAAAAAACTCAATTTCACAAAGAAATGAGGAAAATCGAGTGGGGGTAAGCAAAGCAGATTAACCGGTAATCATGAACAATAAAATACATGCTCAGGAACAGCCTAAACGGATTAGCACAATCAGAGTTCAGAAGTCAAACCGACATTTCAGAAAGTCAACATAATAGAACATTGAACCCTAATCATGGCAAGACTATCACAAAGCGGGAAATGATGGTATAATTTGATCTCAGATGGCAAACACAATAATCTGAACGAGTATGAGCACATAGGGCAGCCAAATGATCAACAACAGTTCATGGTCAAACCGACATTTCTCAAAAGTCAACATCACAAAGAATAGGACTTAGGCATAGCAACATATGATCAAACGATATAACAATTAGGCACGATACTCCCTAAGCATGCTAGAACAGTTCAACAAGTTCAGCTAACCTAGTTCACACGAAATCAGTCGGCACGCAAATCGAGGCAAACCGAAAAGTCAACCGAAAGTCAACCCCGACGAAATTCAGCATCCAATATGTCAAAAGATTCGTAATGAAAAGTTCTACAACTTACCTTGAAGCCATGGATGCTAAAAACGAATGGTTTGGGAGAAATCGGTGAAAAATGAAGATTTTTAGGGTTTGGGCGAACTATAGCTGTAGAGCTCCGATTCGGCTGTTCTAGGGCTTGGACTGATCGGAAATGGGAGGGGAAGGGTGCGGCGGGGCGGCGGTGGCGGCGCGGTGGCAGTCGGCTTTGGTCGGCGGCGGCGATGAAAGGTGGCGTGGCGGGTTTGATAAAAACAGGGGGAGGGTTCTTTTTCGGGTTTGTGTTTCGAAAATGAAGTGGGAGAGAAAAGGAGGATAAGACCAGATTTTAAGTGGAATAGTGGTTGATTTTCAAAGAGATTGTCGGCGAAAATAGGAAGAAATTTTCGCCGAAAATTTTAGTTAAAAAGTACTGCCGGTTTTCAAAAGAAATTTTCGCCAAAAATATGGGTGATTTTCGCTGAAAATATGAAACAGGAACGTTTGGAAAACTCTGTGGGATTTCAAAGAGAATTTTCGCCGAAAATATGGGCTATTTTTGCCGAAAATATTGAACTCTACGATTGAAAATATTTTCGCAATCCCGGCAAACTTCAGAAAATCACAATTAAATCCACAAAAATCGGAAAAGACCTCAAACGACTCGAAACTGACACTATGACACACAGACTACACACGAAAAATATGAAATCAAACAAACTGACACTTTTGGCTCCCCGAACTGACTCTAAAACACTAAGGTTGACATAAATAAAAACGGACTCCAGTCATGGGTTGCCTCCCACGAAGCGCTCTTTTATTAACGTCCTTGAGCTGGACGATACCTGGACGGTATTAGGAGACATCCCAACTCAGATTCTCCTTAATGCTAGCATCGGAGTTCATAAAGTAGAGCTTCGGGGCTTCTCCGGTGAGCATGAATTTCTTCCCGTTCGCGTGTAAGAGCTTGGTACGTCCGTCGGGAAGGCGGTCAGTGATTGTGAAGGGTCCGAACAGTTCTGTCAAAGGATCATCTTCCACAAGGAAGACAGTGGACGGAATGAGAATCGATCAGCTCCTTCTTTTCTTTAACCTCCGGCTTGATATCACCAGGATCGGTGATCGTCAGTATTTCCTTAGGAGATGCTTTCGGCTTCTCCTTCCATACTTGTTCCAGCGCCGGTAGCTTGGAACGAATTGGTGGTTCAGCTGGCTCGGTAGACGGTGGTGGCACAACTGGTCTCCAGACCATGTGAGTCTTCATCTTCTTGTTCTTTCCCCGAGGTCTGCTAGGTTTTGTGCTCGGTGGCTTAGAAGAGACTTGCAGTTCCTTCTTCTTTGATGGCTTTTTAGGAACAGGAGGATCTGGTTTCTTCTTAGTAACCTGTTCAGCACCTGCAGTAACAATTGAGCTAGGAACACTAGAAGAACATCAGTAATGAAGTTGACCGAGGCCAACTCCACAGTTTCTACAGTTAAATAATGTAATTCTCCCTTAGGAATGTATTTCATATTGTCCTTGAGATGAAATGTTGTAGTATCCTTTCCAAACCTTAATGTTAATGAACCATTTGGAACATTAATGTTAATGCCGGCTCTCGCCATGAACGGTCGACCTAGGATAAGGGTAGAATATGTCTTTTGAGTATCGATCACTACATAATCAGCGAAAATCGGAAAGGGCCACAACAAGTGATTACATCCTTGATTATTCCTCTAGGTTCTTTTAAAGTTTTGTCAGCGAACACTAAATGCATGATAGTAGGTTGTAGTTCACCTAAGTTCAGTTTCTTATATAAACACATAGGCATAACATTGATAGATGCACCTAGATCAACCAAACTACGCTCAATTTCGATGCCATTAATGATTATAGGTAACGTAAAAGGGCTAGGATCAGAGCACTTAGCTGGGATAGGTATGGGCGTGATCGAGAATCAATAGCTGAGCATTCTCCGTAGAGGGAGTGGAAAGTGCTTCCTTCTTTTCCTCCATGCTTTTTGCTCGATGCTCCTGGTTGTGATGACTTTCGCATGCTCGTTCTTCATGGTGGAGTTGTCTTGAGACGGTGCCTGTTTTAAGAGAGGAAGGTTGGCCAACATGTTAGCAACTTTATTTACCATGCTCTCTATTCTCTGTCCTTGTGCGATCTGCCTTGGTTAAAAGCATCTTGGCTTTAAACCTTTCTTCGTGATCATCAAGCCTTGCCGCAATCAGATCAAAATTTCTGGCTATCTTCCTCTCCCAAATGTTCTCAGACGTAGAATTCTGAGGTTGCTGTGCTCCGGTGAATCTGGGAGGATCTTGATAATTATTGTCCCAGCATTGATTCTGACTCAGGTCGAATCCAAAGTTGGAAAGAGGACGCTCAAGGAAGCTTCCCTGTTGTTGAGGAGGTGTTCTGAACTGACGGTAGTCGGGGTAGCCTCTTTGATCATTGGTGAAGCCTTGATCAATGAAATTAAATTCCTCTCTAGACCAGTTATTAGCTGTACCGAAGATCTCCTCCATGTGTTTCTGCACTTCGATCTTGATCTGCTCTTCACAGCTTGGTTGGCTCTTGGCTGCTCCAAACTGTCTCTCCCAATTTCTGGACTTAGATGCGCAGTCTGTGAAGTGAAGAAGAGCAGCTTCTGGTTCAAGTGCAGTGCAGTTGCCATTAGCTAAAGTGTTGACCCATTCAGCCGTTTCTTCATTCATACCTTGGGCAAAGATTTCGGCTAGCTGTTCCTGGTTGAATCCATGATGAGGGCATTCAGAGAGAAGCTCTTGGAATTCGTTCCAAGCATCGTATAAGCTTACTCCTTCCTTCTGAGAGAATCTAGCGATGCTATCCTTGTAGAATGTCGTTCTTGAAGGGGGATAGTGGTCCTCTATGAAGTCCTGAGCTAGACTATCCCAGTCTATGTAGTGGCCAGGTGGTTTTGAGCTGAGCCATATCTTGGCGTTTCCTTTAAGAGAGAATGGGAATACTCGTAAGCAAAGATTGTTCTTACTGAGATTCCCGCTCTTAAACGTCTCGCACATGTCAAGGAAGTTCGCAAATGTGTGCAGGGGTTTTCTTGCGGCTTCCCTTCGAATTGAAGATCCCTAGAGACCATGTCCAGGAAGGAAATTGTGATCTCATAGTCAGGGCCGTCATCGTTGTGCGGCACAACAACGCTAGGTCGAAAGTTAGCAGCACTTGGTCTACAGTAATCCGCCATGGTGCGTTGGGCAGCCTCTGTGGGAGGAGAAGGTGGTGGTGAATCTGAAGTAGTGGATGGAGCGGATGAAGATGAGGAGTTCCCTTCAACTCCTCAATCTTATTAGGGATAGGTGATGTAGGCGGAATGATTATGAATTGCTTCTGAGCTCGCGGATTCTTCGGCGGAGTAGAATTACCCGGCTTAAACTGAAATGAGCGATTGAGCGGTTCATAAACCTGTAGAACAACCTACAAGAAACAAAAGCAAACATATCGGCGTAAAATCGAAGTGTGATGAAAAGGGGAAAGGTGGAAGGTAGAAGAATAAATTGCCAGTTCTTCTTTCAAACAATCAAAAGAAGTTCCCCGACAACGGCGCCAATTTGATGAACCTGTCGTTGTGCTGGTTCAAACAAATAACTAACAAAGCTAACAAAAGCTAGGGTAGATCGTATTCCACGGGTCTTCTATGATTGACTACTCAAATAAGCTAGCAAAATATTCGGGTTTAAGCACTTCGTGCGTGGTGTGAGTTCCACGACTTCTAATTCTAAGAAATGCAGAGAAATTAAAAATTGAAACTAAAAACAGATTGGAAATTGGTTGATTAAAACAGAGATGACAGACGAACTTAGACTTTGAATCCCCTTCGTTCACCAGAGCATAGGCAATCAACAGATCAGCGAATTTCGATTCTCATTCAATCAATTCTAAGACACCACCATAACTCCTTACCCTTAGGTCTAAGACCGGCGAACGTTCGCTCTATCCGTTCTAGCTACCAAGATTAATTAGTCGCCCGGGTACGGTCGCCTCTCGCAATGACTTAACTTAACTGGTGGAATTACTAACGATTATTGAGTTACTATTGCAGTGGATTAACCCTAACCGGTTCCTACGAAAGGCACACTCCAATTATAAGGTTAATTGTTCAATTTGATGTTCTAAAGTAAGGCGAGCGTTCGCTTCTATCCTTAGCTTAACAAGAATCTAATCTAGGTGATCAATCCAGACAAGAAACATGAACAATGAAGAACAAATCAAACATGAAAGAGAAACTGATTGAACTTCGAATCTAATCACCGCCGATCCGTGACCGCTTTAAAGCCCTGGGTCATTTTGGGTTCATCTAGTCTAAGCTCTAAGAGTTTAGCTACGCATATTCATTACAAAAGAATCAAAGACAATGAAACAGTTCATCATACAAAGGAAGAACAGAAAAGAATCTGAAAAACCTAATTAAGATGACTCCGGCAGAACTTCGATCTTCCGGTAGACTGCAATCCTAGCTCCGAGTCCTCGAGATGGAAGGGATGGCATCACGATCTCTTTCCGGCTCTTCGGACTCTAACTCTTCGCTCCAGAACTTGAGAGGTTTCTCTAAATTCTGATGTATGATGTATTATGAGGTATATTTCAGTGTTGGGCCGCCGGTTAAGTTTTATACTTAACCCTAATTCAGCCGGATTTTAACTAATATTTTCGCCGAAAATATTGAGGAATTTTCGTTGAAAATTCCTTTGTAATTGAATGGTCCGCCGGCTGATATCTCCTGTAAATTTTGGTCCCATAGTTCTCGGTCGAAAACTTCCTATTTTCGCCAAAAACTTCTGTTGATGAGCATCGCCGATTTGTGCTGATATTTTCGCCGAAAATACTGAAGTATTTTCGCCGAAAATTCCTTTGTAAATCGGGGCAGGAATTGTTTCGACTTGATTGGCTCCTTGGATCGATTCCGGTGCAATTCCTCGAGGTTCCAACGCCTTAGACACGTCCTTGGCTACTTTATTTGACGGCAAAAATCTGTGCTAACATAAAAACACTAGAAAACCATCAAATAGACCCGAAATGGGCCAAGGTAACACAAATGGCACGAGATAGGGCAATCGATTGAATATTCGCTATTCTACCCTAAAAACCATGTCTTAAGCAAGGAAATGTCGCTTAAATGAGGCTGATAATCACGTCAAATCGAGTGTCATCACTAAATAAGACCTACGAGCATTAAAATTGCCATATAAGACCTAAGGGCATTGAAGTCGCTAAGTAAGACCTAAGGGCATTAAACTTGCCATGAAAGCCCCACGGGCGGTGAGACAATTAAGAAAAACCTACGAGCGTTAAGGCGGGAAAGATGACGCGATCATTGATAAAAAACCCAAGCGAAGCTTTAAATCAGAATGCATCGGCAAAGCGTCATATGGTTAATCAAACATTAAAAAGAGCTAGGAAAGCAGAAAAACAACATGTCAGTACACAGGATAAAAGCAAACAGGGAAAATTAAAACAAAGTTCAGGGCCAGGATCATAAAAGTTATTGAGGAGGTTCTCTTTTCCGCGATCGCCAGACTTGGGCGGAACAGAACTGGAATCAGGAGCCTTGTCGACAAAAGAGGGAACGATCTCTCTCTCATGATCGCCTAAGCTAGACTTCAGAGGAGCAGTGTCGGAGACAGACGCCTTGCTGACAGGGGGAGGAGTTGGCTGAGCGTCAGAGGTGATTGGATCTTCATCAGGCAACCCGCGATTCCGGCGCTCGCTCGCCACATATTCAGCATCTTCAGAAATTACCTCATCATTAAGGCGCTCAATGTCCCGGAAGGCATTGTACTCTTCTTAGTCAGCTGGGTCGGGGATTCCTGCGTTGTAGCAATTGAGACCTTTGAGCACGGCGCGCAGTAGCTTGCGGGTTGGCCACGACCTTGAAGGAAAAATCTTGTGGTACTCCTTCTGACAGCTACGCATGACCACCCGCATGCTATCGTCAATTTTTTGATTGAAGTAAGTCACAGCTTCATCATACGCTTTTTGCTGTGCAATAAGATCACGATCAGCCGCCTCTTGAACAACGAAGGATTCGACTAGCAGCTCCCTTTGGTGCTATCCCGCTCACGGGTTATTGCCTCCACATCAGTAGCCTGGGACCGGGCCTGAGCTAACTCAGACTCAAGCTGAGTAATACGCTCATTAGCAGTTTCCCAGCTCCCCCCTCTAGCGATCAGACTCACTCTGGGCAACCGTTTGCAGGGTCTCCAAGCGCAATACTCACGAGTGGAGTTGTAAGCTCTGATTGGAGGTTGTCTGCTGATGACACTCGATTTTACGTGTTTATCAACCTCATTTAAGCTACATTTCCTTGCTTGAATCTCGGGTTTTAGGGTAATTTAGCATGTTTTCACCTAAATGCTCTAATTCATGTCGTTCCGGTTACTTTGGCCCGTTATGGTCTATTTGATGGTTTTCTAGTGCTTTTGGGAATGCACAGTTTTTGCCATCAAATACATAGCCACGGATGAGCTCGAGAAGCAAATGAACCTCAAGGGATGGCCCGAGATCAATCCAGAAATCAACCAAGCCAAAAGAAATCACTGCCCGGCTGTTACTGAAGTTTTTGGTGAAAAGAATGAAGTCTTCGCCGAAAACTATGCACGAAATTCACAGACGAAGACTAGTAGAATCCAGCCAAAGTGTCACCTGAAGTCTTCGGCGAAAACTCCCAAGTTTTCGCCGAAAACTAAATCCTTTTTTTGGCTGGAATCCTAAACCCTATAAATACTAAACCGGCGGCCACATTCAAGATATACCTATTCCGTGGATTAAATTCCAGACTTTAAAGTTTGAGAGAGAGTTTAGAAAGTTCGAGGAGCCGAGAAGAGATCGTGACGCCATCCTTCCATCTCGGAGAACTCGGTGCTAGAAGTTGAAGATCCAAGAGATTGAAGCTTCACAGATTCGTCTGAAATTAGGTTTTACAGTTCTTCTCTGTTCTTCCTAGTTAAAGATGTATTCTTTGTTTGTCTTTGATTCTTTTATTTTGAATATGATTAGCTAAAACTCATAGAGCTTAGATTAGATGAACCCTAAGTGACCCAGGGCTTTAAAGCGGTCACGGATCTGCGGTAATTAAATCCAGTTTCAATCAGTTTCTCTTGCATGTTTGGTTTGTTCTTAATTGCTTTTGTGCTTCTTTTCTAGCTTGATCACCTAGTTAAGATTCTAGTTAAGCTGAGGATAGTAGCGAACGTTCACCTCACTTTAAAACACCAAATCAACATTTAACCTATTCATTGAACAATTTCTCTTTGTAGGAACCAGTTAGGGTTAATCCGCTTCAAGAGTAACTCATTAATCACTAGTAATCGCGTCAGTTAGTTTTCCGTCGCAGAAGTGAACGCATGGGCGGTCAATTAATCTTGGGAGTTAGATCGGATAGAGTGAACATTCGCCAGTCTTAAACCTAAGGGTCAGGAGTTATGGTGTTGTCCGAGAACTTAAAGAATCAGGATTGAAAACCGCTGGTCTTGTGATCGCCAATGTTCTGGTGATCTTAGGGGGATTCAAAATCTAAGCTTGTCTGTCGTCTTGTTAAGTCAACCAATCTTTCAACTGTTTTATGTTTTCTATTTTAATTTCTTTTCCGCTTTATAGTTTAGAAGTCATGGAACTCACACCACACACAACTTGTGTTAAACTTGAGTATTTTACCTTCATATTTGAGTAGACGATTAGAAGAGACCCGTGGAATACGATATGCTTAGCTTTTAGCTTAGTAGTATTTGATCACTATTTTACAGCATCATCAAATTGGCGCCGTTGCCGGGGATTCTTCTATATTGTTTGAAAGAAGAGTTGGCATTTTATTCTTTTACCTTTCCATCTTTCATTTTTCCATTACACTTCGATTTTACTCTGGTTGTTTTTGTTTTTGCTCTTTGCAGGTTGTTTTTAGGTTTATGAACCGCCCGCTCACTCGTTCTCAGTCTAAGTCTATCTATCAAGTCTTCTACTTCAGACAAGCCGGGTAGTTCTGCTCCACCTAGGCAACCGCGAATTCCGAAGCAAACTACTACCGTCCCGCCTTCATCTCTCACTCCAATTAAGATCGAGGAGCCGAAGGAGAGCTCCTCATCTTCATCTTCATCCGCTTCATCCATCGCATCAATCTCGTCACCATGTTCTCCTAGAATGGATGACCAGCTACCGCCGTCCCCGCCGCCGGCTCAGAGAAGCTTGCCGATTATAACAAACCGAGCGGACTAGCGTTCGATCCTCTATCTCTGTGCCGCGCAACGATGTTGCTCCTAACTATGAGACAAGATCCCCTTCCTAGGAATGATCACTAAGGACTTACAGTTTGAAGGAAAGCCGCACGACAATCCTTGCACTCATTTGGAGGATTTCATTGCTCTTTGCGAGACGTTCAAGAATGGGAATCTCGACAAGAACACTTTGTGCTTGCGAGCCTTTTCATTCTCTATTCGAGGCCCCGCTAAGAGATGGTTAAAGAGCAAGCCTCCCGGTTACTACACTGATTGGGATAAGCTGGCTCAAGATTTTGTTGAAGAATACTTCCCTCCATCTAGAACAATACTTACAAGGATAACATGTCCAGGTTCAGACAGAAGGAAGGTATGAGTTTATATGATGCTTGGAATGAATTCCAAGAGCTTCTCTACAGCTGCCCCCATCACGGTTTCGAGCAAAGGCAGCTAGCTGAGACCTTTGCCTGAGGAATGAACGAGAGTCATCCAAATGGATAAACTCCTTAGCTGAGGGAGATATCACTACTCTCACAACCAGAAGCAGCTATGCTTCACTTTGCTGATTGTGCTTCCAAGTCAAGGAATTAGGAGAGACAGACAGAAGGAGCTCGAAGCAAGCTCAACATTGAAGAACAAGTCAAGGCGGAAATCAAGAAGCACTTGAAGAAGTCTATCACGCCTATCAAGCCTCCATCCGCCTCTGTCTTTGTTGCTGACTGCCAATGGTGTGGCGCCTGTGCTCACAATGGAAATCAATGTCAGAATTTTGGTAGAGCAGAAGTCTTGTCTGTCGAGGAAGTCGATTTCATTGGCCAAGGCTTCGCCAATAATCACCAGGGTTATATTGGCTACCATCAATACCGGCAACAAGGAAATTTTCAAGAGCGACCTCCCTACAACTCCGGAGTAAGTCAGAATCAGAATAGCCGACCATCTGGGTCATACCAAGAACAGAAGCCTAACACTCAAACCGAAGGTATCAACCACCTCAGCGGAACCAAGGCAACTACGGTACAATTCTAGCATGCTTTCTAATATTTGAGCAATAACTATTCATGTCAACCTCAGAAGCCGCCGCCTCATGATAGCAAAGATAGTGAGTTGGATAAGAAGCTGAATCAGATCATCACCAGGCTAGATGATCATGATAGCCAGTTCAAGGCTCAAGCTCTCCTAAATCAAGAACAGATTGCTCAAGGCCATAGAATGGAAAGTCAAGTAAGCAACACGCTATCATGCTTTCTAGTGGTCGTCCCTTCGGTAAGCTTCCAAGCCAAACATAAACAAATTCGAAGAATGACGTGAAGACTGTTACTACTCGAAGCTGCAAAAATTTGGCCGCCGTTACCCCCTTCTATCTGGCCATGAGTCTTAACACTACAGTAGTTGACACCTCAAAGATCAAGGAAGACAAAGAGAAGATTCCTTCGCCAAAGCTGAGGCGCGAACCTGAGCCTCCTCTGGCTCTGTATCAACCAAGAATTCCATTCCCCAACGAATTGCAAGGAGGGAAGATCGAGCAGCTTCACCCCTTGAGGAAGAATGACGCACTTCATGATGCTCCGCCTTCCAAGGAATAATGCTCCGCCTTCATGATCTAAAGCTCGCCATACCAATCCCAGCTAAGTGCAATCGAGCGTAGTCTAGTTGATCAAGGCGCATCTATAAATGTCATGCCTATGTGTTTGTGTGAGAAACTCAATCTAGGAGAATTAAAACCGACTAGCATGCATTTAGTGTTTGCCGATAAATCTTTAAAGACACCTAGAGGAGAAATTAAGAACACAATCACTAAGTGTGGCCCTTTCACTTTCTTAGTGGATTATGTAGTTATGGATACTAGGGAGGATGATGCTACTATCTTAATAGGTCGACCTTTCATGGCAACCTCCAGTATGACGATCAATGTACCTAGCGGATCATTGACTTCAAGAGTAGGAAAAGACACCATCACATTCTGCCTCAAAGACGACATGAAATTACATCCCTAAGGAAGGAGAAGCTCACTGTCTTTCTGTTGAAACTGTGGAGTTGGCCCCGATCAACTCCGTTACTAACGTCTCTTCTATGTTTTCTCCAAAGACTGTTGTCACATGTGCTGAACAGGTCATCAAGCAGAAGATCGGATCTCCGACACAAAAGCCACAAAAGAAGGAGGAACTACAAGCCTCCCATTCTAAACCGCCACCAAGTAAAGATCCTAGCGAGCCAAGGAAGAAGAATCCGAAGAAAGCTAAAATGGTATGGATGCCAGTTGCTCCACCATCCTCTACCGAGTTGATTTCTCCACCAATTCCTAGCAAGCCATCGACGAATAAACCTATGAAGAAGGAGAAGCCAAAAGCATTTTCCAAGGAACCACCGAAGATTAAAGATCCCGTTGAAATGAAGCATGAAAACAAGGAAAAGACGAAGACGGCTTGGAAGCCGACTGTTCTGATTCCTTCTACTGTCACACTCGCAAAGGATGATCCCTCCCTAGAACTGTTCGGACCATTCGAGATTGCTGGCCATCTTCCCGATGGACGAACCAAGCTCATTCATGCTAACGGGAAGAAATTCACGCTCACCGGAGGTACCCCGAAGCTCTATTTCATGAACTCCGACTCGAGCCTAAGAGATATCCTGAGTTGGGATGTCTCCTAACCGCCATCCAGGTATCGTCCAGCTCAAGGACGTTAATCAAGAGCGCTTCGTGGGAGGCAACCCACGGCTGGAGTCAGTTTTTGAATTCTTGAGTCAGTCTAGTTTTTAGAGTCGGTCCGGGGAAGCCAAAAGTGTCTTTTGTGTGATCTTATATTTTTCTTGTGTGTTCCGTGCGTCCTCGATTTCAGTTCTAGTTCGTTTGGGATTGTTCCGACCTTTGTAGTTTTTGTTTTGATTTTTCAAAGTTTGCCGAAATTTCAGAAAATTTTGTTCAAACTGCAGGTCATAATTTTTGGCGAAAACTTTATCACTTTTCGCCAAAAACTTTTTCCTTAAAACCTCCTGTGAATTTGATGACACTCGATTTGACGTGATTATCAGCCTCATTTAAGCGACATTTCCTTGCTTAAGACATGGTTTTTAGGGTAGAATAACGAATATTCAATCGATTGCCCTATCTCGTGCATTTGTGTTACCTTGGCCCGTTTCGGGTCTATTTGATGGTTTTCTAGTGTTTTTATGTTAGCACTGCCGTCAAATAAGTAGCCAAGGACGTGTCTAAGGCGTTGGAACCTCGAGGAAATGCACCGGAATCGATCGAAGGAGCCAATCAAGTCGAAACAATTCCTGCCGCAGTTTACAAAGGAGTTTTCGCCGAAAATACCTTAGTTTCGGCGAAAATATCAGTACAAATCGACTGATGCTCATGAACAGAAGTTTTCGGCGAAAACCCTAAGTTTTCGACCGAAAACTATTGGACCAAAATTTACAGAAGAAATCAACCGGCGGGCTCCCCATTTACACCAAGATTTTTGGCGAAAATACCCTAGTATTTTCGGCAAAAATATCAGGCAAAATCCGGCTGAATTAGGGTTAAGTATAAATACTTAACCGGCGGCCCAAAATCAGATATACTTTTCATACTTTTCATAATCGAACTTCAGAATTCTCTCAAGTTCTGAAGCAGAGAGTTTAGAGTTCGAAGAGCTGGAAAGAGATCGTGACGCCATCCCTTCCATCTCGAAGACTCGGAGCTAGGATTACAGTCGACCGGAAGATCGAAGTTCTGCCGGAGTCGTCTTAATTAGGTTTTTCAGATACTTTTCTGTTCTTCCTTTGTATGATGAACTCTTTCTTTGTCTTTGATTCTTTTGTGATGAATATGTGTAGCTAAACTCTTAGAGCTTAGACTAGATGAACCCTAAGTGACCCAATGCTTTAAAGCGGTCACGGATCGGCGGTGATTAGATTCAAAGTTCAATCAGTTTCTCTTTCATGTTTGATTTGTTCTTCATTGTTCATGTTTATTGTCTGGATTGATCACCTAGATTAGATTCTTGTTAAGCTAAGGATAGAAGCGAACGCTCGCCTTACTTTAGAACATCAAATTGATTAATTAACCTTATAATTGGAGCTTGCCTTTCGTAGGAACCAGTTAGGGTTAATCCACTGCAAGAGTAACTCATAAATCGTTAGTAATTCCACCAGTTAAGTTAAGTCATTGCGAGAGGCGACCGTACCCGGGCGACTAATTAATCTTGGTAGCTAGAACGGATAGAGCGAACGTTCGCCGGTCTTAAACCTAAGGGTAAGGAGTTATGGTGGTGTCTTAGAATTGATTGAATGAGAATCGAAATCCGCTGATCTGTTGATTGCCAATGCTCTGGGGAACGAAGGGGGATTCAAAGTCTAAGTTCGTCTGTCATCTCTGTTTTAATCAACCAATTTCCATTCTATTCTTAGTTTCAATTTTTAATTTCTCTGCATTTCTTAGATTTAGAAGTCGTGGAACTCACACCACGCACGAAGTGCTTAAACCTGAGTAATTTGCTAGCTTATTTGAGTAGTCAATCATAGAAGACCCGTGGAATACGATCTACCCTAGCTTGTTAGCTTTGTTAGTTATTTGTGTGAACGCACGCACAACGATTGCGGCATCACCAAATTGGCGCCATTGCCGGGGACATCTTTTGATTGTTTGAAAGAAGAACTGGCAATTTATTCTTCTACTTTCCATCTTTCATTTTCCACCCACTTTGATTTTACACTGGTTTTTGTTTGTTTTTGTTATTTGTAGGTTTGTCACAGGTGTATGCATTGCCGCCCTTGGACTCACTCTTAAACCGACAAGGCTAAGAGTATAGAGAGACCAAGCAGTTCTGCTCCACCTCGA
Source organism: Linum lewisii (assembly GCA_034768395.1). Classification (NCBI taxonomy): domain Eukaryota; kingdom Viridiplantae; phylum Streptophyta; class Magnoliopsida; order Malpighiales; family Linaceae; genus Linum; species Linum lewisii. The sequence goes on from CM068300.1 coordinate 44,476,235, forward strand.
CAATCACAGATTCCAAGGAGAAGCAGAATCAATCCACCTCCACCCGTCACTCCGATTAAGATTGAGGAACTGAAGAAGAGTCCCTCATCTTCACCGTTACCGTCACCTACATCCGTTTCATACACCGAGTCACTTTCACCTCCTCCATCTCCTACCATGACTGATCAATTACCACCACCACCACCACCAGGCGGAAATCCACCACCGCCGCCTGCACAGAAAAGTCTAGCTGATTACAACAAGCCGAGCGCGACTAGCGTTCGATCTGCCATTGCCGTACCGCGCATTGAAGGAGATCCTAACTATGAGATCAAGATTCCATTCTTGACTATGATCTCTAGGGATCTATAGTTCGGAGGCAGGCCCCTAGACAATCCATGCACTCATCTTGCGGATTTCCTTGATCTCTGCAGCACTTTTAAGAACGGAAACCTCGACAAGAATACTCTTTGTTTGAGAGCTTTCCCGTTCTCTCTGAAAGGCGCTGCTAAAAGGTGGCTTACTGGCAAACCACCTGGATATTACACTGATTGGGATACTCTGGCTCAAGACTTCGTTGAAGAATACTTTCCTCCTGCCAGAACAACAGCCATCAAGGACAGCGTTGCCAGATTCTCCCAGAAAGAAGGAGAAAGCTTATACGATACTTGGAATCGATTCCAAGAACTTCTCTACAACTGCCCTCATCATGGATTCGAGCAGAGGCAGTTAGCTGAAATCTTTGCTCGAGGTCTTCGAGAAGAATCTGCCAAGTGGGTCACTTCTCTAGCTGAAGGGGATTGCACTACACTCACACCTGAAGCTGCTCTTCTTCACTTCACAAACTGTGCTTCCAAGTCAAGGAACTGGGAACGACAATCTGAAGGATCAAGGAGCAAGCTCGATCTCGAAGCAGCTATCAAGGCAGAAGTAGAGAAGCATTTGAAGAAGTCTACCACACCAGTCAAACCGCCGGCAGCTTCTGTCTATGTTGCCGATTGCGAATGGTGTGGAGCTTTTGTGCATAACGGAGGCCGTTGTCAGAATTTTGGTAAGACAGAAGTCTGGTCCGCAGAAGAGGTAAATTTCATTCAACAAGGCTTCGTTAATAATCAGAATGGTTATGCTGGCTACCGCAACTTCAGGCAGCAAGGGAACTATCAAGACAGACCTCCCTACAATGCTGGCGCCAACCATAACCAGAACCAGAATAACCGCCCAGCTGGTCCAGCTCAGGATCAGAAGCCTAACCATCCGCCGGCAGGTGTCTACCAGCCGCCGCACCGTAATCCGGGTGACTATGGGACTGCTCTTGGCAATCACCAGAATCAATATTTGAATAACACCTATCCAGGGCAGCAGTACCAGAAGGAAAACAACGTCAGCGACTTGGACAAGAAGCTTAGCCAGATCATCACCAGACTCGATTATCATGACAGTCAGTTTAAAGCTCAAGCTCTTCTCAATCAAGAACAGATAGCAGCCGGTCAAAGAATTGAGCAAGCTGTGAACAACATCTCGAGCATGCTAGGATCTGGTCGACCATTTGGCCAACTTCCGAGCCACACAGAGCCAAACCCGAGAAAGGAGCAAGCCAAAAAGGTAACTGTTAAAAAATTTACAAGCTTATCTGCTGATGCTTGTTCTATTTTACGCAGGATCGCTGAATCTGAAGAGAAGAAGGAAGCACTACAAGTGGCGCCTAAGGAGGATGATCCTCCTCTTGCACCGTACGTCGTGAAGCCTCCTTTTCCAAGAGCATTGCTGCTGAATGCAAGGATTGAGACTGGCATGAAGGGGAATAAAGAAGGATATCCTGATGCTCGTAGCAAGAAACCTTCCTCTCCATATCCAGCTAAGTGCTCTGATCCTGGTTCTTTTACTCTACCTCTTGTCATTAATGATGTTGAGATAGAACGTTGTTTGGTTGATTGATGACACTCGATTTGACGTGATTATCAGCCTCATTTAAGCGACATTCTTTGCTTAAGACATGGTTTTTAGGGTAGAATAACGAATATTCAATCGATTGCCCTATCTCGTGCCATTTGTGTTACCTTGGCCCGTTTCGGGTCTATTTGATGGTTTTCTAGTGCTTTTGTGTTAGCACAGGTTTTTGCCGTCAAATAAAGTAGCCATGGACGTGTCTAAGGCGTAGGAACCTCGAGGAATCAAACCGGAATCGATCCAAGGAGCCAGTCAAAGTCAAACAAAATCCTGCCCGAGTACAAAGAGATTTTCGCCGAAATTGAGCTTGCATATTCGGCGAAAATATTAGTGCATTCAACTGGTGCCGAGTCAAAGGACATCTTCGGCGAAAACATTGTACTCTTCAGACCGAAAATACAAGGCAGAGAAAGCACTCCCGAACACAAAGGAATTTTCGCCGAAATTCTTAAGGAATTTTCGGCGAAAATAATACACTAATCCGGATCAGTTAGGGTTAAGTATAAATACTTAACCCGGCGGAGGAGGCATAATATACAATCATAATTTACAAAACACAACTTTTCGAATCAGAATCCTCTCAAGTTCTGGAGCGAAGAGTTGGAGTTCGAAGAGCCGGATAGAGATCGTGACGCCATCCCTTCCACCTCGACGAACCGGAGCTAGGAGTGTAACTTACCGAAGATCGAAGTCTGTCAGAGTCGTCTGAATTAGGTTTTTCAGATTCTTTTCTGTTCTTCCTCTGAATGATGAACTCTTTCTTTGTCTTTGTTTCTTCTGTAATGATCATGAGTAGCTAAACCCTTTAGAGCTTAGACTAGATGAACCCTAAGTGACCCAGGGCTTTAAAGCGGTCACGGATCGGCGGTGATTAGATTCGAAATTCAATCAGTTCTTTTTCATGTTTGATTTGTTCTTCTTTGTTCATGTTTCTTGTCTGGATTGATCACCTAGATTAGATTCTTGTTAAGCTAAGGATAGAAGCGAACGCTCGCCTTACTTTAGAACATCGAATTGAACAATTAACCTTATAATTGGAGTGTGCCTTTCGTAGGAACCGGTTGGGTTAATTCACTGCAAGAGTAACTCATTAATCACTAGTAATCACACCAATTAATTAAGTCGTTGCGAGAGGCGACCGTACCCGGGCGGCTAGTTAATCTTGGTAGTTAGAACGGATAGAGCGAACGTTCACCGGTCTTAAACCTAAGGGTAAGGAGTTATGGTGGTGTCTTAGTAATTGATTGAATGAGAATCGAAATCCGCTGATCTGTTGATTGCCAATGCTCTGGGGAACGAAGGGGGATTCAAAGTCTAAGTTCGTCTGTCATTCTTGTTTTCAAACCCTAATTCCCATTCTGCTTTAGTTTAATTTGATTTAATTTTTCTGCGTTTCTTAGAAATAGAAGTCGTGGAACTCACACCACGCACAACGTGTTTTCCTTCGAGTATTTTGCTAGTTCTGAAGTAACCAATCATAGAGACCCTCGGAATATGATATGCTATACACTTTTTCTTAGCATTAGTAGTTTTTATTTGGTTGAAACGTCCGAACAACGACCGGGTGGTTCACCAAATTGGCGCCGTTGCCGGGGAACTTCTTTTGATTGTTCGAAAGAAGAACTGGCAATTTATTCTTCTACTTTCCATCTTTCATTTTTCCACCCACTTCGATTTTACACTGTTTTGTTTGTTTTTGTTATCTGTAGGTTTACAGGTGTATGCCTCACCGTCCTTGGACTCGCTCTCAAACGAACAGGCTAAGATTGCAGGGAATCCAGGCAGTTGCTGCTACACCTCTACGATCACAGATTCTGAAGGAAGGCAGATCCAATCCATTCATCACTCCGATCAAGATCGAGGAACCGAAGGAGAGTTCCTCATCTCCATCTTCACCTATACTGTCATCTTCATCCGCTTCATACACCGAGTCACTTTCACCACCTCCATCTCCTACCATGGGCGATAGATTACCACCAAATGGCGATCAACCGCCACCACCACAACATGCACAGAAGAGTCTAGCAGACTATAACAAGCCGAGCGCGACTAGCGTTCGATCTGCCATTGCCGTTCCGCGCATTGAAGGAGATCCTGACTATGAGATCAAGATTCCATTCTTGACCATGATCATCTAGGGATTTACAGTTTGAAGGCAGGCCCCTAGACAATCCGTGCACTCATCTTGCAGACTTCCTTGATCTCTGCAGTACTTTTAAGAACGGAAACCTCGACAAAAAACCCTTTGTCTGAGAGCCTTCCCGTTCTCTCTAAAAGGCGCTGCTAAGAGGTGGCTTACTGGAAAACCACCTGGCTACTACACTAACTGGGATACTCTGGCTCAGGACTTCGTTGAAGAATACTTCCCTCCAGCCAGAACAACCGCCATCAAGGACAAGCATCGCCAGATTCTCCCAGAAAGAAGGAGAAAGCTTGTATGATACTTGGAATCGATTCCAAGAACTTCTCTACACCTGCCCTCATCATGGATTCAGCAGAGGCAGTTAGCTGAAATCTTCTCTCGTGGACTTCGAGAAGAATCTGCCAAGTGGGTCAATTCTCTAGCTGAAGGGGATTGCACTACACTCACTCCTGAAGCTGCTCTTCTTCACTTCGCAAACTGTGCCTCCAAGTCAAGGAACTGGGAGCGACAATCTGAAGGATCAAGGAGCAAGCTAGATCTCGAAGCTACTATCAAAGCAGAGGTAGAGAAGCATTTGAAGAAGTCTACCACACCGATCAAGCCACCGACAGCTTCTGTCTATGTTGCTGATTGCGAGTGGTGTGGAGCTTGCTCACATAATGGAGGCCGTTGTCAGAATTTTGGTAAGGCAGAAGTCTGGTCTGCCGAAGAGGTAAATTTCATACAACAAGGCTTCGTCAATAATCAGAATGGTTATGCTGGTTACCGTAACTTCAGACAGCAAGGGAACTATCAAGACAGACCCCCCTACAATGCTGGCACCAATCATAACCAGAACCAGAATAACCGCCCAACTGGTCCAGCTCAGGATCAGAAGCCTAACCATCCGCCGCAGGTGTCTACCAGCCGCCGCATCGCAATCCGGGTAATTATGGAACTGCTCCTGGCAATCGCCAGAATCAATATCTTAACAATACCTATCCAGGTCAGCAGCATCAAAGAGATAATAATGTCAGTGACCTGGATAAGAAGCTCAACCAGATCATCACAAGACTCGATGATCATGACAGTCAGTTAAAGGCTCAAGCTCTTCTCAATCAAGAACAGATAGCATCTGGACAAAGAATTGAGCAAGTCGTGAACAACATCTCGAGCATGCTAGCATCTGGTCGACCATTTGGCCAGCTTCCAAGCCAGACAGAGCCAAACCCGAGAAAAGAATAGGCTAAAATGGTAACTGCTCGAAAACTCCCGAACTTAATTGCTGACGCTTATTCTGTTTTACGCAGGATCACTGAGACTCCAGAGGAAGAAGAGGAACAGAAATCGGCGCCTAAGGAGGATCCTCCTCTTGCACCATACGTCGTAAAGCCTCCTTTTCCTAGAGCATTACTGCCAAACGCAAGGATCGAGACTGGCATGAAGGGGAACAAGGAAGGATATCCTGACATTCGTGCTAAGAAACCTGTTTCTCCATATCCAGCTAAGTTATCTGATCCTGGTTCTTTTACTTTGCCGTTGGTTATTAATGATGTTGAGATTGAACGTTGCTTAGTTGATCTAGGAGCATCTGTTAATGTTATGCCTGTGAGTCTATATGAAAAGTTAAACCTAGGAGAACTTGAACCGCCTAGTATGCAACTCTTCTTTGCTGATAGATCGCTTAAAACCCCTAAGGGAGAGATTAAAGACGTTGTCACTAAATGTGGTCCGTTCACGTTCTTAGCTGATTATGTGATTATGGATACTAGTACAGATGATGCTACCATTCTCATAGGTCGACCTTTCATGGCTACTACTGGAATGAATATTAATGTTCCAAATGGTTCTTTAACTTTAAGAGTCGGTAAACAAACGAAAACGTTCCGTCTTAAAGATGGCATGAAATATGACTCTAGGAATGAAGAATCTCACTTCCTAGTTGTTGAAACGGTGGGGTTGACTCCGGTCAACTCCATTACTAATGCTTCTCCCAGTGCCTCTAGATCAGCTGTTGCTGCAGATATTAAACAGGTCATTACGAAGAAGCCAGAAATTTCGGTTCAGAAGCCGCTTAAGAGAAGAAGAAGGAACTGCAAGCCTCTTCTAAACCACCGAGCAGACCTCGAGGAAAGAACAAGAAGACGAAGACCCAAATGGTCTGGAGACCAAAAATTCCACCGTCTTCCATCGAGCCAACTGCACCACCATTTCGTTCCGAGAGACCGGCGCCGGAACAAGTATGGAAGGAGAAGCCGAAAGCGTCTCCTAAGGAAGTACTAACGATCACCGATCCTGGTGATACCAAGCCGAAGATTAAAGAAAAGGAGAAACCGACAGTCCTCAATCCTTCCATCGTCACACTAAAGAAGGATGATCTCTCTAGAGAGCTGTTCGGACCATTCAAGTTCGTTGATCATCTTCCCGACGGACGTACCAAGCTACTACATGCAAACGGGAAGAGATTCACCTTACCGGAGAAGTCCCGAAGTGTACTTCATGAACTCCGACGCGAGCGTGAAGGAGAATCTGAGTTGGGATGTCTCCTAATACCGTCCAGGTATCGTCCAGTTCAAGGACGTTAATAAAAGAGCGCTTCGTGGGAGGCAACCCACGACTGGAGTCAGTTTTTGTTTTGTTTCAACCTTGGTATTTTAGAGTCGGTTCGGGAGAGCCAAAGTGTCAGTTTGTTTGATTTATTATTTTTCGTGTCGAGTCTGCATGTCATAGAGTCAGTTGCAAGTTGATTGAGGTCGTTCCGATTTTGTGGATTTAACTGTGATTTTCTGAAGTTGGCCGAAATTTGCGAAAATATTTAAAATCCGAACAGTTCAAAATTTTCGGCGAAACCACCCCTGTTTTCGGCGAAATCGATTTTCAATTTTCGAACTCAATCTCCCTGTTCATTGTTTTCGATTCGAAAAGTTTTTGTTTTCGGTGAAACCATTTTAACTGATATTTTCGGCGAAACCGTGCTATTGTTTTCGGCGAAACCGCCTTCACAAATCCGACAGTCCATTTTAACTGATATTTTCGGCGAAACCACCCTCCTATTTTCGCCGAAAATAATTTTGAAAATCACCCAAATCTTCCTTTAAAAAATCCGGTCCACCCCCTCTCTCATCCTTCACCCATTTTCGTTCAACTCACCGAAAACCCCCCTTCTCTCTTTAAAATCGCCGACCGCCCCCATTTTAAAAACTCGCCGTCACCGCCGTAACCCGCTACCGCCGCCGTCAACGGCGCCAATTTGATGAACCTAAGATCATGAACACAACTGATCTGAACACTCGATTTGACGTGATTATCAGCCTCATTTAAGCGACATTTCTTTGCTTAAGACATGGTTTTTAGGGTAGAATAACAAATATTCAATCGATTGCCCTATCTCGTGCCATTTGTGTTACCTTGGCCCGTTTCGGGTCTATTTGATGGTTTTCTAGTGCTTTTGTGTTAGCACAGGTTTTTGCCGTCAAATAAAGTAGCCATGGACGTGTCTAAGGCGCAGGAACCTCGAGGAATCAAACCGAATCGATCCAAGGAGCCAGTCAAAGTCAAACAAAATCCTGCCCGAGTACAAAGAGATTTTCGCCGAAATTGAGCTTGCATATTCGGCGAAAATATTAGTGCATTCAACTGGTGCCGAGTCAAAGGACATCTTCGGCGAAAACATTGTGCTCTTCGGACCGAAAATACAAGGCAGAGAAAGCTTTCCCGAACACAAAGGAATTTTCGCCAAAATTCTTAAGGAATTTTCGGCGAAAATAATACACTAATCCGGATCAGTTAGGGTTAACTATAAATACTTAACCCGGCGGAGGAGGCATAATATACAATCATAATTTACAAAACACAACTTTTCGAATCAGAATCCTCTCAAGTTCTGGAGCGAAGAGTTGGAGTTCGAAGAGCCGGATAGAGATCGTGACGCCATCCCTTCCACCTCGACGAACCGGAGCTAGGAGTGTAACTTACCGAAGATCGAAGTCTGTCAGAGTCGTCTGAATTAGGTTTTTCAGATTCTTTTTTGTTCTTCCTCTGAATGATGAACTCTTTCTTTTCTTTGTTTCTTCTGTAATGATCATGAGTAGCTAAACCCTTTAGAGCTTAGACTAGATGAACCCTAAGTGACCCAGGGCTTTAAAGCGGTCACGGATCGGCGGTGATTAGATTCGAAATTCAATCAGTTCTTTTTCATGTTTGATTCGTTCTTCATTGTTCATGTTTCTTGTCTGGATTGATCACCTAGATTAGATTCTTGTTAAGCTAAGGATAGAAGCGAACGCTCGCCTTACTTTAGAACATCGAATTGAACAATTAACCTTATAATTGGAGTGTGCCTTTCGTAGGAACGGTTAGGGTTAATTCACTGCAAGAGTAACTCATTAATCACTAGTAATCACACCAATTAATTAAGTCGTTGCGAGAGGCGACCGTACCCGGGCGGCTAGTTAATCTTGGTAGTTAGAACGGATAGAGCGAACGTTCGCCGGTCTTAAACCTAAGGGTAAGGAGTTATGGTGGTGTCTTAGTAATTGATTGAATGAGAATCAAAATCCGCTGATCTGTTGATCGCCAATGCTCTGGGGAACGAAGGGGGATTCAAAGTCTAAGTTCGTCTGTCATTCTTGTTTTCAAACCCTAATTCCCAATCTGCTTTAGTTAAATTTGTTTTAATTCTTCTGCATTCCGTAGAAATAGAAGTCGTGGAACTCACACCACGCACAACGTGTTTTCCTTCGAGTATTTTGCTAGTTCTGAAGTAACCAATCATAGAGACCCTCGGAATACGATCTGCTATACGCTTTTTCTTAGCATTAGTAGTTTTTATTTGGTTGAAACGTCCGAACAATGACCGGGTGGTTCACCAAATTGGCGCCGTAGCCGGGGACTTCTTTTGATTGTTCGAAAGAAGAACTGGCAATTTATTCTTCTACTTTCCATCTTTCATTTTTTCATCCACTTCGATTTTACGCCGGTATGTTTGCTTTTGTTGCTTGTAGGTTGTTCTACAGGTTTATGAACCGCTCGAGCGTCATTCTAAGTTTAAGCCGGGTAATTCTACTCCGCCGAAGAAACCGCGAGCTCAGAAGCAAGTCATAACCACACCGCCTACACCACCTATCCCTCAAAAGATTGAGGAGTTGAAGGAGAACTCCTCATCTTCATCCGTTTCATCCACTACTTCAGATTCACCACCACATTCTCCTCCCGTACTAGCTGCTCAGCGCACCGTGGGGATTACTGTAGACCGAATGCGGCTTACCTCCGAGCTAGCATCGTCGTGCCACACAGCGATGACGACCCCGACGAAAAGATCACAATCTCTTTCCTGAGCATGGTCTCTAAGGATCTTCATTTCGAAGGGAAGCGCAAGAAAACCCCCACACACATGTGGCGAACTTCCTTGACATGTGCGAGACTTTTAAGAGTGGGAATCTCGGTAAGAACAATCTTTGCTTACGAGTATTCCCATTCTCTCTTAAAGGCAATGCCAATATATGGCTCAGCTCAAAACCACCTGGCTATTACACTGACTGGGGTAGTCTAGCTCAAGACTTCATAGAAGAATACTATCCCCCTTCAAGAACTACATTCTACAAGGATAGCATCGCTAGTTTCTCTCAGAAGGAAGGAGTAAGCTTATACAACGCTTGGAACGAATTCCAAGAGCTGCTATCTGAATGCCCTCATCATGGATTCAACCAGAGTCAGCTAGCTGAAATCTTTGCCCAAGGGATGAATGAAGAAACAGCTGAATGGGTCAACATCTTAGCTGATGGCGACTGCATAGCACTTGAACCAGAAGCTGCTCTACTTCACTTTGCGGACTGCGCATCTAAGTCCAGAAATAGGGAAAGACAGTTTGGAGCAGCCAAGAGTCAACCAAGCAGTGAAGATCAGATTAAGATCGCGGTACAAAAACAAATGGAAGAGATCCTCGGCACAACTAATAACTGGCCTAACAAGGAAGTCAACTTCATTGATCACAGCTTCACCAGGGATCAAAGAGGCTACTCCGACTACCGTCAGTTCAGAACACCTCCTCAACAACGGGAAGGCTTCTATGAGCGTCCTCCCTACAACTTCCAACTCGACCAGAGCCGAAATCAATACATGGACAATGATTATCAAGATCCTTCCCGATTCACCAGAGTACAGCAGCCTCCGAATCTTATATATGAGGACAATTTGGAGAGGAGAATAGCTAGGAAGTTTGATCTAATTACAGCAAGACTTGATGATCACGAGGAAAGGTTCAAAGCGCAAGACGCTTTTAACAAAGGGCAGATCGCACAAGGACAGAGAATAGAGGATATGATAAAAAAATTGCTAGTGCGATGGCTCGTCTTCCCATCTTCAATCAGGCTCCGTCTCCAGACAGCTCCACCGTGAAGAACGAGCACGCTAAGGCCGTAACAACCAGGAGCAGTGAGCAGACCAGCCCGTCTGAGAAGGAAGAAATTCCCGTTTCCAATGAGGGAGAGTGCTCGGCTATCATCCCTCGACCACCACCCATACCTATTCCAGCTAAGTGCCCCGACCCTGGTCCTTTTACTTTACCTTTGAGCATTAATGACATTGAAATCGAGCGTAGCATAATTGACCTAGGTGCTTCTATAAATGTCATGCCTATGTGTTTATATAAGAAATTGAACCTAGGGGAACTACAACCTGCCAACATGAATTTAATGTTCGCTGACAAAACTCTAAGAGAACCTAGAGGAATGATCCAGGATGTAATCACTTGCTGTGGCCCGTTCCGGTTTTTCGTTGATTATATAGTTATGGATACTCAAGAGACATATTCCACCCTTCTCTTAGGCCAGCCGTTCATGGCGACATCCAGAATTAATGTCAATGTTCCTAATGGCTCTCTAACTGTAAGGGTTGGGAAGGATACTGCAACATTCCGTCTCAAGGACGGGATGAAATACATTCCTAAGGGAGAATTAAATTGTTTATCTGTAGAGATTGTGGAGTTGGCCTCGGTCAACTTCATTTCTAATATTTCTTCCAGTGTCTCTAGATCAGTTGTTGCTGCAGGTATTAACCAGGTTATGAAGAAGAAGCCAGAAATTTCGGTTCAGAAGCCGCTTAAGAAGAAGAAGAAGGAACTGCAAGCCTCTTCTAAACCACCGAGCAGACCTTCGAGGAAAGAACAAGAAGACGAAGACCCAAATGGTCTGGAGACCAAAAGCTCCACCGTCTTCCACCGAGCCAGCTGCACCACCAATTCGTTCGAGAAACCGGTGCCGGAACAAGTATGGAAGGAGAAGCCGAAAGCGTCTCCTAAGGAAGTACTAACGATCACCGATCCTGGTGATACCAAGCCGAAGATTAAAGAAAGGAGAAACCGACAGTCCTCATTCCTTCCATCGTCACACTCAAGAAGGATGATCTCTCTAGAGAGCTGTTCGGACCATTCAAGTTCGTTGATCATCTTCCCGACGAACGTACCAAGCTTTTGCATGCGAACGGGAAGAGATTCACGCTTACCGGAGAAGTCCCGAAGCTGTACTTCATGAACTCCGACGCGAGAGTGAAGGAGAATCTGAGTTGGGATGTCTCCTAATACCGTCCAGGTATCGTCCAGCTCAAGGACGTTAATAAAAGAGCGCTTCGTGGGAGGCAACCCACGGCTGGAGTCTGTTTTAATTTTTGTTGAACTTGGTATTTTAGAGTCGGTTCGTTAGAGCCAAAAGTGTCAGTTTTTTTGATTTATTATTTTTCGTGTAGAGTCTGCATGTCATAGAGTCAGTTGCAAGTTGATTGAGGTCGTTCCGATTTTTGTGGATTTAACTGTGATTTTTCTGAAGTTGGCCGAATTTACGAAAATATTTAAACACCCGAACAGTTCAAAATTTTTCGGCGAAACCACCCTTGTTTTCGGCTGAAATCGATTTTCAATTTTCGAACTCAAGCTCCCTGTTCATTGTTTTCGGTTCGAAAAGTTTTTGTTTTTGGCGAAACCATTTTAACTGATATTTTCGGCGAAACCGTGCTATTGTTTTCGGCGAAACCGCCTTCACAAATCCGGCAGTCCATTTTAACTGATATTTTTGGCGAAACCACCCTCCTATTTTCGCCAAAAATAATTTTGAAAATCACCCAATATTTCCCTTAAAATCCGGTTTAACTCCCTCTCCCTCCTTCACTCATTTTCGTTCATACCACCGAAAACTCCCTCCCCTATCTTTTAAAAACAATCGCCGAACACCCCCCTCTTTCAATCCGCCATCGCCGCCGTAACCCACCGCCACTGCCGAGCCCTAGAACGTTCGAATCGGAGCTTTGCAGCTCCAGTTCTCCGAAACCCTCGTTTTCAACGTTTTTCACCGATTTCTCTCAACTCGTTCATTTTTAGCAGTCATGACTTCAAGGTAAGTTGAATAAATTTTCGATACGAATCTTTTGACATATAGATTGCTAATTTCATGGGTTGCCTTTCGGTTGACTTTTCGGTTTGCCTCGTTTTGCGTGCCGACTGTTTCGTGTGAACTAGGATTAACTGAACTTATAGAACTGTTCTAGGATGCTTAGGGAGTTCCGTGCTTAATTGCCATATCATTTGATCCTGTGTTGCTATGCATACGATTAATTCCTTGTTATGTTGACTTTTGTGAGAAATGTCGGTTTGACTTTGAATTGCTGTGATCATTTGGCTGTCTGATGTGTTCATTCTCGTTCATATTTTCGTGCTTGCCATATGAGATCATATTTTACCGTCATTCTCCAAGTTATGATAGTCTTGCCATGATTCGGGTTTGATATGCTTAAATGTTGACTTCCAAACTGTCGGTTTGACTTTTGAACTCTGATTGTGCTTATCCACTCTGGCTGTTCCTAAGTATTATTTTACTGTCTATGATTACTGGTTACTCCACTTTGCTTACCCCACTTAGTTTCCCTCATTTCTTTGTGAAATCGAGTTTTTCTACTAAGTGTGGGGTAGGGTTTTGGTTGACTAATCTGGTTTCATTCTGGTTCTAGGAACACCACTTATGAGCGCAGGACTAAGGCGCGACTTGATGGCGCCTCGAGCTCAGGAGCTGCCGCTCCCGTCACACCTGCTGTTCTGGTCCTCCACCCGCTCTACCCGCCATGCTGGATATCATCCCACCATCCCCGTCTACTGGATTTCTATTTTGAGTGCTTCCAGAAGATTCAGCACGTTCGGGGAGCTGACGTGCGCCCTCTCTCCATGGAGTCCCTGCACGATCATGATGAGGACTACCACCGGAACGTGCATCACGCCTTAGCACCGACTGGTCTCCTCGAGCTGACCACCAGCGCCGCCGAGTTCCCAGACATTGCCCTCCAGGAGTTCTGGGCAACCTTTGATCTGGATGAGCACAAGAGGAAGCAACGCCAGAAGGTGATCACCTTCTATCTTGGTGGGGTGTACAGGCAGCTCACCTACGATGAGTTTGCCGCTCATCTCGGCATCCCCTATGAGCATTATCACGATCATCACCTAGGTTGGGGCGAAGATGATGACGACGAGGAGTACAACACGCTCTGGAGCCACATGACAGGCGTGCCTGGCGATCTCCTCGGGACGAACAACTCAGTTAAGTCTCTCTCTCACCCGCTCTATAAATTTATTCATATGGTTTGGCGGAGGTCGCTTTTATATGTTCCAGATAAGGATCGCCACCATATCCTCAAGGAGGAGCTCATGCTTCTCCGAGCCATCTGAGAGAGCTACCCTCTCCACCCCGGTTGGGTACTGGCTCGCATCTTCCGCCAGAAGACCAGGAGGAAGACGCCACCCCCGCAAACTCTTGGGAGGCAACTTAATAGGACAGCTCATCCTCTCCTTCGGCATCAGCCATGAGTATGGCCCACACATTCCACGACATCCAGTTCGGACCGTTGGAGGAGACTTGGCGGTTGAGTACGACTTAGAACTCGACCTCAGTCCCCATGTAGCAGCTGATCCTCCACTCCAGCCTGTGGTCGAGTCAGAGGAAGAAGATGATGCTGAGGAGCAGCAGCCGCAGCCGCCGCCTGAGTTTCATGATTATATACCCTCGCCACACCATCAGGCAGGGTACATCCACCAGTCGCCACTGCACATCCCCGATCCATATCCGGCGCATACTCAACAGCCGTAACACCACCCCGCGGATGTTGGAGAGTTATACGAGCGACTGCAGGAGTGGCGAATCACCGACAACGCCACTCAAGAGGCGCGATGGACTATTATGCAGCAACATATGCGCCGCGCCGACCGGCGATATGAGGCACAGATGGCGTGGCAACGCCAGCTCGGCGAATTTTCTCCACTTTCCACCTCCCGGCTCACCGGACCAGCAGTGATCGGGTTGTATTCCTTTTCTGGTGTCTTCTTTTTATTTATTCTTTTCGGATTTCGGTCCAACTTTTTTTTCTGTGTGGATCCGGGACACTTGTCCCGGTTTCCTTTTTATGTTTCATTTGTTTTTGTTTTGTAGGCAATCGGTAGACTCCCTCCGCTCTCAGGATCCGTGCTTACCCTCTGAAATCAACCGTCCTCATCCAGGTTCTTACATTCCACTAAGAACTCTATAATTAGTCCTGTGAGGACCCAATCCGATTTAAGTGTGGGGTAGGATGCTAGAGAACCTGAACCTTGCATGAACTTGATTGCCCTTGATTGTGTTTTATGTGTGCCTCGTGATTCCATTCCAGTCTCTCTAGCATTAGAATGGCTCAGTTCTTGATTTTTGATGTTAAGTTGTTGTTCAAACTTTCATAATGATGCTTAGACTGCTTAACCTAGAACTTGAGAACCAACTTGTATGCTTTGATGCTAAATTGCCTGGTCAGAACAGAATTTTAAAATCACACTTGTAGTTTGTAGCATTGATTGCATGAAAATGACCGAATCCGACTAGCAAACCAACTGTGAGCTTTTGATCCATTGCACGTAACTTGCAATTTTAAATTCTTTCTGAGTGGTTTTCTGTTTGTTTGAATGAGTTAGAATTTGCATGAGACCTACTCGAGACCACACGATGACACGAGTTCTAGAAGGATAGGGGCACCTAGATTCAGCTACTAAGCCAGATAGCCTACCAAAGGATAAAATCCACTAGGTTTAGACCCTTGAGCTTGGCCTGTTCTTTCGGTTCGATAATACATTACAGCACCTTCCCGACGGACGTACCAAGCTCTTACACGCGAATGGGAAGAAATTCATGCTCACCGGAGAAGCCCCGAAGCTCTACTTTATGAACTCCGATGCTAGCATTAAGGAGAATCTGAGTTGGGATGTCTCCTAATACTGTCCAGGTATCGTCCAGCTCAAGGACGTTAATAAAAGAGCGCTTCCTGGGAGGCAACCCACGGCTGGAGTCCGTTTTTGATTTGTGTCAATCTTAGTGTTTTAGAGTCGGTTCGGGGGAGCCAAAGTGTCAGTTTGTTTGTTTTCATATTTTTCGTGTGTAGTCTGTGTGTCATAGTGTCAGTTGCAAGTCATTTGAGGTCTTTCCGATTTTTGTGGATTTAACTGTGATTTTCTGAAGTCTGCCGGGATTGCCAAAATATTTTCAATCGTAGAGTTCAATATTTTTGCGAAAATAACCCATGTTTTCGGTGAAAATTCTTTTTGAAATCCCACTGAGTTTTCCAGACGTCTCTGTTTCACATTTTTGGCGAAAATGTATTAATGTTTTCGGCGAAAATTCTTTTGAAAACCGGCAGTACTATTTAACTAACATTTTCGGCGAAAACTTGCACTTATTTTCGCCGAAAATGTCTTTGAAAATCAACCAACTATTCACTTTAAAATCCGGATTCACCCTCTCTCTCTCCTCACTTTCTATTTTCGAAACAAAGCCGAAAACTCCCCCTGTTTTCTCAAACCCGACCACCGCCACCATTTCTCCCGCCGCTGACCGTTGCCGACCGCCGCCGCCGACTGTTGCCGACCACCGCCGCTGCCGCCGCCGCTCCCTTCCCCTTCCATTTCCGATCAATCCAAGCCCTAGAACAGCTGAATCGGAGCTCTACAGCTCTAGTTCACCCAAACCCTAAAATTTTTGATCTTTCACCGATTTCTCCCAATCCGTTCATTTTTAGCATCCATGGCTTCAAGGTAAGTTGTAGAACTTTTCATTGCAAATCTTTTGACATGTTGATTGCTGAATTTCGTCAGGGTTGACTTTCGGTTGACTTTTCGGTTTGCCTCGATTTGCGTGCCGACTGATTTCGTGTGAACTAGGTTAGCTGAAATTGTTGAACTGTTCTAGCATGCTTAGGGAGTGTTGTGCTTAATTTTCATATCGTTTGATCATGTGTTGCTATGCCTAAGTCCTATTCCTTGTGAGGTTGACTTTTGAGAAATGTCGGTTTGACCATGAACTGTTTTTGATCATTTGGCTGCCCTATGTGCTCATTCTCGTTCAGATTATTGTGTTTGCCATCTGAGACCATATTATACCGTCATTTCCTGATTTGTGATAGTCGGGTTCAATGTTCTATTATGTTGACTTTTTGAATGTCGGTTTGACTTCTGAACTCTGATTGTGCTAATTCCATTCTGGCTGTTCCTGAGCATGTATTTTATTGTTCGTGATTACCGGTTAATCTGCTTTGCTTACCCCCACTCGGTTTTCCTCATTTCTTTGTGAAATTGAGTTTTTCGACTAAGTGTGGGGTAGGGTTTTAGTTTGACTAATCTGGTTTGTTTTCTTGTTTAGGAACACCACTTATGAGCGCAGGACCAAGCAGAGACTTGACGCCGCCTCGAGCTCCAGAGCCCCCACTCCCGTCACACCTGCCGTCCAGGGCCCTCCACCAGCATTCCCTGGCCGTGCTGGGAACCATCGCACTGTTGCTCGTCTACCCGACTACTACTTTCAGTGCTACCAGAAGCTCAAGCACATTCCTGGAGCTAATGTTCGACCACTCTCCATGGAGTCCCTCCACGATCACAATGAGGACTACCACCGAAACGTGCACGATGCCCTGGCACCGGCCGGCCTCCTAGAGCTAACCACCATAGCTTTCGACTTCCCAGACGTCGCTCTCCAGGAGTTCTGGGCCACTTTTGAGATGGACGAGCACAAGAGGAGGCAGAGCAAGAAGGTCGTTTCCTTCTACCTGGGCGGGTGTACAAGAACCTCACCTATGATGAGTTTGCAGCTCATCTAGGCATCCCCTACTAGCATTACCACTGTCATCACCTCGGCTGGGCGGACGACGGAGAGGCCTACCATGCACTCTGGAGCCACATGACTGGAGTGCCCGGCGATCGTCTCACGGACCATAACTCAGTTAAGTCCCTCTCTCACCCTCTCTATAGATTCATTCATATGGTTTGGCGTAGATCGCTATTATATGCTCCAGAGAAGGACCGCCACCATATCAGCAAGGAGGAACTTGTGCTTCTTCGCGCCATCTGGGAGAGCTACCCTCTTCACCCCGGATGGGTGCTTGCTCGCATCTTCTGCCAGAAGACCAAGAGGAGGACGCCACCTCGCTCACTCCTGGGAGGCAACTTCATCGGCCAGCTCATCATCTCCTTCGGCCTCAGCCATGAATATGGCCCGAACATCCCACGCCGCAGAGTACGCACCGTTGGAGGAGATTTGGCGGTCGAGTACGACCTTGAGCTGGACCTCAGTCCCCAGGTAGCAGAGATCCTCCCCTCCAGTACGAGGATGAGTCGGAGGAAGAAGATGATTCTGAGGAGTCCCAGCCTCAGTACGAGCCAGATTCTCATGACCATACTCCCTCGCCACACCATCAGGCAGGGTATGTACACCAGTCGCCGCCGCCATCCCAGATCCATACCAGGCGCCTCACCCACAGCACCACCCGCACCCCGCGGATGTTGGAGAGCTGTATGAGCGACTGCAGGAGTGGCGCATCACCGACAACGCCACTCAAGAGGCGAGATGGACTATTATGCACAGCATATGCACCGCGCTGATAGGCGGTATGAGGCACAGATGGAGTGGCAACGTCAGCTTGGCGATTTCCTCTACTTTCCACCCCCGGCGCGCCTGACCAGTAGTGATCGGGTTGTATTCCTTTTCTAGTCCTTTCTTTTTATTTATTCTTTTCGGATTTTGATCCAACTTTTTTCTGTGTGGATCGGGGAATTTGTCCCGATTTCCTTTTTATGTTTCATTTGTTTTTGTTTTGTAGGCAGTAGGGAGATTCCCTTTGCTTCGCTTTGGTAGATTCCCTCCGCTCCGAGGACTCGTGCTCATCCCCTACGCCAACCATCTCTGTCTAGGTTCTTCTGCTTCACTCTGAACTCTAGAATTAGTCCTGTGAGGACACAATCCGATTTAAGTGTGGGGTAGGATGCTAGAGAACCTTGCATGAACTTGATTGCCCTTGATTGTGTTTTCTGTGTGCCTCGTGATTCCATTCCAGTCTCTCTAGCATTAGAATGGCTCAGTTCTTGATTTTTTATGTTAAGTTGTTGTTCAAACTTTCATAATGATGCTTAGACTGCTTAACCTAGAACTTGAGAACCAACTTGTATACTTTGATGCTAAATTGCCTGGTCAGAACAGAATTTTTAAAATCACACTTGTAGTTTGTAGCCTTGATTACATGAAAATGACCGAATCCGACTAGCAAACCAACTGTGAGCTTTTAATCCATTGCACGTAACTTGCAATTTTAATTCTTTCTGAGTGGTTTTCTGTTTGCTTGAATGAGTTAGAATTTGCATGAGACCTACTCGAGACCACACGATGACACGAGTTCTAGAATGATAGGGGCACCTAGATTCAGCTACTAAGCCAGATAGCCTACCTAACGATAAAATCCATTAGGTTTAAACCCTTGAGCTTGGCCTGTTCTTTCGGTTCGATTATACATTACAACCATTTCCCATTCTTTCATTCCCCGTTGATCCCTGTGGTTGTAGTTCTAGATTGACCTACCGGAAGTCGTTTGTGGTAACCTGCCTATAGCCATTAAACAGGTGGTCTTAGCTATTATGTCCAGACGTGTAAACCCCTCTAGCAACTAAAAGAAAAATCGGCACAAAAGAAAAAAAATAGAAATAAAAAAAGAAGAAAAGAAGCAAGTTTCGAAAAAAAATGAAAAGAAGAAAAAATCAGAAAAGAGGTTTAAAGTTTTTAGTTCAATAAAACGTTCTTCTCCCTACAAATGGAAGAACGAAGTCAAAAGAAAAGTCAGAAAAATTGTGTAAAGGAAAATAATAAGTGCTAGGTTGCTTGAGGGTATCATAGGACAAGCGTTCATTATTCCACCCGTGTCTGGTTAGACAGTAGGAAGCAATAGGCTAGATTCGAGGGAAGTTAGTCGAAAGCTACACCGCACAAAGCCATCATCATACATTCCCATCATCCATCGCATCATAAACCCAAGTAGTGTAGAATTCATTACAGTCCTAGCAGGGAAGTCCTTCTTGACTGGATACTCGTGTTGTCACAGTGGTGGAGATGTGGTTGAATTGCAAACTTATGACATAATTCAGTAACAGAAAATGATTGAGAGCAGAAACACGTCCTTAAACACAGAGAGTGAGAGTTCCATTATACTAAATATATACTGTGTGAGGAGTCTGGTCGGTCAGGTCAAATTCGTGCATAATTGGTTGCTACTACTTGTCGTGTGCAGTTTATTAGTGAGACCAGGTTGTTTGGCTGATCAGTATGCATGTTAGGTTTTTTGTTCTAGGATCTATCTGTCTAATAATTCATTGTGTTTGATTGAACTCCAATTTAATCGATCTTATCATTTGTGAACATGAGCGTTTCTATTCAGTTTGCTTGAGGACAAGCAAAAGCTTAAGTGTGGGGTATTTTGATGACACTCGATTTGACGTGATTATCAGCCTCATTTAAGCGACATTTCCTTGCTTAAGACATGGTTTTAGGGTAGAATAACGAATATTCAATCGATTGCCCTATCTCGTGCCATTTGTGTTACCTTGGCCCGTTTCGGGTCTATTTGATGGTTTTCTAGTGTTTTTATGTTAGCACAAGGTTTTTGCCGTCAAATAAAGTAGACAAGGACGTGTCTAAAGCGTTGGAACCTCAGGAATTGCACCGGAATCGATCCAAGGAGCCAATCAAGTCGAAACAATTCCTGCCCCGTTTACAAAGGAGTTTTCGGCGAAAATACCTCAGCATTTTTGGCAAAAATATCAGTACAAATCGACTGATGCTCATGAACAGAAGTTTTCGGCCGAAAACTATTGGACCGAAATTTACAGAAGAAATCAACCGGCGGGCTCCCCATTTACACCAAGATTTTCGGCGAAAATACCCTATTATTTTTGGCGAAAATATCAGGCAAAATCTCGGCTGAATTAGGGTTAAGTATAAATACTTAACCGGCGGCCCAAAATCAGATATACTTTTCATACTTTTCATAATCGAACTTCAGAATTCTCTCAAGTTCTGAAGCAGAGAGTTTATAGTTCGAAGAGCCGGAAAGAGATCGTGACGCCATCCCTTCCATCTGAAGACTCGGAGCTAGGATTATAGTCGACCGGAAGATTGAAGTTCTGCCGGAGTCGTCTTAATTAGGTTTTTCAGATACTTTTCTGTTCTTCCTTTGTATGATGAACTCTTTCTTTGTCTTTGATTCTTTTGTGATGAATATGTGTAGCTAAACTCTTAGAGCTTAGACTAGATGAACCCTAAGTGACCCAGGGCTTTAAAGCGGTCACGGATCGGCGGTGATTAGATTCGAAGTTCAATCAGTTTCTCTTTCATATTTGATTTGTTCTTCATTGTTCATGTTTCTTGTCTGGATTGATCACCTAGATTAGATTCTTGTTAAGCTAAGGATAGAAGCGAACGCTCGCCTTACTTTAGAACATCAAATTGAACAATTAACCTTATAATTGGAGCGTGCCTTTCGTAGGAACCGGTTAGGGTTAATCCACTGCAAGAGTAACTCATAAATCGTTAGTAATTCCACCAGTTAAGTTAAGTCGTTGCGAGAGGCGACCGTACCCGGGTGACTAATTAATCTTGGTAGCTAGAACGGATAGAGCGAACGTTCGCCGGTCTTAAACCTAAGGGTAAGGAGTTATGGTGGTGTCTTAGAATTGATTGAATGAGAATCGAAATCCGTTGATCTGTTGATTGCCAATGCTCTAGGGAACGAAGGGGGATTCAAAGTCTAAGTTCATCTGTCATCTCTGTTTTAATCAACCAATTTCCATTCTGTTCTTAGTTTCAATTTTTAATTTCTCTGCATTTATTAGATTTAGAAGTCGTGGAACTCACACCACGCACGAAGTGCTTAAACCTGAGTAATTTGCTAGCTTATTTGAGTAGTCAATCATAGAAGACCCGTGGAATACGATCTACCCTAGCTTGTTAGCTTTGTTAGTTATTTGTGTGAACGCACGCACAACGATTGCGGCATCACCAAATTTTTTACCAGATTTTAACCTACTCTTTAGGAGAAAAGTTCATACTTTTCGCCGTAAACTTTTCTGAAAAATTTGGCAGACTGTTTTCTAAAATAATTTTTGGCGAAAACTTTACTCTTTTCGCCGAAAACTTTCAAAAAATTCCAAAATATCTCCCCCCTTATCCTTTATTTTTCGGTGCAACCCCCTCTCTCCTCATTTTCGAAACCAACCAAAACAACCCCCTTTTCGAAAAATCACCGCCCAACACAAACACCTTCGTCGCCGCCGATTCTCACCGCCGCCGATTCTCGCCACCCACCGCCGCCGCTCCATTCCTCATTTCCCCATGAGCATTTCGACATATAGATCGCCCGAATCGGAGCTCTAGAGCTTCAGTTCTACCAGAAACCAATTTTTTCGAGTTTTTCCCGATTCGTCGATTTCCGTTCATTTTCAGCCACCATGTCTGGAAGGTAAGTTGTTGGGTTTTTCGTTACGAATCTTTTGACATATAGATTGCTGAATTTTGTTGGGGTTGACTTTGGTTGACTTTTTTCGGTCTACCTCGATTTGCGTGCCTACTGTTTCGGCATGATTTTTGCTGAATTGTTTGAACATAGTTGATCAAGTATGCTTAGGGATTATTGTGCTATGATTTGATAACATTTGAACGAGGATTGCTATGATTGATCGATAATTCTAGTGCGATGTTGACTTTTGTGTAGTATCGGTTTGACCTCGGAACTTTGAACTTATCTGGCTGCCCGGTTCATGTTTATATGTGCTCAATGATATTTTATTGTTCCTAAACTTCTGATTGTGCCACATGATGTCGTGATCGTCATTGCCTATGCTTAATTGCAAAATTTAATAAGGGGTTGACTTTTTCATGACTGTCGGATTGACTTTGTCTGTAATAATGTGCTTATGCTGCCCTGATTATCCTTGTGTTTTTCTCTTGATTACAATTGGTTACCGGTTGTTAGATTAGCTTATCCCCACTCGGTTTTCCTCGTTTCTAAGTGAAATAGAGTTTTTCGACCAAGTGTGGGGTAAGTTGTCAGTTTGACTAATCTGGTTTCCAAATGTTGTTATATCTTTTAGGAACAGGAGTAAGAGGCCGAGAGCCGCACTCAGTGGTCCAGGATCCACCTCCGCCGCTCCCGATACTGGAGACAGCTCCAGAGCACCTTCTCCCATTGCTCCTGCCATCAACGGTCCTCCACTGGCTTTCCCGGACCGTCAGGGGTTCCACTCCATCATTGCTAGGATGCCAGAGCACTTTTCCAGCGATACCAGAGGATCCAACACATCCCCGTGGCTACTGTGACACCCCTCTCCATGGAGTCTATCCAGGAGTTTGATGTGGAGTGTTTCAACAACGTCTCCGACTCTCTCACAGCTGCAAGACTTCTAGAGCTGACCACCATTGCGGACGACTTCCTGCCTCTCGCCCTTTAGGAGTTCTGGGCCACCTTCGAGCTGGACACCCACACGTCCAGACAGCACCAGAGGGCCATCTCCTTCTACCTCGGTGGAGTGCATAGAGACTTCACATATGATGAGTTTGTCGATCACCTCGGCATTCCACATGAGCACTATCACCTCCACCACCTCGGCTGGGGCGACAACAAGGCTAGAGGCCCGAGCTATGATGCACTCTGGAGCAGCATCACAGGAGTGCCTAGTGGTTGGACTACGGACCACAACACACCCGGTTTGGTCTTTCACCCTCTCTTCAATTTTGTTCATGCTGTTTGGCGTAGATCTCTGTTGTTTACTGCAGAGAAGGATCGCAACCACATTAGCCGAGAGGAGCTTCTCCTCCTCCGAGCTATCTATGAGGGCTATCCCCTCCACCCAAGATGGGTCCTTGCTCACTTATTCCACAAGAAGATTACACCCGCGAGACTTTCACCCTTCCTCCTTGGCGGTAACTTCATTGGACGCCTCATCACCAACCTTGGCCTCAACCAGGTTTGGGGACCCGAGGTTCCGCGCCACCAAGTATACACCATCGGTGCCGCCTTGGCAGTGGAGTATGACATCCAACTGATCGTCGGTCCTAGAGAATGGGTACCTCCGACTCTTAACAAGGGCCTCGACTCGGATGAGGAGGATGATTCTGAGGAGGATGAGCCCCAGACAGACACGGCAGTTCACCACCAGATGCCCCCGCAGCAGCCGCCTGCGGGATTTGCACATCAGCAGCAGCCTCACCATCAGGAGCCTCTACAGCTACCTCCCAGTGACTATGGGGAGCTGCTCAGCCAGATCGAGATTGGCAGATCGACCACACCGTCACCCAAGGACGCCCGTTGGATTATTACTCAGCAGCACATGCGCCAGCAGAATGCCAGATATGAGGCGCAGTTGGCGTGTCAGCAGCGGATCGAGGAATTCTGGCACATTCCTCCACCACCTCCACCACCTGAGGAGTGATCAGTTTGTATCCTCTTCCTTGTCCTTCTTTTTATTTATTCTCTTCAGATTTCGGTCCAATTTTATTCTGTGTGGATCCAGGACACTTGTCCCGGTTTCCTTTTGATCTTGTTTGTTTTTGTTTTGTAGGTCAAGTTTTGGTAGATTCCCTTCTCGCTCCGAAGCTCCGTGATCATCTCCTACACATACCATCTCGGTGCAGGTTCTTCTATTTTTCTCTACTCTAGTTTGGTCCATTGAGGACAATGTCCGATTTAAGTGTGGGGTAGGGTATATAAATTGTATGATCTCAACTTGCTTTCTGTGATCTCATGGCTTATCTGATTCCTCTAGCTTATAATTGCTCGATTCTTGACTTGTGATGTTAAGTTAGTTTTCAATTTTTCATAATGATGCTTAGACTGCTTAACCTAGAACCTGTAACCAACTTGCTTGCATCGATGCTAAATTTCTTGGTTAGAACAGAAAGCTTTATCAGTCTTGTAGTTTTTCACTCTGATTGCATGATAATGACTGAGTCCGACTAGCAAACCAACTTTGAGCTCTTGATCCATTGCACATAAACTTGCAATTTCAATTCTTTTTAGTGGCTTTCTCGTACTTTGAATGAGTTAAAATTTGCATTAGACCAATTCGAGACCACACGATGACACGAGTGCTAGGAGGATAGAGGCACCTAGTTGAAGCTACTTAGGCTAGATAGCCAACCTAACGTTAAATCCATTAGGTGTAAACCCTTGAGCTAAGCCTTTTTTCGGTTCGTTATACATTACAGCTAATCCTCATTTTTCATCACCTCGTTGATCCCTTGTGGTTGTAGTTCTAGATTAGCCTACCGAAAGTCGGTCTGTGGTAACTTGCCTATAGCCATTAAATAGGTGGTCTTAGCTATTATGTCCTAAACGTGTAAACCCCTCTAGCAACTAAAAGAAAATCGGCACAAAAAAAAAAGAGAGAAAAAGAAGAAAATTCTAAAAAACAGAAAAAGTTAAAAGTTTCAAAGTTTTTAGTATAGTTCAATAACGTTTTTCTCCCTACATATGGAAGAACGAAGTCAAAAGAAAATGTAAATAAAAAAATTTAGAAAAAAAAGAAAATATGCGAAATAAAGTGCTAGGTTGCTTGACGGTATCATAGGATGAGCGTACACTATTCCACCCGTGTCTGTTAGACGGTAGGAAGCCATAGGCTAGATTCGAGGGAAGTTAGTCGAAAGCTGCACCGCACCAAAGCCAATTCCATATTCATCCCTTCATCCATCTCATTATAAACCTGTGTAGTGTAGGAATCGTTACAGCCCTTGCAAAAGTCCTTTTAACTAGTTACTCGTGTTGTCAAAGTGGTGGAGATTGTGGTTGAATTGCAAACATATGACATACTTCTGTCGAGAAAGTGATTGAGAGCATAAACACGTCCCTAAACACAGAGTGTGAGAGTTCCCTTGTACCAAATATTATCTGTGTGAGGAGTCTGGTCGGTTAGGTCAGATTCGTGCATGATTTGTGTTTGCTACTTGTTGTGTGAAGATAATTAGTGAGACCAGGTTATTTGGCTGACGTGTATGCATGTTAGGTCACTTGTTCTAGAAGTAGCAGTTTAATAATTCATTGTGATTGCTTGAACCTTAACTTGATCGATCGTGTCATTTGTGAATCTAAGTGCGTTCTAGTTTAGTTTGTTTGAGGACAAGCAAAGGCTTAAGAGTGGGGTATTTGATGACACTCGATTTTACGTGTTTATCAGCCTCATTTAAGCTATATTTCCTTGCTTGAATCTCGGGTTTTAGGGTAATTTAGCATGTTTTCACCTAAATGCTCTAATTCATGTCGTTTCGGTTACTTTGGCCCGTTATGGGTCTATTTGATGGTTTTCTAGTGCTTTTGAGAATGCACAAGTTTTTGCCATCAAATACATAGCCACAACGAGCTCGGGAAGCAAAGGAACCTCAAGGGATAGCCCAAGATCAATCCAGAAATCAACCAAGCCAGAAGAAATCACTACCCCGGCTATAACTGAAGTTTTTGGCGAAAAGAATGAAGTCTTCGCCGAAAACTATGCACGAAATTCACAGACAAAGACAGTAGAATCCAGCCAAAGTGTCACCTGAAGTCTTCGGCAAAAACTCCCAAGTTTTCGCCGAAAACTAATTTCTTTTTTCGGCTGGAATCCTAAACCCTATAAATACTAAACCGACGGCCACATTCAAGATATACCTATTCCGTGGATTAAATTCCAGACTTTAAAGTTCGAGAGAGAGTTTAGAGAGTTCGAGGAGCCGAGAAGAGATCGTGACGCCATCTTTCCATCTTGGAGAACTCGGTGCTAGGAGTTGAAGATCCAAGAGATTGAAGCTTCACAGATTGTTCTGAAATTAGGTTTTACAGTTCTTCTTTGTTCTTCCTAGTTAAAGATGTATTCTTTATTTGTCTTTGATTCTTTTGTTTTGAATATGAGTAGCTAAAATCATAGAGTTTAGATTAGATGAACCCTAAGTGACCCAGGGCTTTAAAGTGGTCACGGATCGGCGGTAATGAAATCCAATTTCAATCAGTTTCTCTTGCATGTTTGGTTTGTTCTTAATTGCTTTTGTGCTTCTTTTCTAGCTTGATCACCTAGTTAAGATTCTAGTTAAGCTGAGGATAGTAGCGAACGTTCGCCTCACTTTAAAACACCAAATCAACAGTTAACCTATTCATTGTAACAATTTCTCTTTGTAGGAACCAGTTAGGGTTAATCCACTTCAAGAGTAACTCATTAATCACTAGTAATAGCGCCAGTTAGTTTTCCATCGCAGAAGCGAACGCACGGGCGGTCAATTAATCTTGGGAGTTAGATCAGATAGAGCGAACGTTTGCCAGTATTAAACCTAAGGGTTAGGAGTTATGGTGGTGTCCGAGAACTGAAAGAATCAGGATTGAAAACCGCTGGTCTTGTGATCGCCAATGTTCTGGTGATCTTAGGGGGATTCGAAATCTAAACTTGTTTGTCGTCTTGGTAAGTCAACCAATCTTTCAACTGTTTTCTGTTTTCTATTTTCATTTCTTTTCTGCTTTATAGTTTAGAAGCCGTGGAACTCACACCACGCACAACTTATGTTAAACTTGAGTATTCTACCTTCATATTTGAGTAGACGATTAGAAGAGACCCATGGAATACGATCTGCTTAGCTTTAGCTTAGTAGTATTTGATCACTGTTTTACAGTATAGGCTCTAGCTGATTACGGCCCGCTCACGACGGTGACGACATTGGCTCAGTGGTGGTGAGGACATTGTCTTGAGAAGCCGATGGAACAGAAGCATTGGCGTCTTCTTGAGCAACTTGATCCAAAAGCTGCTGCAAAGACATGTTATCCTCATCCACTTCCGGACGGCGGCGATCTCGGCAAAGTGGGGTTTCTTTCTCCTCGTCATCATCAATTCGAACAAGGGGGCCGATTGGGGGACAGCAGAAGAAGTTTCGCCTATGTTCTTCTTCACTTTAGAGGACCCCGACTTCCTTTTCTTGGGGCGATGATCACCCTCGCCATCATCAATGGACTTCCTCTTGGATTTCTTCTTCTCAGAAGGAGAGGAAGCTGTCTTCTTAGCTTGATCACCCTGCTCTCGGGTATTCCCTCTGTTAGAAGGGGCAGAGGGATCAACTGGAAGAGGACCGTCAGGCTGGGGGCGAGTTTCACAAACAGGCCCCGAGCCGTGTTACTGATAAGGCACCCAGCAAGGTTCGTGTAACCTGAGAAAGAAGCAACAAAGAATTAAAAAAAGAAATAATAAAGAAAAGGGGGTGACACTAGTAACAGTTACGAGTTTTTTTGGGGCAAAGCGATTCAACCACAAGGCGATAACAAAGGGATAAAAAGGACACTTTCTGGCATAAAAGGAAGGTCAGGAATTCCTAAGGCATGATAATGCCTCCTCAGATCCCCTCTTGAGAGGCCTTTAAACCCGCTTAGGTGGACAGGTTGTGACACTCAAGAAGAACTTGTCTGCGCGTGAGAACTTCCACAAGCGTGAGGTCAAGATCAACATTGAAGCAATTCAGATCGCCAACGGACCAGGAGACGGGAAGAAAGGAGGTCCACGAGTTATCTGAGTCGCTAGGCTGAAAATAAAAGGAGTGGTACCAGGTAGGGCGAGGCTTCGGTGAAAAATGAGAGCCTTTCTGAACGGATTCTGTCTTACGACAAAAGCTTATGCCATTCAGAGTCATCTTGGCATAATGAAGAAGTTGGAACAATCAAAGTGTTGGGGTGATAACCATGGCCTCACAAGTACACTCGAAAGCAACGATCAAAGCCCAACATCCGACGTTAAAGGCGCCAAGTGAAGCGCTAAAACATCGAGCAGAGAGGCCACGAGAGGAGAAGGCGAGAGGTGAAGTCCATTGGTGAAGGATTGGGTCCATATACCATGCCACCCAAGGGGGCAGTTCCCAATGGTGGAAAGCCGAGAGGCCACGACGAACTTCCAGGTGGATAGTAATTGAGAGAGGGGTAGGACACGAGTGATTTTCTTGGTGGTTCCCAATGGAAAATACCCAGGACCAATCACCTTGCGCTCATCACAGGAGGCCCCTTGCCACATTGACTTCCAATTGTCAATGACGTAGGACCCGGTGACTTCACGTGCCGTGGGGTCAATCTCGAAGCCATGAAGATCTTTGGAGAAGCCAATCTGGTGGGATCCCCAGAAGGGAAGGGTGGAGGAGTCGTCATAGGGGTTCTCCACTTCATCTGAAGATCACAAAAAGGAGGTTTCAGTTTGAATGTGAAGGTGGGGAGGTGAAAGATCAAGGGACGAAGTCGTAGAGGAAGGTGAGGAAGTGGAATCGGTGCCCATAGAGTAAGAGTAGCTCTGGTTATCGTCGGCGGAGCTCATGTTTTGACAAAAAAAGGGGGAGAAGAAATGGCTACAATAGGAGGGAAATCCAACGGTAAAAACAAAAAGAGTGAGTATAGGAGGGAAGATTACGTACCGAGAGGTCGACGAGGAGCTCCGGACATCGTGAAGAAGAAGAGGTAGGAAGAAGGAGGGATTTTCAAACTTTGGAACAATTGGTCGGAAGATAAGGGCAGTAGTCACCGGAAGAGAGGGAGCATGGGAGATTGAGATGCGTAAAAAGCGGCAAGGAAAAAGAAGTAGGGTTTATAAAGGCAGAGAAGAAGAGTCTGGAAGGAAAGGTGAACTGTCACGATGGTTGATTGGCGGCACGGGCGCTTGAGAAGACGGGCTAGCGAGCCAAGGCAATGATGACCCCTAAAAATTACGGAGACACTCCAAATTCCCCAGCTTCTCCAACAAGTCAAAGACAAATGACCATGATACCCAGAAGAGGAAAAGACTCATGTACGGAAAGGAAGTGGCACGTGCGACTACAGCAACAAAGGTCAAAGTGATTTGCGCTGGAGGCGATTCATTTACTGTCTAAGGGGAATAGTCGACAAAAAGGGGCAATCGCTCAGGGCTCAACCAGAAAAGCTAGGTCGTAGATCTCGCAAAACTGTTAAAGAAAAGTGATCATAAAGTCCTTACCTAAGCAAAGCTTAACTAAGAGGCTTGGGGGCAATTGATGGGCCCTGCTCGAGCGATCACTAGTGGAGCGATCAAGGTAATCATGAAGCTCTTACCTAAGCAAAACTTAGCTAAGAGGCTCGGGGGCAATTGATGGGCCTTGGTCCGGCGATCTCTGTTGAGTTTCTCCAACGAGCTTTCCGTTGTGTAATCGACCTTGAATGAATTCTAGCAGAGTTGAGAGATAATGTCGATCAGAGGAAATGATCTTGGCATCACCAAGACTGATTAACTTCTAGTGATTCCGGTTAGGGCTTGATGACTTTGGGCCGAATGTGGAAGGCTTCCAATTGTATTTAGGCCCAACCAGTGTGAAGATGAAGCAGAAGAGAGCCGATGCTCTGTACTGCAGTTTTGGCTTTTTCACTCAGTGGATTTTCTCGACAAGGGCAAGCTTGTTGTTGGCAGCAAGCTCGACCAGATGAATGCAGTAAGTAAATGAACAAAGTGACACTGAGATTTTTAACGTGGTTCGGTCAGTGTGACCTACTCACGTCTCAAGGGATAACCCTTGCGAGTTTTGATTCGAAACTTCGAATCGACGAAAAGAGACTTGCTTGATTACACCCAGACTTCTCCCCGAAGTCTTGTATAATTCTATCTACCCAGTTCCCCACTGAAGATGAACTATACTTCAACTCAAAGCAAGCTCAACCTTTGATCACTTTCACTCTAACTCTCCCCGATATTAGACTTGTGAATTGACAAAGAGTTTCAATGTTGCTGAGGCTCTTTAAATAGCTTTTGCAGAGGTACCCGTTGCCTGAGATAGCCGTTGCTTCGATATTGTATAGAATTTCTTGATTGATTCTTTTGTTTCTCAAGATGGTAATAGTGCTGCTTGATTGCCGGTGTCAATGATTGTCTAGTTAATGGAGAATGATAGACTTTCCATTTGCAGCTCATTTCCTTTTCTTCTATAGTTGTTGCTTGACGTGTTGCTGTTGTTTTCCCTACACACATTAGCACACTTGATCAAGTGCAGTGGTGTTTAAGTTTGACTCAAACCAACCATAACTATCATCTTTATCAATCTCCCCCTTAGTTAGTTGGTGAGCTTAGTTCTTTAAATGAAGGAACTTTAAACAGAAACATAATTTTATTAATGAAACTTGAGGATAGGAGCTGACATGAAATTGAAACAGAAACACCACGAAAACAGAATCAAAAAGTGCAGAACAAAAACAAAAGACCATTTGAAAGTAAGACCAACAACAGAACACTAAAATTAAGACACAGACAGATTGTTCCCCCTCAGCAAAAGCAGTGTGTGTTTTCTGAATCTCCCCCTCAATGAATAGCCGCACCTAGAAGTCTAGGTCAGGATCCGATGCATACTCAGATGCAGTGGGAAAGGGGCACCATGGTGTACCAGGCACACCAACGTTTGGAAGAATATTTTCACCATCCGAGTCGGATTCCTCATGAGAGTCGATCCCCGAAGTGAAAACCCAGTCAGCTGGTGCCCAGAGGATGTGACGGAGAACATGCTGAGCCCTGAGCTGCACAACCACGATTTCTTCGTTATACTTGTGACGAAAGGAGAGTCCATGACGGAGGAGTAGAGTGGTGATAAAGGGAGCACATGGCAGATTACCACGAGAGAAATCGGTTACTACTCTCACCATATGTGTGAACATGAGGTGAGCAAAACTGAACGGCAGCCAATTTTCAGCATGGTGAAGGATCCAGGTATCAAGAGCAGTGATCACCTCCCTGTGAGTTATTCGAGGAAAGAAAACTCTGGTTATCAGGAAGTGCAACACACGAAGATGTGCAGGCAGTTGAAAAGTATTCGGTGGCCGATCTTCTGGAAATCGATCACCAGTAGGATTGTCTGTGAGAGTCTGGACAACTGAGATGGGTTCAAAGTTGAAAATTGGGAACTCATCTTCTGAGGACAGATTGATGCCTTGAATTGGAACATCGAGCACTTGGTTGAGAAGATCAGGAGTGACAAACAGTAGGTACCCATCGACATTTGTCGAGAAGCACCTAGAGGGAAGAGTACTGTCAACTTTCAAGTTAACTTAGAACTGGAAAATAGCATCAGGATAGATTACCGTATTCATAGACGCCATGGACCTGAACAAGGAAAGCCACCCAATCCCTCCCAGGTAGGGGTTCAGGTTCACGCAATACTTGTGAAGATCATCTCTCGGCACAGAGAAGGAAGGAATTAGCTCCTTGTGACTGACCAGGAACTGATATTTGCCTCGGCTACATACATCGCGAAACAGCAGGTTCGATGCAAACACATGCCTAGCAATGTAGTTGGAGACGGTTGGATCAAAACGAATGAGGGCAGACATGTTTGGATAGCTTAGTGCGTATGGGATGTTTGGATAGCTTAGTGCGTATGGGAAGATTTGTGAGAGACATAAGGAGGTAAGAAGGGGTTTATAAGAAGAGGCAGACGAGGGATTTAGGGAAAGAAGATATATTAATTACCAAGAATGAAGAATTCAAGAATGGTAATTAAGATCTGGCATCCAGATCCTGAGCATCTGAGATCGAAATTAAGCCAAGTTCTCTTCGAAGAAAGGAAAATCTTTCAATGCTTAATGACTTAGTAAATATATCGGCCAACTGGAGATCTGTGGGGATATACTCAAGAATAATTTCCCCATTTTGAACAAGATCACGAATAAAATGGTGTTTAATGTCTATGTGTTTGGTTCGTGAATGAAGAACATGGTTTTCATCATATTTATTGTGCTAGTTTCGTCATATTTATTGTTTTAAGGTTAAGCCCGTAGTCTTTCAACTGGGCTTTCATCCAAACAAGTTGGGTACATCCACTCCCCACAGCCAAGTATTCAGCCTCGGCAGTGGATAGAGCGACACAGGCCTGCTTCTTACTGAACCAGGAAATTAAAGAATTTCCTAAGAACTGGCAGGTGCCTGATGTACTTTTTCGATCTGTAAGACTTCCAGCGAAGTCTGAGTCAGAATATCCTAGCAAAGAAGGTGAGGGATGTGCCGAATACCACATCCCTAATTCAGTTGTACAAGAGAGGTATCTGAATATCCTTTTGACAGTAGTTAAATGACTTGTTTTTGGATTACATTGAAATCGTGCACAGACGCCTACACTAAAGGCTATATCTGGACGACTTGCAGTGAGATAAAGTAAAGAGCCAATCATGCCTCTGTACAATTTCTCATCTACGGAGGTACCAGATGGATCTAAGTCAAGTTTTAGAGAGGTGCTCATGGGTGTGGAACTAGACTTCAGTGAGCTAAGTTTAAATTTAGAGAGCATGTTTTTGCAATATTTTGACTGAGAGATGAAGGTTCCTAGAGAGAGTTGACGAATTTGAAGTCCTAGAAAATAGTTTAATTCTCCCATAAGACTCATTTCAAATTTTGATTGCATTGAAGAGCTAAACTCATCACACAAATCATTATTTGCTGATCCAAAGATAATGTCATCTACATAAACTTGCACAAGTAGGATGTCATTTCCTTTATATTTAAAGAAAAGCGTCTTGTCGACACTACCTCTATGAAAATTTTGATTTATTAGAAAGGAGCTAAGCTTATCATACCAAGCTCTTGGGGCTTGTTTTAGACCATAGAGAGCTTTGTTTAAGAGGAAGACATGGTTAGGAAGGGAAGAGTCTTCAAAACTAGGAGGTTCATTTACAAAAACTTCTTCCTTAAGATCACCATTTAAGAATGCGCTCTTAACGTCCATTTGAAACAATTTAAAACCATTTAAACAAGCAAAGGCACATAACATCCTAATTGCTTCAAGTCTAGCAACGGGTGCGAAGGTTTCATCAAAATCTGTTCCTTCTTCTTGACAATATCCTTGAGCTACAAGTCTAGCTTTATTCCTAGAAATTTTTCCGTGTTCATCAGTTTTATTTCTAAAAACCCACTTAGTTCCTATAATAGTTCTATCTATAGGTCTAGGAACGAGTTTCCAAACATTTGATTTTTCAAATTGTTTAAGTTCCTCGCTCATTGCAAGAATCCAGTTTTCATCTTTTAAAGCATCTTTATAAGTTTTTGGTTCAACAAGAGATACAGAGGGACAGTGTGGATCTTGAACGAGTAACTAAGTGTGTATTAAAGTCTCCAATTACCTGTAATGGTGGATGTCGTTTAACAATGTGTTTGGAGCCAAAGGTTGCTCTATGCTCACTGCATCAGAATCCTCATGTTGGTTGTCATCATTTGAGTTGGAGTGTGAACTGTTTGAGCTGGTTTGTGCAGGGGACTGCTCTCCTGATACTTCCTTTGAGTTCTCAGACAAATGTTCATTAGTAGCTTCTTCAAAGACAATTTCATCTTCATCTAGATCCTGTATCTTATTCTCATACACAGATTCATCAAATACAACATTTATAGACTCCTTGACTTTAAATGTCCTTTTGTTATAGACCCTAAAAGCTTTGCTATGAGAAGAGTACCCTAAGAAAATCCCTTCATCTGACTTAGCATCGAACTTT
Organism: Linum lewisii; assembly: GCA_034768395.1. Classification (NCBI taxonomy): domain Eukaryota; kingdom Viridiplantae; phylum Streptophyta; class Magnoliopsida; order Malpighiales; family Linaceae; genus Linum; species Linum lewisii. Next base: position 44,510,103 of record CM068300.1, read on the forward strand.
CCAAGTTTATCTTTGGAGTTTAAGATGAAACATTTGCATCCAAACGGATGAAAGTATCCAATATTTGGTTTTCTACCTTTTACCAGTTCGTAAGGAGTTTTCTTAAGATTTGACCGAATGAGAGCTCTGTTAGTTACATAACACGCAGTTTAACAGCTTCCCCCAAAAACTCTTAGGAAGATTAAAATCATTCAAAAGGGTTCTAGCGATTTCAATAAGAGTACGATTTTTTTCTTTCAGCAACCCCATTTTGTTGCGGGGTTCTAGGTGCAGAGAAAAAATGTGTTATTCCATTTTCATCACAGAAAATTTTGAATTCATCACTAGTAAACTCCCCTCCGTTGTCACTTCTAATAGACCTAATTTTTTCATCTAATTCATTTTGAACTTTCTTAGTAAAGTTTTTAAATTTTGACAAAGTTTCATCTTTGGAGCTTATTAAGTAGATCCAACAGAACCTAGAATAGTCATCCACTAGGACAAAACAGTAATACTTACCTCCCATTGTCATTACATTGGCTGAACCAAATAGGTCCATGTGAATGAGTTCAAGGACCCTAGTGCTAGAGATAGTATTTTTTGCTTTGAAACTACTTCGGGTATGTTTACCTTTGACACAAGCATCACATAAAAATTCCTCTTTGGACTCAAGTTTTGGAAGACCTCTTACTAAGTTCTTTCTACTTAACTTACTAAAGAACACTAATACTAATATGACCTAGTTTTCTGTGCCACGGAGATTGCTCATCTTCTTTAACAGAATGAAGACACATTTCAGAAGTATTATCAATTTATGAAAATTTACAAGATAGATATTTCCTTTCCTCACTCCAGTAAACAAAACCTTGTTATCAGTGATCCTTTCTACAGAACAGACAAGGTTTTCAAACACAATCCTATTCATTTTGTCACAAAGCTGACTTATTGAAATAAGATTATGTATAAGGCCTTCAACAAAACATAACTTTATTTAGAAAGATATCATCTCCATTACCAATACTACCAAAACCAATGATCTTGCATGAACTGTTATCAGCAAGAGTTACAGTACCTTTATTTGTATATTTTAAATTCAAGAACAGATATTTGTTACCTGTCATATGGTGTGAGCACCCGCTATCGAGTATCCAATTATCTCTGATAGTATGAGCTTGATAGCAGACCTACATCAATAGTAGTCATTTGGTTTTTGGCACCAGGTTTTCTGGGATGCCTTCTTCTGAACAGGGCAAAACCTACTAATATGTCCTTCTTGATGACAATTAAAACAGTTCTGCTTCACTGACTTCCATGTTGTAGGTTTAAAGTTCTGAGGTTTTCGACTTCTGGTAGTCCTAAACAGATTTTTTAATTGTTCAGAAAACCTCCAGTTATCAATAACAAGACGTCTAATCCTATTGTACTGAATGACTCCCTTTTCATTAAGGTCAGTTATAATATTTGAGAGTTCAACATTATGCCTTCTTAAACTCTCACATTCATCTCTAACTTCTTTTAGATTTAATTCAGCAGAAACAATATCTTTCTTTAACTTTAAATGCCTTCTTTTAACATTAAGAAATTCCTGATGAATATAAGATATAGTTGTTTCAAATGCATCAGACTCAGGTTCGCTTTCAGAATCAGTAAAATAATCAGAAACTAATACCTGATTGGTTAAGGGAATGATGTCTTCTGTAAGTTCATCTGTGATTGCCATGAGTCCTCTATTATCGTGCTGCTTGATATGATCCAACAATGCTGCCCTGATGCCAATTGGTACTCCTACACCCCACCCTAGGACCTTACAAAAGGCATATAGAGCCTAGGGCAGGCCATCTTCAAGCCCTAAAGCCAAGGTACGCCCTGAAATATCGTCTAAGTCCTTCCCTTGCAGGTAGAAAGGCTCCACGAGATGGAATGCTATTCCAGGCCATGCTGCTGGCTAAGGGTATAAGCCCTAACAAGGAAGAAAAACCTCAACCTGCTCCTAGCCTGACCTCCAGAAGCCCTGAAGAAGAATTCGGCCCCTCAAGTGATCCTCTGGAAGAATTTCTGGAGTATAGGAGGAAAAGAGCCCAAGAATATTTGGCCTGGAGAGGAGAGCTTCCAAGGAATGACCCTGAGCCGAGCCATGAGAAGAATTGGAGTCCTTGGCCCCGAGGCGTGACACTTAGACCGACCCAACCCCCGGAGAGCTACATCAGGAGATACTTGGAGACCTACCTGAAGCTTAAAGAAGAAGGCCCGAGCGGAAATGGAGAAGGCCCAAGGAAAGAACAGCCCCGAGCCCTAGACCGGCAGCCGGACCGATCAGAGGAATTCCATGAAGCCGGCCACAAAGACCGGGCCTTTTGGACAAGGACCTTGCCACTGAACCAGCCCGGAGCACCAGGCCCACGACCACCACCCAAGTCAAGCCCACCGGGCCGCCACACGCGCTTAACCGGCCCGAGCAGCCGTACGCGGCTAGATTAGGGTTTTTGACCTAATTTAGGTCTTTTATTATGCTTTAAAGACTACAACTATTATTTTATGTTTTATTCCTTTTTAGTAGGATTATTTAGGGGTTTAGGATTCTTTTTAGGAATAGGACTGTTTATTTTATTATTATTTAGGAAGTAGTGTTTAGGGAGGAGAGCTTGTTCCCTCACCTATATATAGAGGCTGCCGGCCACCCATTGTATGCACAACTTATATGAAATAAACAACCCCCTTTGATAGAACTTTGTTCTTGAAACCCTTATTGTATCTGCATGTTGCGATACTGAAGGATCGACTTATCATCAAGAGCATCCATCTCTTCGCGTGGCGTCTACGACTTGATACTTCTGGTTCCTAGCTGTTATATAGCTAGCGGGTCAAAGTCCTCCTCCGCCCCCGGTTCCGACGGTTCTACCTCGTTGCACGATCTCAACTTGCGGTGTTCAAGGGTCGTCTGCCCACGGTTGCAGCGGTTCACATCAGTTGGTATCAGAGCACGATTCAGCTCACGGACCATAATCTATCCCAGTCTCCAGGTTTACCTGGATTCATATCCTTTACTGCTTTTTAGAAAATAGCTTCGAAAATTCCCTTCTATTTCAGTTCTTGTTTTTAGTTTCGAGTTGTAAGAAAAAGAAAAGAAAGCAAGGCCACCTTGCCACGTTATTTTCTTTCGTTGTAAGTTAATTTCTAAGAAGAGGGGATAGAAAATTGCTTCTGTTTGCTAGTACTAACCATGGCAGACGAGAGATTACCCAACATGGAAGGCCACCTTCAGAATCTGGAAGCTACCATGGCCGCCGTCCAAGAAACCCTAGCCAGGCTTCAAGCCGGGAGAGGACGAGATGAGCGCCGAGAGGACAGCCCTGAAGGCCTGAACCGAAAAGCCCGACGGATAGCTCAGGAGATTGATGATGATTTGAGCAACCTCAAGCTCACCGTGCCCAAGTTTGTCGGCAAGTACAATGCCGACGAGTACTTGGATTGGGAGAGAAGCATGGAGGACTTCCTCGAGTGCCATCACTATTCTGAACGTAAAAAGGTAATCCTCGCCACACTTGAATTCACTGACTATGCTGCTCTATGGTGGAGCCAGTTCAAGAGCCGAGTTCAAGGAGATGAGGAAGACCTCATCGAGTCATGGCGAGATCTCAAGAGAGTCATGAGGAAGAAGTTCGTTCCTGGAACTTACATCCGAGACCTACACACCTCCCTCCGGAACTTAAAGCAAGGCACCATGTCTGTGGAGCAATACACCAAGGAGATAGAGATGTTGGTAGCCAGACTCGACCTCCGAGAAGAACCCGAAGCAATGATAGCCCGGTTTGTGGGTGGGCTACACCCCGAGATCATGCATCAAGTCAACCTACTTAACTATGTTGACTACGAGGATCTCAAGGCCTTAGCTAACCGCGTGGAGAGGGAGTTGAAGAGGGGTTACACGAGAAGATCAGCCAGTGCCCCGTGGAGAGGAGGCTCGAATGCAAGCCAAGCCCCATGGAAGCCCGAACAGCCCCGAGGCTCAAGCTCTCGGCCAAACCCTAACCCTAGGGATTCGGCACCATCGGTAACATCTGCCCAACCTACTTCTAAGGTTCAGAATTCTAACCCACGTCCTAGTGGAATTGTATGTTTTAAGTGTCAAGGTAGAGGACATATCTCAAGGGACTGCCCTAACCAACGGACGTTGGTGGTAAGAGAAGGAGGAATTGAGACAGATGATGAAGAAGAGGAGAAGAAGGAAGAAGAAGAAGAATCTGATGAAGGAGAAGAAGTTAAGCCCGAAGGGCTTGAGAAGTTTGCAGGGTTAATCTCTAAAACCCTAGCACCCGGCGCCCCGACGCCCAGCCCCGACGCTGCCCGACCGGGCCTGACCAGCCCGGAGCCCGGACACCCAGCCCCGATGCTGCCTGACCAGGCCTGACCAGCTCTGGCGCACCAGCGCTCGGCCCCGACCCCGGTGCTGCCCGACCAGGCCCCGGCGCCCCAGCATTCGGCTCCGATGCCGACTGGCCCGCCCCTACCAGTTCGAGCGCCCCAGCACCCGGCGCCACTCTGCCCGACCAGGCCCCGGCCGCCCCAACACTCGGCCCCGACCTGTCGCTACTCGATGCCCCGCGGCGCATCACCACCCGGTGTGGCCCCCGGCGGATCACTACCCGACGAGTCCGGCGCGTCCCTGCCCACCGATCTGTCCTGGTCCTACCCGACCCCGACGCGATGATGGCCGACGCCGGCTCCCCACTACCCGCCGCCAGCGGCTCCCCACTGCCTGCCACCGCCTGCTCTCCACTGCCCGCCACCGCCGCCTTCCTACTGACCGCCGTCGACTTCCCACTGCCCGACGTCGCCGCCCTGCACGACGTGCCTGGCCTACCCCCGGTGCCTCCGGCACCCCAGTGCCCCGACCCGACGCTTCACCGACGGTCCCCTGCGCACCCAAGATTCAAGGGGAGATCACCTCCCGACGGGTTTTAAGGGCTGCCCCGAGCGAAGAAGATCCGGATGCTGACTCGGATGTGGAAATGAGTGAGGAACTCTCACCGAATACCTCCCCAAGCCTTAACATTATTGTTGATAGTTTTTCAGGAGAGGGAGCTATAGAGACTGATGGAGAAAGCGCTGAAGGACCCGAGCCTTGGTCCATTACTGACTTAAGTGACGCTCCTAGGTCTAAAGATGATGCTGAATCTTCCTCGACCGTGGCCAATAAAATTGCTGAAGTTTGGAAGCGGGTGATGAGTGCTAGAAGAGAACCCGAGATGGATTTGGGGATAAATCCAAGGCAAGAAGAGGGGGATGATATGATCCAACAATGCTGCCCTGAAGCCAATCGGTACTCCTACACCCCACCAGGGTCACCTGGCCGAGATAAGACCCTAGGACCTCACAAAAGGCGTATAGAGCCTAGGGCAGGCCATCTTCAAGCCCTAAAGCCAAGGTACGCCCTGAAATATCGACTAAGTCCTTCCCTTGCAGGTAGAAAGGCTCCACGAGATGGAATGCTACTCCAGGCCATGCTGCTGGCTAAGGGTATAAGCCCTAGCAAGGAAGAAAAACCTCAACCTGCTCCTAGCCTGACCTCTAGAAGCCCTGAAGAAGAAGTCGGCCCCTCGAGTGACCCTCTGGAAGCATGTCTGGAGTATAGGTGGAAAAGAGCCCAAGAATATTTGGCCTGGAGAGGAGAGCTTCCAAGGAATTACCCTAAGCCGAGCCATGAGAAGAATTGGAGTCCTTGGCCCCGAGGCGTGACACTTAGAATGACCTAACCCCCGGAGAGCTACATCAGGAGCTACTTGGAGGCCTACCTGAAGCTTAAAGAAGAAGGCCCGAGCGGAAATGGAGAAGGAAAATTCCATGAAGCCGGAGACACTAATCAGAGGAATTCCATGAAGCCGGCCACGAAGACAGAGCCTTTTGGACAAGGCCCTTGCCACTAAACCAGCCCGGAGCACCAGGCCCGCGACGGCCACCCGAACCAAGCCCGGCGCTCGGCCGGTCAAGCCCACCGGGCCGCCACACGCGCCCAACCGACCGAGCAGCCGTACGCGGCCAGATTAGGGTTTTTTTTACCTAATTTAGGTCTTTTATTCTGCTTTAAAAACTACAACTATTATTTTATGTTTTATTCCTTTTTAGTAGGATTATTTAGGGTTTTAGGATTCTTTTTAGAAATAGGACTCTTTATTTTATTATTATTTAGGAAGTAGTGTTTAGGGAGGAGAGCTTGTTCCCTCACCTATATATAGAGGCCGCCGACCACCCATTGTATGCATAACTTATATGAAATAAACAACTCCCTTTGATAGAACTTTGTTCTTGAAACCCTTATTGTATCTGCATGTTGCGATACTGAAGGATCGACTTATCATCAAGAGCATGCATCTCTTAGCGTGGCGTCTACGACTTGATACTTCTAGTTCCTAGCTGTTATATAGCTAGCGGGTCAAAGTCCTCCTCCGCCCCCGGTTCCCGACGGTTCTACCTCGTTGCACGATCTCAACTTGCGGTGTTCAAGGGTCGTCTGCCCATGGTTGCAGCGGTTCACATCACTGCTCATCATCACTATCACTTGATTCATCCTCACTAAAGCTCCAGGTAGCTTGAAGAGCTCTTTCCCTTTTCAGTTGGGGGCATTCAGCCTTTACATGACCCTGTTTTCCACACTTGAAACAGCCTAACTGGTTGCTGCTATTACTACTAGACTGTTCCTTTTTATTTCTATGAACTTTGCTAAGACTCTTTTCACTATTTCTATCATGTTCCATATCTTTATATCTGTTTTGAAAACTTGATTTTTTCTTATCTTTCCTAAGCTTTAACAGCTTACTAACATGCTTACTTAACATGGCTAATTCAGAATCATCATACTCATCAAGATTTTCTTCCATGTTCTCTACTTCAGACTTCAAAGCTATTGATTTTTGTTTATGGTCATCTAAGTTTTCTTCTCTTTTTATATACTCTTCATGAGTGATTAAAGATCCTATCAAATCATCAATATTCAAGGTAGCAAGATCTTTAGACTCTTCTATAGCTGTTATTTTAGGTCTCCATATCTTTGGAAGAGACCACAATATTTTCCTTATCAAATCTTCATTATCATATTTCCTTCCTAGACCATCGAGCCTGTTTACTATGCTCTGAAATGTGTTGTACATTGACTAAATTGACTCATTTTCATTCATGATAAACATTTCAAACACTCATGCTTCAACATATTAATCCTAGAGGTTTTGACAAGTGATGTCCCTTCATAAGTGATCTGTAACTTATCCCAAATTTTCTTAGCAGACTTACAGCTTGACACTCTATTAAATTCCTCATGTCCTAAAGCACAATACATAATATTCATGGCTTGTGAGTTTAGTTGTACCTTTTTGAAGTCATCATCATCCCATTTCTCTTCGTCGACTTTTACCTCCAGTGGTCCTTTCATCACAAATCGCCACAGCCTAGGGTTGATTGTGTTGACAAATAATTCCATTCGATTCTTCTAGTATCCATAATGCATCCCTTCTAATTTTGGTTTTCGATTTTGTGAAAAACCGTCAGCAAGAAAGGCTGCACTTTCTTTGCTCATTTCAAGACGTTTCTGCAACTCAAATCGCAAGAGAGCTAGATGTTAATATCTCGTATAATCAGATTTTGGAAAGAAACTCACCTGAGATCGATACAGAGGATCGATTGATCTGATTTTTGTCTGTACCGAGCTCTGATACCACTTGTTGAGTTTCTCCAACGAGCTTTCCGCTGTGTAATCGACCTTGAATGAATTCTAGCAGAGTTGAGAGATAATGTCGATCAGAGGAAATGATCTTGGCATCACCAAGACTGATTAACTTCTAGTGATTCCGGTTAGGGCTTGATGACTTTGGGCCGAATGTGGAAGGCTTCCAATTGTATTTAGGCCCAACCAGTGTGAAGATGAAGCAGAAGAGAGCCGATGCTCTGTACTGCAGTTTTGGCTTTTTCACTTAGTGGATTTTCTCGACAAGGGCAAGCATGTTGTTGGCAACAAGCTCGACCAGATGAATGCAGTAAGTAAATGAACAAAGTGACGCCGAGGTTTTTAACGTGGTTCGGTCAGTGTGACCTACTCCACGTCTCAAGGGATAACCCTTGAGAGTTTTGATTCGAAACTTCGAATCGACGAAAAGAGACTTGCTTGATTACACCCAGACTTCTCCCTGAAGTCTTGTATAATTCTATCTACCCAGTTCCCCACTGAAGATGAACTATACTACAACTCAATGTAGTCAAAATCCTGATTTTAATATTAAAATCTTACGGTTTTATGATTTCACTGGTCTCTAGCGATCTTGATTCCACACAAATCTATTGGTCGTAAAATCTATTAAAATCTCGATCAAAATCTTAGAATCTTATAAGATCAACTATTTTTCTTGTATTTCACGATTTCACTTTCTAGGGGAAATTACAAGTTTGTACAACTACATATAAGTCAGAACAAAGACAATTAAATTAAATTGGGTTTTTAAAGATTTTGATAAATTAAGTTAGAAGTTATTACTAAGAAGTGTCTAAAATCTAATTATTACTTTCTCGAATGACCGCATAAGAGACGCATTTTTTTATTATTATCTAGACTTTTCAAAGTTGGGTAATGGTCTTCTTATTCTTAATATGTTGTTGACTTAAATGTTTCGATAGTAATTCATAAAATCCTACGATTTTACGATTAATAATTACGATTCCGATTTCACCCATGTTTTCGATTCCACGTGGAATCCCGATTTTGACTACATTGCTACAACTCAAAGCAAGCTCAACCTTTGATCACTTTCACTCTAACTCTCCTCGATATTAGACTTGTGAATTGACAAAGAGTTTCAATGTTGCTGAGGCTCTTTAAATAGCTTTGGCAGAGGTAGCCGTTGCCTGAGATAGCTGTTGCTTCGATATTGTATAGAATTGCTTGATTGATTCTTTTGTTTCTCAAGATGGTAATAGTGCTGCTTGATTGTCGGTGTCAATGATTGTCTAGTTAATGGAGAATGCTAGACTTTCCATTTGCAGCTCATTTCCTTTTCTTCTATAGTTGTTGCTTGACGTGTTGCTGTTGTATTTCCTACACACATTAGCACAGTTGATCAAGTGCAGTGGTGTTTAAGTTTGACTCAAACCAACCATAACTATCATCTTTATCAATCTCGGCCCCAGCAGTCGCCCACACGCAGCTCTAGGAGTGGGTCGACGATTCACAAATAGGCCCAGTCGAAGAACAGATCCAAGCGATCATTTGGGCCTGACCCAAACCATAAGGCCTCCACAACGGCCCAAGCACGGTGATCCGTAGGGTTCCGAGAAGCTACAAACATGTGTCAACATCCTGGAGAGTCTATGATGGACGACCAAGATCCAACCTTGGCGACCAAGACAAGGGTACTATAATACCTCATACTCTCCACAGAACTAGAGGACAACACTTTTACCCAGCGGAAAAAATGCTCCGCGGCACGTCACCAATATCCTTTCTCTCTCATTACCACATCGCCTCACTCACCTGAAGTAACTACTACCCCCCTTTGCTTACGAGGTACAACGACCACCTGAAGGCCAACACTCTTGGACTTCCACTAATTGGGCCAGGCGACTAGGCTGGAACAGAATTCAAGTTGTATCAATTAGCCAAAATAGTAGAAATCCAAATTATAAATTAAAAAGGACTTCAAAACACATAACATAAAATCTAAACATAAACTAAAAAATATGAACTTTTAATCATAAAAAATATGGACTCGTTAATTCACATAGATTCTCCACAAATTAATGAATAAATTGTTCTTAATTCATCAAATCTTTGTCAAGTTCATCATTCATCATTCAAGTAAGTCAATTTATCAGTTTTTGATAATATCATTGATTAAATTCAATAGCTGAAACCTATTATGAGGATAGAAATGGTTATATATTCAGGAATGGGAGAGTGATTTGAGTTGTGTTGGTGTTGAATTTGGACATGTACTTTTTGGTCTGTTAATATCCTAATGGTGGAGCTTTCCAATTTCCATGTCAAGCTTTGTGTTTCTCTAATGTAACCCTATAATTCATGATATTCATCTTCCCTATAGTTCTCTAGGAAAGAAAAATCACAATACTACAAAGGCTAGCTTCCTTCCTTTGAAGTAACTATAGCTTTTAAACTTTATTTGATGTACCTTAAAAGAAAATTATTTGGTGAAGACATTTGTCAGCACAACTTTTAACCTGACCTTTAACCTGCACGTAAATGGGGTTCTAAATGAGAAAGGAAGCATATTAGTGTATCCAGTATCCAACAACAGGAAATATCTGAGAAAAAAACTTAAGAACAACAACTCACCTTTTAGCTGTTCTTGAAATTGCTAACTTGGATAGCTTATTCATTTTCTTTTTAGTGTCAACATTACTCTGCCTGGTCTCCTTTTTTGGGTTTCTTCAATGATGATGACCCATCTACATCTTTCTTGCTATCAAAAGTATTCAACTTTGATTTACTAGCAGATTTCATGCTTTCAGTTTCAACTATTTTGTATTGATTTTTGATTTTTGTTGTAATCATGTTTCTAGAACAACTCATTGAAAATATAAAGTCTTAACTTATTTGACTCATACCCAACTCAATTCAAAGATCCATTGGGTTAAGGTTTGGGTTAAAAAACCAACAAGTCGACTCATTGTCATCCCTATTTAGACTGGTTACACAAACAGTCACCAAACTATGACCAAATAAACTGGACATCACCAACCTTTAAAAACTATCCCTCACATAACTGAGTTTTGGCTGTTTATACTAGAGGTCACTACCATCTAAGGTCATCAAATTTTCCGTCCATCCACCAACATGGAGTTTCCACCAGCCACATCATTTAAAATCCACATCAGCTCCTATCTACCCCGAAACTAAATTCATACACCCAATGCAATTACTCAACCGATTCTAAAACTCAATCCTCCTCCTCCCTCCTCCTCCTAGATATGTTTCCTTCCTCCTCCTCCCAGATCTGTCTCCTCCTTTCTCCTCCTCCACCTACCTTCACTTCCTCATCCTTCTCCCTCCGCCCTCCCCATGCCCTTCCCAAATCTGGTTTTTCGATCCAAATCTAGGAGGAGGGAGGGAGAGGGAGGAGGAGGGCGATTTTTCAAGATAAGGAGGATGGAGGAGGAGAAGGTAGGTGATGATGAGAGATGAGGAGACATATATAGATGGAGGAAGAGGAGGAGGGAGGAGACAAATTTAGAGAGGAGGAGGATTGGGTTTGAGAATTTGTTGGGTAATTAGATTTAATTTGGTGTATGGGTATGGTTTTGGGTAGATAGGATTTTATGTGGATTTTTTAAATGAAGTGGCTGCCTAGGTAGCAACTTTATAAGGAGGATGGACGAAAATTTGAATATCTGTAGACGGTGGTGACCTTTAGGATAATCGGTCAAAACTCAGTTATGTGGGGGATATTTTTTAAAGGTTGGTGATGCCCGTGTTATTTGGTGATTATTTGTGTAACCAACCCATCCCTAGGAACGAGAGTCGATCCTTCACCAGGATAGAGGGGTTTTCGGCATCGTTCCCAACAGAGAAGGGGTTAGGTTGGCTTAAAATGATGTTGTTTTGATGATGTATATTTTCTGGCAATCAATATGCTGACTTAACATAACCATGTAAGCAAAACTAATATTGTAAGACGGAATAACTAACAAAACATTACAAGTTATCTTAGTACATGGGTGGTTTGGTTTGAGCGAACATTATAGAGGGGCTTGTTTGTTTTCTTTTGATTGAGTACGGACCTCTCATCGTTGTCCTAAGATTCATGGGAGGATGAGTAGAGAGTCTCAATGTAGTGATGATGTTATCTTGAGATTCGTCGAATTAGTAGATGGCCTTGGCGAAACGATGATCCCTGCTTTAGCAACGATTGGACACTTTCTTCGTCGAGCTCGGTTAATTAATTCTCTTATGTCACCGGAAGTTTGGAAGAGAGAAAAGTGATGAGAATTTTTCTTGGAAGAAAATGGCGGCTATTTTGGAGTGATGGGGCTAGGGTTTCTAGAGTTCTTTTTTATAGTTAAATATATTTAATCTTAACTATTAGATTAAATCTAACGATTCTAATGCATTTGGTCTGTTAAACCAAAGGAAGGACTTGGTCCAATGCGATCCATTAAAATTTGAACTAGAGATTGTGAAGCACAAAAAAGGACGGGGAGGAGGAATTGGGATGGGAGAGTTAGTGATGGCAAAGTACAAGTATCCCACTTTTTTTTCGTCAATACATAGTAAATACTCTCGCAGGAGACCTAAGAGCCTGAGTGCAGGGAATTCAAACATTCGTACTTATATCGGAGATAACTTTGTTTATCTATTCATACAGTCCTAGAAAACCCTAATTCCACGAAGAGATATTTTAGGAAGAAGAAATTGTTACCTAATCACAAATAGCATTTCTTCCTCCTCCACCACTACTACTACATCAATAGCAAGATGTCCCTCCTTTAACCCCGTCCTTCACTTCTATAAGTTCATCTTCCTAATTCGCTACTATTAAACACGATTGCAACATCCGCAGGTGGAACTGACATTGCTGATGATTGTGAACAGCAAGAAGAAAGTTGCAGGAATGAGGAAGAAGAAAAGTAATGCTGGAGCTGTGGATCGAAGATAGGAATCAGCTGGCTACGCAGCGTTCCATTTAAATGAACCTTGCCCTATTTACCTTAGCCACGTGTTTGGCTTTTATTGCTGCAGTTAGTTTGTTGATTAAACAGTAAAAACGGAACCCTACTGTTGGAGTATAAATTCTGGAAATAGAAAGGAAGCAGTCAGTTTTTCTGCTGCTGTTGTCCTAAATTCGTTGCAGCTTTATCCTTTCCTATTATGGTATCAGAGCTACTGACGATCCGCCGTCAGTGATGACCTCATGGATTCGCCGGGAGGTCACCAGAGCACACCTCCTTCGGGTGTTGTTTTTGGTAATTTCAACAGCAACAACACAGGATCAGGATCAACCACCGATGCAAGTTTTGGTAACCCTTTCTACCTCAATCCGAATGAGAACTTAACACAATCGATTGTCAATATCGTGCTAGATGGAAACAACTATCAGGTCTGGAGCATATCAGTTCGATTTGCTCTCAAAACCAAGCACAAACTTGGATTCTGATGAACGATCGTAGGACAGGTTTATCAAATAACTACCAAGCTGGAAGCTACGTAGATCGTATTCCACGTGCCTTCTAATAATTGTTTACTCAAATGTAAAGGCAAATTACTCAGGTTTAACACGTTGTGCGTGGTGTGAGTTCCACGACTTCTATTCTAGAAAATGCAAGGAAATTAAAAACTAAATTGAAAGACAGATTGGAAGATTGGTTGACTAAACAAAGACGACATACAAGCTTAGACTTCGAATCCCCCTTTGTTCACCAGAGCATTAGCAATCAACAGATCAGCGGATTTCAATTCTCATTCAATCAGTTCTATGACACCACTCATAACTCCTAACCCTTAGGTTTAAGACTGGCAAACGTTCGCTCTATCCGATCTAGCTACTAAGATTATTTAGCCGCCCGAGTACGGTCACTTCTTGTGACGACTAAACTAACTGGTGGAATTACTAACGATTTATGAGTTACTCTTGCAGTGGATTAACCCTAACTGGTTCCTACAAAAGGCACACTCCAATGAATAGGTTAATTGTTGATTTGGTGTTTTAAAGTAAGGCGAGCATTCACTTCTATCCTTAGCTTAACAAGAATCTAATCTAGGTGATCAATCCAGACAAGAAACATAAACAACGAAGAACAAACCAAACATGAAAGAGAAACTGTTTGAACTTTGAATCTAATCACCGCCGATCTGTGACCGCTTTAAAGCCCTAAGTCACTTAGGGTTCATCTAGTCTAAGCTCTTCGAGTTTAGCTACTCATGTTCATAACGACAGAATCAAAGACAGAAATAGAGTTCATCATGAAAAGATAGAATAGATAGAAACTGTAAAACCTAATTAAGACGACTCTGGCAAAGCTTCGCTCTCCGGTAATCTTCAATCCTAGCTCCGAGTCTCCGAGGTGAAGGGATGGTGTCACGATCTCTTCCTGGCTCTTTGAACTCTAAAACTCTACTCTCTCGAACTCTTTCAGTCTGGAACTCGTGAAAGTTCTGAATTATGATGTGTATTATGAGGTCCGCCGGTTTAAGTATTTATACTTAACCCTAAGTCGCTGGATTTTGCCTGGATTTTTCGGTGAAAACTTGATGAATTTTTGCCGAAAACTTCTTTGTAAATGGTGGCTTCCGTCGGCTGATTCTCCTGTGATTCTGAAATCCAGAGTTTTCGGCGAGAACTTTAACTTCTCGCCGAAAACTTCCTCTTGCAAGCTCTGCCGATTTCTTCTGGACTTTTCGCTGAAAATTGTAGTGTAAAATGGGGCAGGATTTTTGTTGACTTGATTGACTTCTTGGATTGGTTCCGGTGCAGTTCCTCGAGGTTCCAATGCCCTAGACACGTCCTTGGCTACTTTATTTGACGGCAAAAAACCTGTGCTAACATGAAAACACTAGAAAACCATCAAATAGACCCGAAACGGGCCAAGGTAACACAAATGGCACGAGATAGAGCAGTTGAGTGAATATTCGCTATTCTACCCTAAAAACCATGTCTTAAGCAAGGAAATGTCGCTTAAATGAGGCTGATAATCACGTCAAATCGAGTGTCATCAAAATACCCCACACTTAAGCTTTTGCTTGTCCTCAAGCAAACTGAATAGAACACGCTCACTTTCACAAATGATAAGATCGATTAAATTGAAGGTCAAGCATACACAATGAATTATTAGATAGATAATTCCTAGAACAAGAAACCTAACATGAATACTGATCAGCTAAACGACCTGGTCTCACTAAAAACTGCACACGACAAGAATAGCAACCAATCATGCACGAATTTCACCTGACCGACCAGACTCCTCACACAAGAAACATTTGGTATAAGGGAAACTCTCATTCTCTGTGTTTAAGGACGTGTTTCTGCTCTCAATCATTTTCTGTTACTGAATTCTGTCATAAGTTTGCAATTCGACCACATCTCCACCACTGTGACAACACGAGGAACTAGTCAAGAAGGACTTCCTTGCTTGGGACTGTAACGAATTCTACACTACAAGGGTTAAATGAGATGGATGAAGGGAATGTATGATGATGGCTTTGGTGCGGTGTAGCTTTCGACTAACTTCCCTCGAATCTAGCCTATGGCTTCCTACCGTCTAACCAGACACGGGTGGAATAGTGTACGCTCGTCCTATGATACCCTCAAGCAACCTAGCACTTTATTTTCTTTTCACACATTTTTTTGAATTTTCTTTTGACTTTGTTCTTCCATATGTAGGGAGAAGAACATTATTGAACTAAAACTTTGGAACTTTTGAACTGTTCTGATTTTTTTCTTTCTTTTTTTTTCGAAATTTTTCTTATTTTCTTATTTTTCTATTTTTTTGTGCCGATTCTTTCTTTTTTGTTTCTAGAGGGGTTTACACGTCTGGACATAATAGCTAAGACCACCTGTTTAATGGCTATAGGCAAGTTACCACAAACCGAATTCTGGTAGGCTAATCTAGAACTACAACCACAGGGGATCAACGGGGAATGAAAGAATGGGGAATGGCTGTAAATGTATATTGAACCGAAAGAACAGGCCAAACTCAAGGGTTTAAACCTAATGGATTTATCGTTAGGCAGGCTATCTGGCTTAGTAGCTGAATCTAGGTGCCCCTATCATTCTAGAACTCGTGTCATCGTGTGGTCTCGAATAGGTCTCATGCAAATTCTAACTCATTCAAGCAAACAGAAAATCACTCAAAAAGAATTGAAATTGCAAGTTACGTGCAATGGATCAAAAGCTCACAGTTGGTTTGCTAGTCGAATTCGGTCATTTTCATGCAATCAAGGCGACAAACTACAAGTGTGATTTTAAAAATATGTTCTGACCAAGCAATTTAGCATCAAAGTATACACGTTGGTTCTCAGGTTCTAGGTTAAGTAGTCTAAGCATCATTATGACAGATTGAACAACAACTTAACATCAAAAATCAAGAACCGAGCAATTCTAATGCTAGAGAAATTAGAAAGGAATACACAAAAACACAATCAAGGGCAATCAAGTTCATGCAAGGTTCTCTAGCATCCTACCCCACACTTAAATCGTTTTGTGTCCTCACAAAACTAAAACTAGAGTTGAGAGTGGAATAGAAGAACCTGGACCGAGATGACTGATGTAGGGGATGAACACGGGTCCTCGGAGCGGAGGGAATCTACCAAAGCGAAGTAGAAGGTGGTAGACCCTAAGCAAAGGGAATCTCCCAAACTACCTGCAAAACAAAAACAAATGGAAGATAAAAAGGAAACCGGACAAGTATCCTAGATCCACACAGAAAAAAGTTGGATCGAAATCCGAAAAGAAGAAATAAAAAAAGGGACAAGGAAAAGGATACAACCCGATCACTGCTGGTCAGGTGCACCGGAGGGGGAATGTGGAGGACGTCGTTGACCTGCCGCTGCCACGCCAGCTGCGCCTCGTACCTCTCATCAGTGAGGCGCATGTGCTGCTACATAATAACCCATCTGGCATCCTGAGTGGCGGTGTCTGTGACTTGCCACTCCTGGAGTCGCTCGTACAACTCTCCAATATCAGCTGGATGCGGTCGATGCTGAGGATGAGGTGCCTGGAATGGATCTGGAGGGGCGACTGCCACTGATATGCATACCCTGCTTGCTGCTGTGGCGAGGGTATATGATCGTCAAACTCCGCCTCCGGATGAGGAAGCTGCTCCTCAGAATCGTCTTCTTCCTCTGACTCGGCCTCGTGTTGAAGAGGAGGAGCTGCCACTACCTGTGGACCAAGGTCCAACTCGAGGGCGTACTCGACCGCTAAATCACCACCTACGATGTGTACTATGCGTCGATGGGACGTCCGGGCCATATGACTGGCTGAGACGAGGGAGATGATGAGTCGGCCGATGGTGAACCAAGATCGTTGTTCGGGTTCAAACAAATAACTAACAAAGCTAACAAGCTAGGGTAGATCGTATTCCACGGGTCTTCTATGATTGACTCCTCAAATAAGCTAGCAAAATATTCGGGTTTAAGCACTTCGTGCGTGGTGTGAGTTCCACGACTTCTAATTCTAAGAAATGCAAGAGAAATTAAAAATTAAACTAAAGCAGATTGGAAATTAGGGTTGATTAAAACAGAGATGACAGACGAACTTAGACTTTGAATCCCCCTTCGTTCCCAGAGCATTGGCAATCAACAGATCAGCGGATTTCGATTCTCATTCAATCAATTCTAAGACACCACCATAACTCCTTACCCTTAGGTCTAAGACCGGCGAACGTTCGCCCTATCCGTTCTAGCTACCAAGATTAATTAGTCGCCCGGGTACGGGCGCCTCTCGCAACGACTTAACTTAACTGGTGAAATTACTAACAATTTATGAGTTACTCTTGCAGTGGATTAACCCTAACCGGTTCCTACGAAAGGCACGCTCCAATTATAAGGTTAATTGTTCAATTTGATGTTCTAAAGTAAGGCGAGCGTTCGCTTCTATCGTTAGCTTAACAAGAATCTAATCTAGGTGATCAATCCAGACAAGAAACATGAACAATGAAGAACAAACCAAACATGAAAGAGAAACTGATTGAACTTTGAATCTAATCACCGCCGATCCGTGACCGCTTTAAAGCCCTGGGTCACTTAGGGTTCATCTAGTCTAAGCTCTAAGAGTTTAGCTACGCATATTCATTACAAAAGAATCAAAGACAATGAAAGAGTTCATCAAACAAAGGAAGAACAGAAAAGAATTTGAAAAACCTAATTAAGATGACTCCGGCAGAACTTCGATCTTCCGATAGACTGCAATCCTAGCTCCGAGTCTTCGAGATGGAAGGGATGGCGTCACGATCTCTTTCCGGCTCTTCGAACTCTAACTCTTCGCTCCAGAACTTGAGAGGATTCTCTAAATTCTGATGTATTGTGTATTATGAGGTATATTTCTTTATTGGGCCGCCGGTTAAGCATTTATACTTAACCCTAATTCAGCTGGATTTTAACTGGTATTTTCGCCAAAAATATTGAGGAATTTTTGGCGAAAATTCCTTTGTAATTGGAAGGTCCGCCGGCTGATTTCTCCTGTAAATTTCGGTCCCCTAGTTCTCGATCGAAAATTTCCTGTTTTCGCCGAAAACTTCCGTTGATGAGCATCGCCGATTTGTGCTGATATTTTCGCCGAAAATACTGAAGGATTTTCGACGAAAATTCCATTGTAAATCGGGGCAGGAATTGTTTTGACTTGATTGGCTCCTTAGATCGATTCCGGTGCAGTTCCCCGAGGTTCCAACACCTTAGACACGTCCATGGCTACTTATTTGACGGCAAAAACCTGTGCTAACATAAAAACACTAAAAAACCATCAAATAGACCCGAAACGGGCCAAGGTAACACAAATGGCACGAGATAGGGCAATCGATTGAATATTCGCTATTCTACCCTAAAAACATATCTTAAGCAAGGAAATGTCGCTTAAATGAGGTTGATAATCACGTCAAATCGAGTGTCATCAAAATACCCCACACTTATGCTTTTGCTTGTCCTCAAGCAAATTGAATAGAAACACTCATGTTCATAGATGATAAGATCGATTAAATTGGAGCTCAATCAAGCACAATGAATTATTAGACCGATAGATCCTAGAACAAAAAACCTAACATGCATACAGATCAGCCAAACTACCTGGTCTCACTAATAATCTGCACACGACAAGTAGTAGTAACCAATTATGCACGAATTTGACCTGACCGACCAGACTCCTCACACAGGATATATTTAGTATAATGGAAACTCTCACTCTCTGTGTTTAAGGACGTGTTTCTGCTCTCAATCATTTTCTGTTACCGAATTTCTGTCATAAGTTTGCAATTCGACCACATCTCCACCACTGTGACAACACGAGTAACTAGTCAAGAAGGACTTCCCTGCTAGGACTGTAACGAATTCTACACTACTTGGGTTTATGATGCGATGGATGATGGGAATGTATGATGATGGCTTTGTGCGGTGTAGCTTTCGACTAACTTCCCTCGAATCTAATCTATGGCTTCCTACCGTCTAACCAGACACGGGTGGAATAATGAACGCTCGTTCTATGATACCCTCAAGCAACCTAGCACTTATTTTCTTTTAACACATTTTTTTCTTTTTTTTCTGACTTTTCTTTTGACTTCGTTCTTCCATTTGTAGGGGGAAGAATGTTTATTTTAACTATACTTTGAGACTTTTTCTGCTTTTTCTTCTTTGTCTTTTTTTTTTGAAACTTGCTTCTTTTCTTCTTCTTTTCTTACTTGATTTTTTTTTCTTTTGTGCCGATTTTTCTTTTAGTTGCTAGAGGGGTTTACAAGTCTGGACATAATAGCTAAGACCACCTGTTTAATGGCTATAGGCAGGTCACCACAAACCGACTTCCGGTAGGTCAATCTAGAACTACAACCACAGCCAAAGGGGAATGAAAGAATGGGAAAATGGTTGTAATGTATATCGAACCGAAAGAACAGGCCAAGCTCAAGGGTCTACACCTAATGGATATTATCGTTAGGTAGGCTATCTGGCTTAGTAGCTGAATCTAGGTGCCCCTATCATTCTAGAACTCGTGTCATCGTGTGGTCTCGAGTAGGTCTCATGCAAATTCTAACTCATTCAAGCAAACAAAAACCACTCAGAAAGAATTAAAATTGCAAGTTACGTGCAATGGATCAAAAGCTCACAGTTGGTTTGCTAGTCGGATTCGGTCATTTTCATGCAATCAAGGCTACAAACTACAAGTGTGATTTTTTAAAAATTCTATTCTGACCAGGCAACTTAGCATGAAAGTATACACGTTGGTTCTCAAGTTCTAAGTTAAGCAGTCTAAGCATCATTATGAAAGTTTGAACAACAACTTAACATCAAAAATCAAGAACTGAGCCATTCTAATGCTAGAGAGACTGGAATGGAATCACGAGGCACACATAAAACACAATCAAAGGCAATCAAGTTCATGCAAGGTTCTCTAGAATCCTACCCCACACTTAAATGGACTGTGTCCTCACAGGACTAATTCTAGAGTTCAGAGTGAAGTAGAAGAACCTGGACCGAGATGGTTGGCGTAGGGGATGAGCACGGGTCCTCGGAGCAGAGGGAATCTACCCAAGCGAAGCAAAGGGAATCTCCCTACTGCCTACAAAACAAAAACAAATGAAACATAAAAAGGAAACCGGGACAAGTGTCCCGGATCCACACAGAAAAAATTTGGATCGAAATCTGAAAAGAATAAATAAAAAGAAAGGACAAGGAAAAGGACACCACCTGATCATGGCTAGTCAGGGGCGCCGGGGGGTGGGAAGTGGAGGTACTCGCCGAGCTGACGTTGCCACTCCATCTGTGCCTCGTACCGCCTATCAGCGCGGTGCATATTCTGCTGCATAGTAGTCCATCTCGCCTCTTGAGTGGCGTTGTCAGTGATGCGCCACTCCTGGAGTCGCTCATACAGCTCACCAATGCCCGCGGGGTGCGGTCGGTGGTGAGGGTGAGGCGCCTGGTATGGATCGGAGATGACCGGCGGCGGCTGGTGCTCATACCCTGCCTGATGATATGGCGAGGGTATATGGTCATGAATCTCTGGCTGCGGCTGGGGCTGCTACTCAGTATCATCTTCTTCTCCCGACTCGTCCTCGTCTTCGAGAGGAGGATCCGCTGGCAAACCAGGGGACTGACGTCCAGATCAATGTTGTACTCGACCGCCAAGTCTCCTCCAACGTTGCGTACTCTGCGGCGTGGGATGTTCGGGCCATATTCATTGTTGAGGCCGAAGGAAATGATGAGCCGGCCTACAAAGTTGCCTCCCAGAAGTGCGCGGGGACTACCGGACCTCTGAGTCTTCTTGCGAAGTAGGCGAGCAAGCACCCATCCGGGATGGAGAGGATATCTCTCCCGGATGGCGCGAGAAGAAGTAGCTCGTCCTTGCTAATATGGTGGCGGTCCTTGTCTGGAGCATATAAAAGCGATCTACGCCAAACCATATGAATGTATTTAAAGAAAGGGTGAGAGAGCGACTTAACTGAGTTGTGGTCCCCGAGGCGATCGCCGTGCACTCCAGTCATGTGACTCCAGAGCGCATGGTACTCCTCGTCGTCGTCGTCGTCCCCCCAACCGAAGTGATGACCGTGGTAATGCTCGTAGGGGACGCCTAGGTGAGCAGCAAACTCATCATATGTGAGCTCCCTGTGCACCCCGCCTAGATAGAAGGTGACAACCTTCCTGTGCTGCCTCCTCTTGTGCTCATCCAGCTCGAATGTGGCCCAGAACTCCTGGAGAGCGACGTCTTGGAAGTCGGCGGTGAGCGTGGTCATCTCCAGCAGGCCGGAACGAGTCAGTGCATCGAGCACGTTCGGTACCAGTCGTCATCGTGCTCTGAGAGCGACTCCATGGAGAGAGGGCGAACATCAGCTCCACGGGTGTGCTCGAACCGACTGGTAGCGCTCAAAGTAGTGCTGAGGAAGGCGAGAAACGGTGCGGTGATATCCAGCACGGCCAGGGAAAGCTGGTGGAGGGCCCTGAACGGCGGGTGTGACGGGAGCGGGGGCTCCGGAGCTCGAGGCACCATCAAGTCGTGCCTTGGTCCTGCGCTCAAAAGTGGCGTTCCTAAACATGAAAACAAACCCGATTAGTCAAACTAAAACCCTACCCCACACTTAGTCGAAAAACTCAACTTCACTAAGAAATGAGGAAAACCGAGTGGGGGTAAGCAAAGCAGATTAACCGGTAATCACGAGCAATAAAATACATGCTTAGGAAAGCCAGAATGGAATTAGCACAATCAGAGTTCAGAAGTCAAACCAACATTTCAAAAAGTCAACATTACAGAACATTGAACCCTAATCATGGCAAGACTATCACAAAGCGGGAAATGACGGTATAATATGATCTCAGATGGCAAACACAATAATCTGAACGAGAATGAACACATAGGGCAGCCAAATGATCAAAAACAGTTCATGGTCAAACCGACATTTCTCAAAAGTCAACATCACAAAGAATAGGACTTAGGCATAGCAACACATGATCAAACGATATAACAATTAAGCATGATACTCCCTAAGCATGCTAGAACAGTTCAACAAGTTCAGCTAACCTAGTTCACACGAAATCAGTCGGCACGCAAATCGAGGTAAACCGAAATGTCAACTGAAAGTCAACCCCGACAAAATTCAGCATCCAATATGTCAAAAGATTCGCAATGAAAAGTTCTACAACTTACCTTGAAGCCATGGATGCTAAAAACGAACGGTTTGGGAGAAATCGGAGAAAAATCGAAAATTCTAGGGTTTGGGTGAACTAGAGCTGTAGGGCTCCGATTCAGCTGTTCTAAGGCTTGGATTGATCGGAAATGGGAGGGGAAGGGTGCGGCGGCGGCGGTCGGCTGTGGTCGGCGGCGGCGAGAAAAGGTGGCGTCGGCGATTGGGTTTTCGGGAAACAGGGGGAAGGTTTATTTTTGGGTTTGTGTTTCGAAAATGAAGTGGGAGAGAGAAGGATGATAAGACCGGAGTTTAAGTGAAAAATTGGGTGATTTTCAAAGGAATTTTCGGCGAAAATAAGTGCAAGTTTTCGCTGAAAATTTTAGTTAAAAAGGATTGCCGATTTTCAAAAGAAATTTTCGCCGAAAATAGTAGTGCTTTTTCACCGAAAATGTGAAACAGGAACATTTGGAAAACTCTGTGGGATTTCAAAGAGGATTTTCGCCAAAAATATGGGTTATTTTTGTCGAAAATATTGAACTCTATGATTGAAAATATTTTCGCAATCCCGGCAGACTTCAGAAAATCACAGTTAAATCCACAAAAATTGGAAAGACCTCAAACGACTTGAAACTGACACTATGACACACAGAATACACACGAAAAATATGAAATCAAACAAAATGACACTTTTGGCTCCCCCGAACCGACTCTAAAATACTAAGGTCGACACAAATGAAAAACGGACTCCAGCCGTGGGTTGCCTCCCACGAAGCGCTCTTTTATTAACGTCCTTGAGCTGGACGATACCTGGACGGTGTTAGGAGACATCCCAACTCAGATTCTCCTTAATGCTAGCATCGGAGTTCATAAAGTAGAGCTTCGGGGCTTCTCAGGTGAGCATGAATTTCTTCCCGTTTGCGTGTAAGAGCTTTGTACGTCCGTCGGGAAGGTGGTCAGTAATCTTGAATGGTCCGAACAGTTCTGTCGAGGGATCATCTTCCATAAGGAAGATAGTGGACGGAATGAGAACGATCGGCTCCTTCTTTTCTTTAATATCCGGCCTGATATCACCAGGATCGGTGATCGTCAGTATTTCCTTAGGAGATGCTTTTGGCTTCTCCTTCCATACTTGTTCCGACGCCGGTAGCTTGGAACGAATTGGTGGTGCAGCTGGCTCGGTAGACGGTGGTGGCACAACCGGTCTCCAGACCATTTGGGTCTTCGTCTTCTTATTCTTTCCCCGAGGTCTGCTAGGTTTTGTGCTCGGTGGCTTAGAAGAGGCTTTTAGTTCCTTCTTCTTTGGCGGCTTTTGAGGGACAAGTTTTTGTTTCTGCTTGATAACCTTCCAGCACCTGCAACAGCAATTGATCTAGGCACACTAGAAGAGACATCAGTAACGGAGTTGATCGGAGTCAACTCCATAGTTTCAACAGCTAAACAATGAAATTCTTCATTCTTATGGTTATATTTCATTCCGTCTTTAAGGCGGAACGTACAGTTTCTTGACCAACTTTCAAAGTCAAAGAACCATTTGGAACGTTAATTTGCATTCCAGTAGTAGCCATGAAAGGTCGTCCTATGAGAATGGTAGAATCATCCTTACTAGTGTCAATGATAACAAAGTCAGCTAAGAACGTGAAAGGACCACATTTAGTAACACGTCTTTAATTTCTCCCCTATGAGTTTTAAGTGATCTATCAGCAAAGATAAGTTGCATACTAGGCGGTTCAAGTTCTCCTAGGTTTAATTTTTCATATAGACTCATAGGCATAACATTAACAGACGCGCCAAGATCAACCAAACAACGTTCTATCTCAACATCATTAATGACAAGAGGTAGAGTGAAAGAACTAGGATCAGAGCACTTAGCTGGATATGGAGAGGACGGTTTCTTAATACGAGCATCAGGATATCCTTCATTCATGCCAGTCTCGATCCTTGCATTTGGCAGCAATGCTCTTGGAAAAGGAGGCTTCACGACGTACGGTGCAAGAGGAGGATCTTCTTCCTTAGGCGCCGTTCTAGTGCTTCCTTCTCCTTTGGAGATTCAGGGATCCTGCGTAAAACAACACAAGCATCAGCAATTAAACTTGGAAATTTTCTAACAGATACCATCTTGGCTTGCTCCTTTCTCGGATTCGGCTCTGTCTGGCTCGGAAGTTGGCCAAATGGTCGACCAGATGCTAGCATGTTCGAGATGTTATTCACAGCTTGCTCAATTCTTTGACGGCTGCTATCTGTTCCTGATTGAGAAGAGCTTGAGCTTTAAACTGACTGTCATGATCGTCAAGTCTGGTGATGATCTGACTAAGCTTCTTATCCAGGTCACTGACATTGTTTTCCTTCTAGTACTGCTGCCCTGGATAGGTGTTATTCAGGTATTGATTCTGGCAATTGCCAGGAGCAGTTCCATAGTTACCCGGATTGCGATGCGGCGGCTGGTAGACACCTGCCGGCGGATGGTTAGGCTTCTGATCTTGAGCTGGACCAGCCGGGCGGTTATTCTGGTTCTGGTTATGGACGGCACCAGCATTATAGGGAGGTCTGTGTTGATAGTTCCCTTGCTGCCTGAAGTTACGGTAGCCAACATAACCATTCTGATTATTAACGAAGCCTTGTTGAACGAAGTTTACCTCTTCGGCAGACCAGACTTCTGGCTTACCAAAATTTTGGCATCGGCCTCCGTTATGTGAGCAAGCTCCACACCACTCGCAGTCGGCAACATAGACAGAAGCTGCCGTGGTTTGACTGGTGTGGGTAGACTTCTTCAAATGCTTCTCTACTTCTGCCTTGATAGCTGCTTCAAGATCGAGCTTGCTCCTTGATCCTTCAGATTATCGTTCCCAGTTCCTTGACTTGGAAGCACAGTTTGCGAAGTGAAGAAGAGCAGCTTCAGGTGTGAGCGTAGTGCAATCCCCTTCAACTAGAGAATTGACCCACTTGGCAGATTCTTCTTGAAGACCTCGAGCAAAGATTTCAGCTAAATGCCTCTGCTCGAATCCATGATGAGGGCAGTTGCAGAGAAGTTCTTGGAATCGATTCCAAGTATCATATAGGCTTTCTCCTTCTTTCTGGGAGAATCTGGCAATGCTGTCCTTGATGGCGGTTGTTCTGGCAGGAGGAAAGTATTCTTCAACGAAGTCCTGAGCCAGAGTATCCCAGTTAGTGTAATATCCAGGTGGTTTGCTAGTAAGCCACCTCTTAGCTGCGCCTTTTAGAGAGAACGGGAAAGCTCTCAAACAAAGAGTGTTCTTGTCGAGGTTTCCGTTTGAAAGTGCTGCAGAGATCAAGGAAGTCTGCAAGATGAGTGCACGGATTGTCTAGGGGCCTGCCTTCGAACTTTAGATCCCTAGAGATCATAGTCAAGAATGGAATCTTGATCTCATAGTCAGGATCTTCTTCAATGCGCGGTACGGCAATGGCAGATCGAACGCTAGTTGCGCTCGGCTTGTTATAATCAGATAGACTTTTCTGTGCAGGCGGCGGTGGTGGTGGATTTCCGCCTGGTGGTGGTGGTGGTGGTGGTAATTGATCAGCCATGATAGGAGATGGAGGAGGTGAAAGTGACTCGGTGTATGAAACGGATGTAGGTGATGGTAACGGTGAAGATGAGGGACTATCCTTCAGTTCCTCAATCTTAATCGGAGTGACGGGTGGAGGTGGATTGGTTCTGCCTCTCCTTGAAATCTGTGATTGTCGAGGTGGAGCAGAACTGCTTGGTCTCTCTATACTCTTAGCCTTGTCGGTTTGAGAATGAGTCCAAGGGCGGCGATGCATACACCTGTAAACAACCTACAAATAACAAAAACAAACAAAAACCAGTGTAAATCGAAGTGGGTGGAAAAATGAAAGATGGAAAATAGAAGAATAAATTACCAGTTCTTCTTTCAAACAATCAAAAGAAGTCCCCCGCAACGGCGCCAATTTGGTGAACCTAAGATCGTTGTTCGGGTTCAAACAAATAACTAACAAAGCTAACAAGCTAGGGTAGATCGTATTCCACGGGTCTTCTATGATTGACTACTCAAATAAGCTAGCAAAATATTGAGTTTAAGCACTTCGTGCGTGCTGTGAGTTCCACGACTTCTAATTCTAAGAAATGCAGAGAAATTTAAAAATTAAACTAAAGCAGATTGGAAATTAGGGTTGATTAAAACAGAGATGACAGACGAACTTAGACTTTGAATCCCCCTTCGTTCCCAGAGCATTGGCAATCAACAGATCAGCGGATTTTGATTCTCATTCAATCAATTCTAAGACACCACCATAACTCCTTACCCTTAGGTCTAAGACCGGCGAACGTTCGCTCTATCCGTTCTAGCTACCAAGATTAATTAGTCGCCCGGGTACGGTCGCCTCTCGCAACGACTTAACTTAACTGGTGAGATTACTAACGATTTATGAGTTACTCTTGCAGTGGATTAACCCTAACCGGTTCCTACGAAAGGCACGCTCCAATTATAAGGTTAATTGTTCAATTTGATGTTCTAAAGTAAGGCGAGCGTTTGCTTCTATCCTTAGCTTAACAAGAATCTAATCTAGGTGATCAATCCAGACAAGAAACATGAACAATGAAGAACAAACCAAACATTGAAATTGAATAATACTGATTGACACCTTTGAACCTTCACCGGGTCATCTGACGCTTAAGCCTGGTTTACTAGTCATATCAATCTAAAGATCTAAGACAAGATATTCATCAACAAAGAAAATCAAAGAAATGAAAGACTCATAAACAAGACGAACAGAACTTGATCTCGTAAAATCCTAATTGAGAGGGAAGGGATGCGGCACGACTCTTTCGATCTTCCGAACTCAACCCTACTCGGTCTCGAGATGGAGGATTCTCACGATTCTATTTTGTGTCTTCGATTATACTTCTTCGCTCTAAATTAGACTTAAATTCCTGATGTAATTGTGTAATGAGGTATATTTTCGGCAAAAATTCCTTTGTAATTGAAGGTCGCCGGCTGATTTCTCCTGTAAATTTTGGTCCCCTAGTTCTCGGTCGAAAATTTCATGTTTTCGCCGAAAACTTCCGTTGGTGAGCATCGCCCATTTGTGCTGATATTTTCGCCGAAAATACTGAAGGATTTTCGGTGAAAATTCCTTTGTAAATCGGGGCAGGAATTGTTTTGACTTGATTGGCTCCTTAGATCGATTCCGGTGCAATTCCTCGAGGTTCCAACGCCTTAGACACGTCATTGGCTACTTATTTGACGGCAAAAACCTGTGCTAACATAAAAACACTAGAAAACCATCAAATAGACCGAAACGGGCCAAGGTAACACAAATGGCACGAAATATGGCAATCAATTGAATATTCGCTATTCTTCCCTAAAAACCATGTCTTAAGCAAGGAAATGTCGCTTAAATGAGGCTGATAACCACGTCAAATCGAGTGTCATCAGCCGACAAAGTTGCCGCCAAGGAGTGAGCGAGGCAGCCTTGGCTTCTGGGTCTTCTGGTGGAATAGGCGTGCAAGCACCCATCCGGGATGAAGAGGATAAGTGATGACACTAGATTTGACGTGATTATCAGCCTCATTTAAGCGACATTTCTTTGCTTAAGACATGGTTTATAGGGTAGAATAACGAATATTCAATCGATTGCCCTATCTCGTGCCATTTGTGTTACCTTGGGCCCGTTCGGGTCTATTTTGATGGTTTTCTAGTATTTTCATGTTAGCACAGGTGTTCGCCATCAAATGTGGTAGCCAAGGACGTGTCTAAGGTACTTGAACCCCGAGGAATCACACCCGCATCAACCAAAAAAGTCATTCAACCCAAGAGAATTCCTGCCCCATTTACACATTTTCGGCAAAAATACCCTTGGGTTTTCGCCGAAAATGGAAGAAGAAATCCACTGTCCCGATCAAGAAGAAATTTTTGCCGAAAATTATTAGGATTTTTGGTTGAAAACCCTAAGCCAAATCAACCAGGAGAAACAGACGGGATCGAGCGACATTTGAACAGATATTTTCGCCGAAAATATCCTTGGATTTTCGGCAAAAATCCCAGTGGAAAAGCGGAAATCGCCGGGTAGGTATAAATACTGAAACGCGCGGCTAAAGATATATATCAGATTTTACACACAGTTTTTTGACAACAACACACGGGACGAAAAATCCCAAGACTGAGAAATAGAGAGAACGAGTGGATAGACTTCAAGGAGCCAGGAACGGATCGTGACGCCATCCATCCATCTCGGAGAGCCGGTGCTAGGAGTTGAAAATCCAGCAGATTGAAGCTGCACGGAGTCGTCGAAATTAGGTTTTACAGTTCTTCTCTGTCTTCCCTACCTGAGATGTATTCTTTGTTGGTCTTCGATTCTTCTGTATTGAATATGAGTAGCTAAACTCGTGTAGCTTAGATTAGATGAACCCTAAGTGACCCAGGGCTTTAAAGCGGTCACGGATCGGCGGTGATTAGATTCGAAATTCATTCAGTTTCTTCTTCATGTTTGACTTGTTTGTTCTTCGTGTTTCTTGTCTGGTTTGGCCACCTAGATTAGATTCTTGTTAAGCTAAGTATAGAAGCGAACGCTCGCCTTACTTTGGAACATCAAGTTGAACAATTAACCTTATAATTGGAGTGTGCCTTTCGTAGGAACCGATTAGGGTTAATCCACTGCAAGAGTAACTCACAAATCGTTAGAATTTGCACCAGTTAAGTTAAGTCGTTGCGAGAGGCGACCGTACCCGGGCGACTAATTAATTGTGGTAGCTAGATCGGATAGAGCGTACGTTCGCCAGTCTTAAACCTAAGGGTCAGGAGTTATGGTGGTGTCTGAGAACTGAATGAACGAGAATTGAAAATTGCTGATCTGTTGATTGCCTATGCCTTGGTGATCTAAGGGGGATTCGAAATCTAAGCTCGTCTGTCTTCTGTCTTAGTCAATCAATCAATCGTTAATTCGCTTTAATTTCATTTCAATCTGCCTTTGCTCTTTTAGTATAGAAGTCGTGGAACCCACACCACGCACTAAGTGTTTTTAACCTTGAATTTAAACTGCCAACGCATTTGAGTAAGGAAGTAGAGGAGACCCGTGGAATACGATCTACCCTAGCTTTTGTTAGCTTTGTTAGTTTATTTGTTTGAACGCATCACAACGACACGTTCATCAAATTGGCGCCGTTGCCGGGGAACTCTTCTATTTCATTGAAAGAAGAGTTGGCATTTTTATTCTTCTACCTTTCCATATTTCATTTCCATCACACTTCGATTTTACACCGGTTGTGTTTGTTTTTGTCTCTTGCAGATCATAGCAGGTACAGAAACAGATCACTTCCGTTCCATCTTCCTTTACCGCAATGGCTGCTCCTAAGAGTATTGCGGACTACAGTAAGCCGCGTGCATCCAACTTTCGATCTTCCATCACCGTGCTTTCTAATGACGATGATCCTGATTATGAGCTTAAGATTCCTCTCCTAGAATTAATCTCTAGGGACATACAATTCGAAGGAAGACCAGATGATAACCCCTGCACACATATAGATGACTTTCTGGCTGTCTGTGACAATTTCAAGTCTGGGAACCTCAACAATAACACTTTATATCTCCGGGCTTTTCCATTCTCTCTCCGAGGTACAGCTAAGCATTGGCTTGGAAGCAAACCACCAGGTCATTACAATGACTGG
This sequence comes from Linum lewisii, assembly GCA_034768395.1. Classification (NCBI taxonomy): domain Eukaryota; kingdom Viridiplantae; phylum Streptophyta; class Magnoliopsida; order Malpighiales; family Linaceae; genus Linum; species Linum lewisii. Next base: position 44,540,029 of record CM068300.1, read on the forward strand.
GAGGCGTTAGCTCAAGATTTTGTTGAGGAATACTTCCCTCCCGCTAGACAATTGCTTATAAAGACCGCATCTCCAGATTCACTCAGAGAGAAGATGCAAGCCTGTATGACACTTGGAATGAATTCCAATCTCTTCTCTTCAACTGTCCTCACCATGGGTATGAACAAAGACAGATGGCTGAATTCTTTGCTCGTGGTATGCGCGAAGAATCCGCAAATTGGGTCAACTCCCTAGCTGGCGGAGATTGCACCGCCCTTACTCCTCAGGATGCTCTCCTGCATTTCGCTAGCTGTGCTTCTAAATCTAGAAACTGGGAGAGACAAAGAGAAGGAACCAAGAGTCAGAGTCAGATGAGTGTTGCAGAGCAGATCAAAACAGAGGTTCAGAAACATCTACAAGCAGTTGGTATTCCTCTCGATCCCCCGTCAGCCACCATCTTTTCGGTTGACTATGGATGGTGTGGATCCTGTGCTCATAACGGTGGAAGCTGCCTCAACTTCGGCACAACCGAAGTCTGGTCTACAGAAGAGATAAACTTCATTGATCAGGGCTTCGCTAACAATCAGAAAGGCTATGCCGGTTATAGAAACTACGTGCCACGGAATCAGAGTAACCGGTTAGTAGATCCTCATTATAGACCTCCGGGATTCATCGGAGGACAACACCAGTTTCAATCAAAGCCCTACTACAATAGAGACATAGACTATGAAAAGAAGTTCGATCAGATTATGAGCAGGCTTGACGACCACGACATTCAATTAAAAGGTCAAGCTGCACTCAATCAAGGACAGAGAGCTCAAAGCCAGAGGATAGAGGATGCTATAAGCAATATGACTAAACTCTTTACTAGCAATCCCCTCCTTAATCCGGCAGCATTTCAAGCAGACTCGGTGCAAAGAGCGAACACGCTCAAGCTATTACCACCAGGAGCGGCAAGCAAAAAACTAATCCCAAGGCTCCAGAACCTGAAGTAATACCAGATACCAGTGCTGCCATGGATATGCCAGAAATTGAGGATATCACAGAAGAGGAAGAAGAAGCATCTACTCCTCCCCCTCCTCCTCCCAAGACAGCTCCTGAACCTGTCTTGGCCCCATATGTACCTTGGATCCCTTTCCCAAAGGCTGCAATGAGCAGAGCCAAGGATCATGACACTCAATATAAGAAGTGGTACAATGTTCTTAAGACTGCAGAGATCAAGATACCAGTGACAGAAGCTGTAGAGATTATACCACCACTTGGGAAGTTCTTTAAAGACTTAGTGAAGAAAGTAAAGAACGGAGAGGCGTACTCTGTCACGCTTACTAATGAATGCGCTTTTATTCTCGGTGTGCCATCTCCCATAAGACAGCCGCCACCACCCCCAGCTAAGTGTTCTAATCCCGGTTCTTTTACATTACCGTGCATTATTAATGGCATTAAAATTGATCGCAGTATGGCTGATTCTGGTGCTTCTATTAATGTTATGCATGTCTATCTATATGAGAAGCTGAATCTAGGGCAGTTAAAACCGATTACTCTGCATCTAGTGTTAGCCGATAGGTCTGTTAAATTACCTAGGGGAATAATAGAAGATGTAGCTGTCTGCTGTGGTCCGTTTACTATAATTGCAGATTTCGTTGTTCTAGATACTCGTGAGTCAGACGGAACACTTATCCTAGGTCGGCCTTAGCAACTGCTGGTGCAAATATTAACTGCAAACAAGGCCTGTTAACTTTGAGTGTAGGACAGGAAAGTGTTGCATTCCGCATTAAAGATAGCATGAGATACTCTGTTGTTCAAGATGATAACTGTTATACTATTGATCGCTTAGAGTTGGCCTCGGCCAACTTCGTACTAATGCCTTATCTAGTGAACCTTTAGAGTTGTGTTTGATTTCAGGGATTGACAATGCATTAGAAGATCCAGAACAGCGCCTATGGCAGGATGAGTTAGACGAGCAGAAGGCGACATTTACACCCATCACTGCGCCTACACACATCGAGCCGGCATCGAGTCGGATTACTACCTCATACGAAAGTCTGCCAGAACTTACTTTAAAGGAGCTACCCGACCACCTAGAATATGCACTTCTGGGAAAGGACTGCCAGTTACCAGTCATCATCAATTCGAATCTATCTCCCGAGCAGAAAGAGTAACTAATCAGGCTACTCAAGAAGCATGTCAGAGCTATTGCCTGGCAGTTAGCGGGCATCAGAGGCATCTCTGAAACCTTCTGCAAACATCGGATAGTCGTTGATGAAGAATTCAAACCAGTCAGACAACCACAACGCCAACTTAACCCTCTGATGCAGGAAGTTGTAAAGAAGGAAGTACTCAAGCTTCTAGATGCTGGTATCATCTATCCTATTGCCTACAGTCCTTAGGTCAGCCCGACTCAAGTCGTTCCAAAGAAAGGAGGAATCACCGTCATCCCTAATCCGAAGGGTGAGCTCATCCCGACTCGCACGGTTACCGGATGGAGAGTCTGTATCGATTACCGACGACTCAATGATGCCACGAAGAAGGACCACTTTCCACTGCCGTTCATTGATCAGATGCTTGAACGACTGGCTGGTCATGAATACTACTGTTTCTTAGATGGGATGTCCGGTTACTTCCAGATCCCCATCGGGCTTGATGATCAAGAGAAGACGACTTTCACCTGCCCGTTTGGTACGTTTGCTTATCGTCGTATTCCTTTTGGTTTATGTAATGCCCCCGCTACCTTTCAGAGATGTATGCTTGCTATATTTGGAGATCTGATAGAGAATGTGGTGGAGGTTTTCATGGACAACTTCTCCGTCTATGGAGATTCATTTTCAAAGTGCCTGGCTAATCTGGACAAGGTACTAGCTCGTTGTGAGGAAACCAACCTAGCTCTTAGTTGGGAGAAATGTCACTTCATGGTTACCGAAGGTATTGTTCTGGGCCATAGGATCTCTAAGACAGGTATAGAAGTTGATCGTGCCAAGCTTGAGACCATCGCTAGCTTACCACCGCCGACCTCTGTTAAGACAGTGCGAAGTTTCCTCGGTCATGCTGGATTCTACCGAAGATTCATCAGAGACTTCTCCAAGATCACTCTTCCAATGACGAAGCTTCTTGAGAAAGATGTTCCTTTCGTATTTGATAAAGTTTGTCTTGAAGCCTTTGAGACTTTGAAGACTCAACTCACCACCGCACTGATTCTTACAGCACCAGAATGGAATCTTCCATTCGAGATTATGTGCGATGCTAGTGACTTCGCCGTTGGCGCGGTTCTTGGTCAGAGAAAGGAGAAGAGATTCCATCCTATCTACTTTGCTAGCAAGACACTCAAAGATGCTCAGAGAAACTACACTACCACAGAGAAAGAGCTTTTGGCCATTGTTTTCTCCTTTGACAAGTTCAGACAGTACCTGGTTCTTTCACATACCATTGTCTACACAGATCATGCTGCCCTGCGCCATCTATTAGCCAAGCAGGACTCAAAGCCCCGTCTCATCCGCTGGATCCTTTTCCTCCAAGAGTTTGATATAGAAATTAAAGACAAGAAAGGAGCAGAGAACTTAGCGGCGGATCATCTCTCCCGACTGGAGGAATCACAAACAAGTAAGTCTACTACCCCTATCAATGATTCTTTCCCTGACGAGCTGTTGCGTGTTGAAACGTATGAACAGGTTAACAGCATAGCTATCGAGCCCTAGGCAATCCCTCACGCTCAAGATCTGAGTAATGCAACCGACTCGGAAGAACCATGGTATGCAACTTTGGCTAATTACACTACAAAAAAGGAGCATTTTGGCGTCGGTTGAAACGAAAGAGGATAGCGTCGGTCGACCGGTCGACCGACGCTAAATGGAATCTGGCATTTTAGCGTCGGTCGTTTGGTCGACCGACGCTAAATACTAACCCTAATTCAGCCGCCTCCTGTCTTCTCTCTTCTCTTTCTCTTTTCCCTTCTCTTTTCTATCTGCTCCATTCCAGCCGCCTCCTCTCTTCTCTCTTCTCTTTCTCTTTTCCCTTCTCTTCTCTTCTCTATCTGCTCCATTCAAGATCCACCGTTAGATCTCGTCGATGGTCCAGCGTCGGCGGTGGGAGGTCTCGTCGATGGTCCAGCGGCGGTGGTGGGAGGAAGTGCCGTGGTCCAGCGGCGGCGGTGGGAGGAAGTGCCATGGTCTACCGATGGTGGTGGGAGGAAGTGTCGTGGTCCAGCGGCGGTGGTGGGAGGAAGTGTCGTGGTCCAGCGGCGGCGGTGGGAGGAAGTGCCATGGTCCAGCAGCGGCGGTGGGAGTGAGTGCCGTGGTCCAGCGGCGGCGGTGGGAGGAAGTGCCGTGGTCCAGCGGCAGCGGTGGGAGGAAGTGTCGTGGTCCAGCGGCGGCGGTGGGAGGAAGTGGCGGATGAGAAGAAGAAGAAGAAGAAGAAGCGGCTGCAGATGCAGCTGCTTTTTTTTGTGATTTTCCGGTCAAGTTAGCGTCGGTCGGTATGTCAACTAGCGTCGGTCAACCAAAAACCGACGCTAAAAACTACCGTCACCACTTTCAGCGTCGGTTTTGTCGACCGACGCTATTCAAATTAGCGTCGGTCGGTGACCGACGCCATTACGCGCATACGACCGACGCTAAAATGCATTTTTTTTTGTAGTGTTACCTCTCTCACGGCATTGTACCTCCTGAGCTGGATTTCAATGCACGCAAGAAGCTCTTTAAAGAAGCCAAGTCATAGTTCTGGGATGAGCCATTCTTATACCGCATCAGTATTGACGGGATGATCCGGAGATGTGTCTCTTACATCGAAGCAGCTGACATCATGCGAAAATGCCATGAAGGACAGTTCGGAGGACACTTCGGAGGCAACCGCACTGCGAGAAAAGTACTCGAAACAGGTTTTTATTGGCCTTCAATCTTTAGTGATTGTGATGCTTTTGCTCAACGTTGTGATGCGTGCCAGCATCAGGTAACATCTCTAACCGTAATGAGATGCCCTAAATTGTTTCTTTAACTGTTGAAATTTTTGATGTTTGGGGAATTGATTTTATGGGCCCGTTCACACCCTCCAACGGAAACAAGTACATTCATGTAGCCGTTGATTATGTTTCTAAGTGGGCGGAAGCTGAAGCTCTACCCACTAATGATTCAAGAGTGGTGGGTCGGTTCCTTACCAGTCTTTTCACGCGTTTTGGTTCACCTCGCTTCATCATAAGCAACAGGGGTACCCACTTCCATGGACAATTCGACCGGGTGTGCAAACGCTTTGGCGTCACCCACCATATGTCCACAGCTTATCATCCTCAAGCGAATGGTCAAGCGGAAGTGACAAAACCGTGAGCTCAAGCGGATTCTTGATAGGACAGTTGGCCGGTCCCGCAAGGACTGGTCATCTAAGCTCAATAATGCCTTATGGGCTTATCGAACTGCCTACAAGACTCCCATCGGTACCTCACCGTATCAGCTGGTCTATGGCAAGGCATGTCATTTGCCAGTTGAGCTTGAGCACAAAGCATTCTGGGCTAATAAAGAGTTGAACATGAGCTATGCAGTAGCAGGTAATATGCGTCACGACCAGATCGCTGAGCTTGAGGAGCACCGACTCCACGCGTATGAGAGCACGAAGTTATACAAAGAGCGCACAAAGAGAATTCAGGACTCTCAATTGAAGACGATCAAGCAGTTCTACCCCGGAGATGAAGTCCTCTTATATAACTCTCGATTGAAGCTCTTCCCGGGTAAACTGAAGTCCCGTTGGTTCGGCCCTTATACCGTGGTGCGGCAGACATCGTTAGGCAGTGTCCTCATCAAATTGCATGATCAGAAGTCGTTTATGTTCACCGGGCATAGGCTTAAGAAGTATCTGCAAGGACTAGTTGTCTCCTCCATTGACGTGCACTACCTTGCTTTAGAATCCTGACACAAATCCAGGTATCGTCTGGCTCACGGACGTTAAACAAGAGCGCTTCGTGGGAGGCAACCCACGGCTGGAGTCAGTTGTTTTCAATTTGAGTCGTTCTGTTTTAAAACTCTTTAAAAAAAAAGCAAAACAAAAGATGCCGACTGTTTTGAAGTGTTATTTTCGGCGAAAATTTCCCATTATTTTCGCCGAAAATTCATGTGTACTTTCAACCCGTTTCTCCTGTTTCAACTTTTCGACCGAAAACAATCTATCTTTTCGCCGAACCGGATTTTGATTTTAATAGAAATTTTCGCCGAAAATTTTGTGTTTTGAGCTGACTATTTATACCGGTTTCGACTTCTGATTTTCGCCCCCCCCATCCGAAAATTTCAAACAAGGCCAAACTCTCTCTCCCTCTGTTCGCCGTCCAACCCCGCAGCCGCCGCCTCCTTGACCGCCAACCAGCCACCGCCGCCTTGACCAAAGCCAAGACAACCCTTCTCCCTTGCCTAGCCCTCAGTCCAAACCCTAGAATCGGAGCCCCACAGCTCCGGTTCCTCCCGACCTAGTTTTCAAGCTCTTTTTGTCGTTTTCCCGGATTTCCAATCGTTTTCTCGAGTCATGTCTTCACTGTTAGTTGTTCAGCCCTTGACTGTGAATCTTTTGGCTTTTTGACTTTCGGTTTTCGGCATGGTTGACTTTGGTTGACTTTTTGGTTCTCCCTCGATTTTCATGATTTCTATGTCGGTGTCATTTGACTAGGTTCTGGCATTTTCTTTGTGACCCTTTTAGGGCTCGTGACTTGTTGTCTGTTGATGACACTCGATTTGACGTGATTATCAGCCTCATTTAAGCGACATTTCTTGGCTTAAGACATGGTTTTTAGGGTAGAATAACGAATATTCAATCGATTGCCCTATCTCGTGCCATTTGTGTTACCTTGGCCCGTTTCGGGTCTATTTGATGGTTTTCTAGTGTTTTTATGTTAGCACAGGTTTTTATCGTCAAATAAAGTATCCATGGACGTGTCTAAGGCGTTGGAACCTTGAGGAATCAAACCGGAATCGATCCAAGGAGCCGATCAAGTCAAACCAAAAGTCTGCCCGTTCACACTTACATTTTTGGCGAAAATGGCCTATGGATTTCGGCGAAAATGCAAGAACAATTCACTGATGCTCAGCCAAAGAAGTTTTTGGCAAAACCGTTGGGTTTTCGGACCGAGAAGAAAAGGCAGAAGAATCAACCGGAGGGACTTCCATTCACAAGCTTATTTTTGGCGAAAATACTTCACTATTTTCGACGAAAATATCAGAAGAAATCCGGCTGATTAGGGTTAAGTATAAATACTTAACCAGCGGCCCAAAAGAGAGACCTCATAATCATATCATAATTTACACTTTTCGAATCAGAATCCTCTCAAGTTCTGGAGCGAAGAGTTAGAGTTCGAAGAGCCGGAAAGAGATCGTGACGCCATCCCTTCCACCTCGACGAACCGGAGCTAGGAGTGTTATTTACCGAAGATCAAAGTCTGTCAGAGTCGTCTAAATTAGGTTTTTCAGATTCTTTTCTGTTCTTCCTCTGGATGATGAACTCTTTCTTTGTCTTTGTTGCTTTTGTAATAATCATGAGTAGCTAAACTTGTTAGAGCTTAGACTAGATGAACCCTAAGTGACCCAGGGCTTTAAAGCGGTCACGGATCGGCGGTGATTAGATTCGAAATTCAATCAGTTCTTTTTCATGCTTGATTTGTTCTTCTTTGTTTATGTTTCTTGTCTGGATTGATCACCTAGATTAGATTCTGGTTAAGCTCAGGATAGAAGCGAATGGTCGCCTTACTTTAGAACATCGAATTGAACAATTAACCTTATAATTGGAGTGTGCCTTCGTAAGAACCGGTTAGGTTAATTCACTGCAAGACTAACTCATTAATCATTAGTAATTACACCAGTTAATTAAGTCGTTGTGAGAGGCGACCGTACCCGGGCGGCTAGTTAATCTTGGTGGTTAGAACGGATAGAGCGAACGTTTGCCGGTCTTAAACCTAAGCGTAAGGAGTTATGGTGGTGTCTTAGTAATTGATTGAATGAGATTTGAAATCCGCTGATCTGTTGATTGCCAATGCTCTGGGGAACGAAGGGGGATTCAAAGTCTAAGTTCGTTTGTCATCTCTGTTTCCAAACCCTAATTTCCAATCTGCTTTAGTTTAATTTTTTAATTTCTCTGCATTTCTTAGAATTAGAAGTCGTGGAACTCACACCACGCACAACTTGTATTCGAGTATTTTGCCAGTTTTGAAGTAGTCAATCGTAGAAGACCCCTGGAATACGATATGCTTAGCTCTCGTTAGCTGGGTAGTATTTGATCAACCGCTTCTGCGACGGTTCATCAAATTGGCGCCGTTGCCGGGGACTTCTTTTGATTGTTCGAAAGAAGAACTGGCAATTTATTCTTCTACTTTCCATCTTTCATCTACCATCCACTTTGATTTTACACTGGTTTTGTTTGTCTTTGTTATCTGTAGGTTTACAGGTGTATGCCTCACCGTCCTTGGACTCGCTCTCAAACCGAACAGTCTAAGAGTGCAGAGAGACCAGGCAGTTCAGCTCCACCTCTACGATCACAGATTCTGAAGAAAGGCAGATCCAATCCATTCATCACTCCGATCAAGATCGAGGAACCGAAGAAGAGTTCCTCATCTCCATCTTCACCTGTACCGTCATCTTCATCCGCTTCATACACCGAGTCACTTTCACCTCCTTCATCTCCCCCATGGACGATAGATTACCACCACCACCACCAAATGGCGATCAACCGCCGCCACCACCACCTGCACAAAAGAGTCTAGCAGACTATAACAAGCCGAGCGCGACTAGCGTTCGATCTGCCATTGCCGTTCCGCGCATTGAAGGAGATCCTAACTATGAGATCAAGATTCCATTCTTGACAATGATCTCTAGGGATTTACAGTTTGAAGGCAGGCCCCTAGACAATCCGTGCACTCATCTTGCAGACTTCCTTGATCTCTGTAGCACTTTCAAGAGCGGAAACCTTGACAAAAACACTCTTTGTCTGAGAGCTTTCTCGTTCTCTCTGAAAGGCCCTGCTAAGAGGTGGCTTACTGGCAAACCACTGGCTATTACACTGATTGGGATACTCTGGCTCAGGACTTTGTTGAAGAATACTTCCCTCCGGCCAAAATAACCGCCATCAAGGACAGCATCGCCAGATTCTCCCAGAAAGAAGGAGAAAGCTTGTATGATACTTGGAATCGATTCCAAGAACTTCTCTACACCTGCCCTCATATGGATTCGAGCAGAGGTAGTTAGCTGAAATTTTTGCTCGAGGACTTCGAGAAGAATCCGCCAAGTGGGTCAATTCTCTAGCTGAAGGGGATTGCACTACACTAACACCTGAAGCTGCTCTTCTTCACTTCACAAACTGTGCTTCCAAGTCAAGGAACTGGGAACGACAATCTGAAGGATCAAGGAGCAAGCTAGATCTCGAAGCTACAATCAAAGCAGAGGTAGAGAAGCATTTGAAGAAGTCTACCACACCAATAAAGCCGCTGGCAGCCTCTGTCTACGTTGCCGATTGCGAGTGGTGTGCAGCTTGCGCACATAACGTAGGCCGTTGTCAGAATTTTGGTAAGGCAGAAGTCTAGTCTGCCGAAGAGGTAAATTTCATCCAACAAGGCTTCGTCAATAATCAGAATGGTTATGCTGGCTACCGTAACTTCAGACAGCAAGGGAACTATCAAGACAGACCTCCCTACAATGCTGGCGCCAACCATAACCAGAACCAGAATAACCGCCCGGCTGGTCCAGCTTAGGATCAGAAGCCTAACCATCCGCCGGCAGGTGTCTACCAGCCGCCGCATCGCAATCTGGGTAATTATGGAACTGCTCCTGGCAATCGCCAGAATCAATATCTTAACAATACCTATCCAGGTCAGCAGCATCAAAGAGAGAACAATGTCAGTGACCTGGATAAGAAGCTCAGCCAGATCATCACAAGACTTAATGATCATGACAGTCAGTTCAAGGCTCAAGCTCTTCTCAATCAAGAACAGATAGCATCTGGACAAAGAATTGAGCAAGTCGTGAACAACATCTCAAGCATGCTAGCATCTGGTCGATCATTTGGCCAACTTCCAAGCCAGACAGAGCCGAATCCGAGAATGGAGCAAGCCAAGATGGTAACCGCTCGAAAACCCCAAACTTAATTGCTGATGCTTGTTCTGTCTTACGCAGGATTGCTGAGACTCCGGAGGAAGAAGAAAAAGAAGAAGAACAGGAACCGGCGCCTAAGGAGGAAGATCCTCCTCTTGCACCGTACGTCGTGAAACCTCCTTTTCCTAGAGCATTGCTGCCAAATGCAAGGATCGAGACTGGCATGAAGGGGAACAAGGAAGGATATCCTAACATTCGTATTAAGAAACCTGCTTCTCCATATCCAGCTAAGTTATCTGATCCTGGTTCTTTTACCTTGCCTTTGGTAATTAATGATGTTGAGATTGAACGTTGTTTAGTTGATCTAGGAGCGTCTGTTAATGTCATGCCTATGAGCCTGTTTGAAAAGTTAAACCTAGGAGAACTTGAACCGCCTAGTATGCAACTTGTCTTTGCTGATAGATCACTTAAAACCCCTAAGGGAGAGATTAAAGACGTTGTCACTAAATGTGGTCCGTTCACGTTCTTAGCTGACTATGTGATTATGGATACTAGTACAAATGATGCTACTATTCTCATAGGTCGACCTTTCATGGCTACTACTGGAATGAATATTAACGTTCCAAATGGTTCTTTAACTCTAAGAGTCGGTAAAGAAACGAAAACGTTCCGTCTTAAAGATGGCATGAAATATAAGTCTAGGAATAAAGAATCTCACTGCCTAGCTGTTGAAACTGTGGAGTTGACTCTGGTCAACTCCGTTACTAATGCTTCTTCCAGTGTCTCTAGATCAGTTGTTGCTGCAGATATTAAACAGGTCATTAAGAAGAAGCCAGAAACTTCAGTTCAGAAGCTGCCCAAGAAGAAGAAGGAACTGCAAGCCTCTTCTAAGCCACTGAGCACTAAATCGAGCAGACCTCGGGGAAAGAACAAGAAGACGAAGACCCAAATGGTCTGGAGGCCAAAAATTCCGCCGTCTTCCACCGAGCCAGCTACACCACCAATTAGTTCCGAGAAACTGGCGCCGGAACAAGTATGGAAGGAGAAGCCGAAAGCATCTCCTAAGGAAATACTGACGATCACCGATCCTGGTGATACCAAGCCGAAGATAAAAGAAATGAAGAAGCCGACAGTCTTCATTCCTTCCATCGTAACAATCAAGAAGGATGATCTCTTCAGAGAACTGTTCGGACCGTTCAAGTTCGTCGATCATCTTCCCGATGGACGTACCAAGCTTTTGCATGCAAACGGGAAGAGATTCACGCTTACCGGAGAAGTCCTGAAGCTGTATTTCATGAACTCCGACGCAAGCGTGAAGGAGAATCTAAGTTGGGATGTCTCCTAATACCGTCCAGGTATCGTCCAGCTCAAGGACGTTAATAAAAGAGCGCTTTGTGGGAGGCAACCCACGGCTGGAGTCTGTTTTAATTTTTGTTGAACTTGGTATTTTAGAGTCGGTTTGGGGGAGCCAAAAGTGTCAGTTTATTTGAATTATTATTTTTCGTGTAGATTTTGTGTGTCATAGAGTCAGTTGCAAGTTGATTGAGGTCATTCCGATTTTTGTGGATTTAACTGTGATTTTCTGAAGTTGGCCAGATTTGCGAAAATATTTTTTCACCCGAGTAGTTCAATATTTTTGGCGAAATCACCCCTTATTTTCGGCGAAATCGCCTTTTGAATTTTCGAAACCATTCTCCTGTTTCATATTTTCGGTCCAAAATGTATTGTGTTTTCGGCGAAAGTAATTTTGAAAACCAAGCAGTGATTTGAACTAAAATTTTTGGTTCGAATAGTTGTGTGTTTTCGGCGAAAATCCTTTCGAAAATCCGGTGGTCATTTTAACTCTCATTTTCGGCGAAAACAACCTATTGGTTTCGCCAAAAATCCCTTGGAAAATCCGAAAATCCCCTCTTAAAAATCCGGTCTCCCTCCTCTCTCTCCTCAGTTCCCATTTTCGTTCAAAACCCGAAAATAAGCTCTCCCCTTCTTTGTTTTCAAATCGCCGCCGCCACCCCTCTTAAAACCACCGTCGCCACCGTTTCCCACCGCCGCCGCCGTTTCCTGCCGCCGCCGCTCAACTCCCCTCCCCATTCCGATTCCATCGAGCCCTAGAACAGCCGAATCGGAGCTCTACGGCTCCAGTTCACCGAACCCTTGCTTTCAGAGTTTTTCACCGATTCCTCCCAAACCGTTCATTTTTAGCATCCATGGCTTCAAGGTAAGTTGTAGAACTTGTGAATACAAATCTTTTGACATATGGATTGCTGAATTTCGTCGGGGTTGACTTTCGGTTTGCCTCGTTTTGCGTGCCGACTAATTTCGTGTGAACTAGGTTAGCTGAACTTATAGAACTGTTCTAGCATGCTTAGGGAGTTCCGTGCTTAATTTTCATATCATTTGATCATGTGTTGCTATGCATAGGATTGATTCTTTGTGATGTTGACTTTTGTGAGAAATGTCGGTTTGACTTTGAATTGTTGTGATCATTTGGCTGCCTGATGTGCTCATTCTCGTTCATATTATCGTGCTTGCCATTTGAGATCATATTTTACCGTCATTCTCCAAGTTATGATAGTCTTGCCATGATTAGGGTTCAATATGCTTAAATGTTGACTTTCTAAATGTCAGTTTGACTCTTTGAACTCTGATTGTGCTTATCCGATTCTGGTTGTTCCTACGTGTGTATTTTACTGTCTATGATTTCCGGTTACTCCGCTTTGCTTACCCCACTTAGTTTCCCTCATTTCTTCGTGAAATTGAGTTTTTCTACTAAGTGTGGGGTAGGGTTTTAGTTGACTAATCTGGTTTCATTCTGGTTTAGGAACACCACTTATGAGCGCAGGACTAGGCGCGACTTGATGGCGCCTCGAGCTCAGGAGCTGCCGCTCCCGTCACACCCGTCGTTCTGGGTCCCCCACCTGCACTACCCCGCCGGGCTGGATACCATCGCACTATCGCCCGTCTACCTGACTTCTACTTCAAGTGCTTCCAGAAGATCGAGCACATTCAAAGAGCTGACGTGCGCCCTCTTTCCATGGAGTCCCTGCACGATCATGATGAGGACTACTACCGGAACGTGCATGACGCCCTAGCACCGGCTGGCCTCCTCGAGCTGACCACCATCGCTGCCGAGTTCCCAGACATTGCCCTCTAGGAGTTCTGGGCAACCTTTGATCTAGATGAGCACAAGAGGAAGCAGCGCCAGAAGGTTGTGACCTTCTATCTTGGTGGGGTGTACAGGCAGCTCACCTACGATGAGTTTGCTGCTCATCTCGGCATCCCCTACGAGCACTATCATGATCATCACCTAGGCTGGGGCGAAGATGATAACGAGGAGGAGTACCACGTGCTCTGGAGCCACATGACAGGCGTAACTCAGTTAAGTCGCTCTCTCACCCTCTCTTTAAATTTATTCATATGGTTTGGCGTAGATCCCTTTTATATCTACCCGACAAGGATCACCACCATATCCTCAAGGAGGAGCTCATGCTTCTCCGAGCCATCCGAGAGAGCTACCCTCTACACCCCGGCTGGGTACTGGCTCGCATCTTCCGCCAGAAGACCAGGAGGAAGACGCCACCTCGCAGACTCTTGGGGGGTAACTTCATAGGTCAGCTCATCCTCTCCTTCGGCATCAGCCATGAATATGGCCAGCACATTCCACGACACCGAGTTAGGACCGTTGGAGTAGACTTGGCGGTTGAGTACGACTTAGAACTCGACCTTAGTCCCCATGTAGCAGCAGATCCTCCACTCCAGCCTGTGGTCAAGTCGGAGGAAGATGATGATGCTGAGGAGCAGCAGCCCCAGCTGCCGCCAGAGTTCCGAGACTATATACCCTCGCCACATCATCAGGCAGGGTATGCTCACCAGTCACCGCCGCACAATCCCAATCCATACAGGCGCCTCCCCAACAGCCCCGACACCACCCCGCGGATGTTGGAGAGTTGTACGAGCGACTGCAGGAGTGGCGCATCACCGACAACGCCACTCAAGAGGCACGATGGACTATTATGCCGCAGCACATGCGCCGCGCTGACAGGCGATATGAGGCACAACTGGCGTGGCAACGTCAACTCGGCGAGCACCTCCACTTTCCACCTCCCGGTTCACCGGACCAGCAGTGATCGGGTTGTATTCCTTTTCTGGTGTCTTCTTTTTATTTATTCTTTTCGGATTTCGGTCCAACTTTTTTCTGTGTGGATCCGGGACACTTGTCCCGGTTTCCTTTTTATGTTTTATTTGTTTTTGTTTTGTAGGCAGTAGGGAGATTCCCTTTGCTTTGCTTGGGTAGATTCCCTCCGCTCTGAGGACCCGTGCTCATCCCCTACACCAATCATCTCGATCCAGGTTCTTCTACTTCACTCTGAACTCTCGAATTAGTCCTGTGAGGACAAAGTCCGATTTAAGTGTGGGGTAGGATGCTAGAGAACCTTGCATGAACTTGATTGCCCTTGATTGTGTTTTGTGTGTGCCTCATGATTCCATTCCAGTCTCTCTAGCATTAGAATGGCTCAGTTCTTGATTTTTGATGTTAAGTTGTTGTTCAAACCTTCATAATGATGCTTAGACTGCTTAACCTAGAACTTGAGAACCAACTTGTATACTTTGATGCTAAATTGCCTGGTCAGAACAGAATTTTGAAATCACACTTGTAGTTTGTAGCCTTGATTGCATGAAAATGACCGAATCCGACTAGCAAACCAACTGTGAGCTTTTGATCCATTGCACGTAACTTGCAATTATATTTCTTTCTGAGTGGTTTTTTGTTTACTTGAATGAGTTAGAATTTGCATGAGACCTACTCGAGACCACACAATGACACAAGTTCTAGAAGGATAGAGGCACCTAGATTCAGCTATTAAGCCAGATAGCCTACCAAACGATAAATCCACTAGGTTTAGACCCTTGAGCTTGGCCTGTTCTTTCGGTTCGATAATACATTACAGCCATTTCCCATTTCTTTCATTCCCCGTTGATCCCCTGTGGTTGTAGTTCTAGATTGACCTACCGGAAGTTGGTTTGTGGTAACCTGCCTATAGCCATTAAACAAGTGGTCTTAGCTAATATGTCCAGACGTGTAAACCCTTCTAGCAACTAAAAGAAAATTGGCACAAAAGAAAAAAAAAGTGAAGTAAGAAAAGAAGAAAATTTCGAAAAAATGAAGAAAAGAAAAATCAGAAAAAGTACAAAGTTTTTAGTTCAATAAAACGTTCTTCTCCCTACAAATGGAAGAACAAAGTCAAAAGAAAAGTTGAAAAGAAAAGAAAGAAAAAATCGTGTAAAGAAGAAAAATAAGTGCTAGGTTGCTTGAGGGTATCATAGGACGAGCGTTCATTATTCCACCCGTGTTTGGTTAGACGGTAGGAAGCCATAAATTAGATTCGAGGGAAGTTAGTTGAAAGCTACACCGCACAAAGCCATCATCATTCATTCCCATCATCCATCTCATTATAAACCCGAGTAGTGTAGATTTCATTACGGTCCTAGCAGGGAAGTCCTTATTGACTAGATACTCGTGTTGTCACAGTGGTGGAGATGTGGTCGAAATGCAAACTTATGACAGAATTTGGTAACAGAAAATGATCAAGAGCAGAAACACGTCCTTAAACACAGAGAGTGAGAGTTCCCATTGTACTATATATATCCTGTGTGAGGAGTCTAGTCGGTCAGGTCAAATTCGTGCATAATTGGTTGCTAATTACTTGTCGTGTGCAGTTTATTAGTGAGACCAGGTAGTTTGGCTGATCTGTATGCATGTTAGGTTTCTTGTTCTAGGATCGATCTGTCTAATAATTCATTGTGTTTGATTGAGCTCCAATTTAATCGATCTTATCATTTATGAACATGAGCGTCTCTATTCAGTTTGCTTGAGGACAAGCAAAAGCTTAAGTGTGGGGTATTTGATGACACTCGATTTGACGTGATTATCAGCCTCATTTAAGCGACATTTCTTGGCTTAAGACATGGTTTTTAGGGTAGAATAACGAATATTCAATCGATTGCCCTATCTCGTGCCATTTGTGTTACCTTGGCCCGTTTCGGGTCTATTTGATGGTTTTCTAGTGTTTTTATGTTATCACAGGTTTTTGCCGTCAAATAAAGTAGCCATGGACGTGTCTAAGGCGTTGGAACCTCGAGGAATCAAACCGGAATCGATCCAAGGAGCCGATCAGGTCAAACCAAAAGTCTGCCCGTTCACACTTACATTTTCGGCGAAAATGGCCTATGGATTTCGGCGAAAATGCAAGAACAATTCACTGATGCTCAGCCAAAGAAGTTTTCGGCGAAACCGTTGGGTTTTCGGACCGAGAAGAAAAGGCAGAAGAATCAACCGGCGGGACTTCCATTCACAAGCTTATTTTCGGCGAAAATACTTCACTATTTTCGGCGAAAATATTAGAAGAAATCCGGCTGATTAGGGTTAAGTATAAATACTTAACCCGGCGGCCCAAAAGAGAGACCTCATAATCATATCATAATTTACACTTTTCGAATCAGAATCCTCTCAAGTTCTGGAGTGAAGAGTTAGAGTTCGAAGAGCCGAAAAGAGATCGTGACGCCATCCCTTCCACCTCGACGAACCGGAGCTAGGAGTGTTATTTACCAAAGATCGAAGTCTGTCAGAGTCGTCTAAATTAGGTTTTTCAGATTCTTTTCTGTTCTTCCTCTGGATGATGAACTCTTTCTTTGTCTTTGTTGCTTTTGTAATAATCATGAGTAGCTAAACTCGTTAGAGCTTAGACTAGATGAACCCTAAGTGACCCAGGGCTTTAAAGCGGTCACGGATCGGTGGTGATTAGATTCGAAATTCATTCAGTTCTTTTTCATGCTTGATTTGTTCTTCTTTGTTCATGTTTCTTGTCTGGATTGATCACCTAGATTAGATTCTGGTTAAGCTAAGGATAGAAGTGAACGCTCGCCTTACTTTAGAACATCGAATTGAACAATTAACCTTATAATTGGAGTGTGCCTTTCGTAGGAACCGGTTAGGGTTAATTCACTGCAAGACTAACTCATTAATCATTAGTAATTACACCAGTTAATTAAGTCGTTGCGAGAGGCGACCGTACCCGGGCGGCTAGTTAATCTTGGTAGTTAGAACGGATAGAGCGAACGTTCGCCGGTCTTAAACCTAAGGGTAAGGAGTTATGGTGGTGTCTTAGTAATTGATTGAATGAGAATCGAAATACGCTGATCTGTTGATTGCCAATGCTCTGGGGAACGAAGGGGGATTCAAAGTCTAAGTTAGTTTGTCATCTCTGTTTCCAAACCCTAATTTCCAATCTGCTTTAGTTTAATTTTTTAATGTCTCTGCATTTCTTAGAATTAGAAGTCGTGGAACTCACACCACGCACAACTTGCTTGTATTCGAGTATTTTGCCAGTTTTGAAGTAGTCAATCTTAGAAGACCCCTGGAATACGATCTGCTTAGCTCTCGTTAGCTGGGTAGTATTTGATCAACTGCTTCTGCGACGGTTCATCATCTGTGTGATCGTTTATTGAATCATTCCATTCCGCATGCTTGCTTAATTGATTCACCGTTCTTTACTGCTATATCTCGATTCGGTGCACTCTACTTTTTATTTGCTTGCCCCCGCTTGTCAACCTAAGTGTGGGGTAGGATTCTTGTCTTCTGATGCTGGTCTTTCCTGAGTTGTGTTTTACAGGGCTCCCAAACGTTTTAAGACTACCAGTGCAGATAGAGCGCAGCGATCCTCAACTCGCCAGAATAGGACACCACCCTCCCGACCACCCGCGCCAGCTGCACAAACATCGAGGGTTGTGGCCATCATCCCGAGGATGCACCAACCATTGTGACTCCTATCTCATCTATTCCTGCTCCTGCCAACGGGGCCCTACATCCTTTCATTACGGCCCTGGAGCCACACCAGCTAGATGTATTTCAGAAGATCAAAGACATTCCTCAGGCGAAGGTGGCAGTTCTTTCTCTAGACAGTCTGAAGGCGCACAATCCGGCTTGGCACTCCACCGTCGACACCGCCCTTCATAAAGCCGGTTTACGAGTGCTGACCGCTCATGGCTCCCCCTACCCGCTTGTCGCTCTTCAAAAGTTCTGGAGTTCGTTCCGGCGCCTCACCACGAAGCCCATATGTGAGCAGAAATTTGTATCCTTCCGCCTCGATGGTGTTCTCCACGAAAAGTCCATTCAAGAGTTCGGCCGCCTGCTGGATCCGCACGTCAACCTCGATACAACATTGGCTGGCTTCAAGGACACATACTCCCTAGCCCATCACGAGTGCTCCCTACCCAGACGTGTGGAGATGGGCCTCCTGCGAAGATGAGATTTCACCTATCGTCAACCCCACGGTCGGTGACATCTTTCACCCTATTCTTAAATTCTTGCATTATGTTTGGGTACAATCTTTGTGTTATTGCAGCAAGACGAGCCGTCACCATGTTTCTTTGGAGGAGCTCGTATTATTCCGTGCTGTAGACGAGGATGCCAACCTGCATCCCGGATGGTGGCTTGCGCGATTCTTTCACAAGCGCACTACCGCCAAGAAGCTTCCTTCTGAGCTCCCATGAGGACCTTTCATTTCAATTCTGATCGACAATCTCCAGCTCGGTGACAAATGGGGCCCTGACATCCCTCGTGTCCCGGTTGAGCATATAGGTGTTGAACTCGCCATAGCACGGGGCATCGACCTTTCAGCGGATTTTGAGCATTGCACATTGCTCCCTCGCCGCATTCCCCAGTCAGTTGAACGCCCGCCGTCGCAAGCGCAAATTACCGCGGAGATGAATGAGAGGCTGGTGCGTATTGAGAAGTGGCAGCTAGACTACTCGGCTGGTTTGCTTCAATGGCAGAAGGACCGAGTAGCACATGAAGAGACTCAGAACGAACGTTGGTCCATTCTCCAGCAATTCATGGCCGACCAGTCTGTAGACACACAGGTAATATCGCATGGCGACAGCAGCTGGAGCAGCGGCTTGGCATTTCTCCTCTTCCGACCCCGCCTCCACCCCCACCCTCAGAACAGTGATCAGGTTGTTCCTATCCTTTCCATTTCTTTTCTTTCTTCTTTTCGGATCTCGATCCACTTTTATTCTGTGTGGATCCAGGGCACTTGTCCCGATATCCTTTTTGTTCTTTTTGTTGTTTGTGTTTTGTAGGAATTTGAGTAGCTACTCTGCGCCACCACAGACTCTTCGTACACTACCACTACACCGCCCATCACCTTTCAGGTTCCTCGTATCTCTCACCTTTAGTTTGGTCCTGTGAGGACACAGAACAGTCTAAGTGTGGGGTAGGATTTAGAGAACCATGCATGATATTGATTGCCTATATCTTTGTGTGCCTCGTGATTCCATGTCAATCTCTCTAGCATTAGAATGGCTCAGTTCTTGATTCTTGATGTTAAGTTGTTGTTCAAACTTTCATAATGATGCTTAGACCGCTTAACCTAGAAATTGAGAACCAACTTGTATACTTTGATGCTAAATTGCCTGGTCAGAACAGAATTTTAAAATCACACTTGTAGTTTGTAGCCTTGATTGCATGAAAATGACTGAATCCGACTAGCAAACCAACTGTGAGCTTTTGATCCATTGCACGTAACTTGCAATTTTAACTCTTTTTGAGTGGTTTTCTGATTGCTTGAATGAGTTAGAATTTGCATGAGACCTACTCGAGACCACACGATGACACGAGTTCTAGAATGATAGGGGCACCTAGATTCAGCTACTAAGCCAGATAGCCTACCTAACGATAAAATCCATTAGGTGTAGACCCTTGAGCTTGGTCCTGTTCTTTCAGTTCGATATACATTACAGCCATTTCCCACTCTTTCATTCCCTGTTGATCCCCTATGGTTGTAGTTCTAGATTGACCTACCGGAAGTCGGTTTGTGGTAACCTGCCTATAGCCATTAAACAGTGGTCTTGGCTATTATGTCCAGACGTGTAAACCCTTCTAGCAACTAAAAGAAAAAATCGGCACAAAAGAAAGAAAATAGAAAAAGAAGAAAAGAAGCAAGTTTCAAAGAAGAAACGAGCGCTCATTATTCCACCCGTGCCTGGTTAGACGGTAGGAAGCCATAGGCTAGATTCGAGGGAAGTTAGTCGAAAGCTACACCGCACAAAGCCATCATCATACATTCCCATCATCCATCGCATCATAAACCCAAGTAGTGTAGAATTTATTACGGTCCTAGCAGGGAAGTCCTTCTTGACTAGTTACTCGTGTTGTCACAGTGGTGGAGATGTGGTCGAAATGCAAACTTATGACAGAATTCAGTAACAGAAAATGATTGAGAGCAGAAACACGTCCTTAAACACAGAGAGTGAGAGTTCCCATTGTACTAAATATATCCTGTGTGAGGAGTCTGGTCGGTCAGGTCAAATCGTGCATAATTGGTTGCTACTACTTGTCGTGTGCAGATTATTAGTGAGACCAGGTAGTTTGGTTGATCTGTATGCATGTTAGGTTTCTTGTTCTAGGGTCTATCGGTCTAATAATTCATTGTGTTTGATTGAGCTCCAATTTAATCGATCTTATCATCTATGAACATGAGCGTTTCTATTCAGTTTGCTTGAGGACAAGCAAAAGCTTAAGTGTGGGGTATTTTGATGACACTAGATTTGACGTGATTATCAGCCTCATTTAAGCGACATTTCTTTGCTTAAGACATGGTTTATAGGGTAGAATAACGAATATTCAATCGATTGCCCTATCTCGTGCCATTTGTGTTACCTTGTCCCGTTCGGGTCTATTTTGATGGTTTTCTAGTATTTTCATGTTAGTAGCCAAGGGACGTGTCTAAGGCAATGGAACCCCGAGGAATCACACCCGCATCAACCAAAAAAGTCATTTAACCCAAGAGAATTCCTGCCCCATTTACACATATATTTTCGGCGAAAATACCCTTGGGTTTTCGCCGAAAATGGAAGAAGAAATCCACTGTCCCGATCAAGAAGAAATTTTCGCCGAAAATTATTGGGATTTTCGGTCGAAAACCCTAAGCCAAATCAACCAGGAGAAATAGATGGGATCGAGCGACATTTGAACAGATATTTTCGCCAAAAATATCCTTGGATTTACGGCAAAACTCCAGTGGAAAAGCAGAAATCGCCGGGTAGGTATAAATACTAAACGCGCGGCTAAAGATATATATCAGATTTTACACACAATTTTTTGACAACAACACACGGGACGAAAAATCCCAAGACTGAGAAATAGAGAGAACGAGTGGATAGAGTTCAAGGAGCCAGGAACGGATCGTGACGCCATCCATCCATCTCGGAGAGCCGGTGCTAGGATTTGAAAATTCAGCAGATTGAAGCTGCAAGGAGTCATCGAAATTAGGTTTTACAGTTCTTCTCAGTCTTCCCTACCTGAGATGTATTCTTTGTTGGTCTTCGATTCTTCTGTATTGAATATGAGTAGCTAAACTCGTGTAGCTTAGATTAGATGAACCCTAAGTGACCTAGGGCTTTAAAGCGGTCACGAATCGGCGGTGATTAGATTTGAAATTCATTCAGTTTCTTCTTCATGTTTGACTTGTTCTTTGTTCTTCGTGTTTCTTGTCTGGTTTGGCCACCTAGATTAGATTCTTGTTAAGCTAAGGATAGAAGCGAATGCTCACCTTACTTTAGAACATCAAGTTGAACAATTAACCTTATAATTGGAGTGTGCCTTTCGTAGGAACCGATTAGGGTTAATCCACTGCAAGAGTAACTCACAAATCGTTAGAATTTGCACCAGTTAAGTTAAGTCGTTGCGAGAGGCGACCGTACCCGGGCGACTAATTAATCGTGGTAGCTAGATCGGATAGAGCGAACGTTCGCCAATCTTAAACCTAAGGGTCAGGAGTTATGGTGGTGTCTGAGAACTGAATGAACTAGAATTGAAAATTGTTGATCTGTTGATTGCCTATGCCTTGGTGATCTAAGGGGGATTCAAAATCTAAGCTCGTCTGTCTTCTGTCTTAGTCAATCAATCAATCGTTAATTCGCTTTAATTTCATTTCAATCTGCCTTTGTTCTTTTAGTATAGAAGTCGTGGAACCCACACCACGCACTAAGTGTTTTTAACCTTGAATTTAAACTGCCAACGCATTTGAGTAAGGAAGTAGAGGAGACCCGTGGAATACGATCTACCCTAGCTTTTGTTAGCTTTGTTAGTTTATTTGTTTGAACACATCACAACGACACGTTCATCAATAAGCCTCCCAGATGGCATATAGAAGAAGGAGCTCCTCTCTCCTATGTGGTGGCGGTCCTTCTCTGGAGCAAACAGCAGTGACCTACGCCAAACCATATGAATAAAACGAAAGAGAGGGTGAGAGAGTTAACTGACGGAGTTATGAGACGTGGTCTGGGCGTCCGGTACTCCAGTGATGTGGCTCCAGAGCGCGTCATACTCATCTCCCTTGCCCGTGTTGTTTCACAGCCGAGGTGGTGGCCCTCGTAGTGCTCCCGGGGGATGCCGAGATGAGCTGCGAACTCATCGTAGGTGAATTCTTTGTGCACCCCGCCGAGGTAGAAGGAGATGACCTTCTTGTGCTGCCTCCTCTTGTGCTCATCCAGCTCGAATGTAGCCCAGAACTCCTGGAGGGCGACGTCCGGAAAGTTAGCAGTCAGGGTGGTCAGCTCCAAAAGTCCTGAAGGTGCCAACGAGTCGAGCACGTTCTGGTGCCAGTCCTCATTGTGCTCGAGGAGGGAGTCCATGGACAATGGTCATACGTCAGCTCCGGGAACATGCTCGAACCTCTGGTAGCGCTCAAAATAATGCATGGGCAAGCGGGCAACAGTGGGGTGGTACCCGACACGACCTGGAAATGCTGGTGGAGGACCGGAGATCGGCAGGTGTGACGGGTGCCGGTGCTCGGGAGCTAGAGGCGGTGTCAAGTCTAGCCTTAGTCCTGCGCTCATGAGTGACATTCCTATAGCAAGGAACGAAACTGGATTAGTCAAACTAAGAACCTACCCCACTCTTAGTAGAAAAACTCAATTTCACAAAGAAATGAGGAATACAGAGTGGGGGTAAGCAAAGCGAGTAATCGGTAAACAAAATGAATCACAAAACATGCATAAGTCTAGCCGGAATGTTCACATCACAATTAGAGCTCAGAAGTCAAAACGACATTCAGAAAGTCAACATTGGAACACATTGAACCCTAATCATGGAAATCACCAGCACAAATCGAGAAATGACAGCATACATCAACTCTGACAACCAACACAGTGATATGAACGTGAATGGACAAATATGGCAGCCAACAGAGCAAAAACAGTGTATGGTCAAACCGACATTTCATAAAAAGCCAACACCACAAAGAATCATTTTTAAGCATAGCAACATATGATCAAATGGTATTAAAATTCAGCACAATTCTCCCTAAGCATGCTAGAACAGTCCGAATCAATCAATTCATCATAATTCTCACGAAACAGTCAGCACGCATATCGAGGTAGACCAAAAAAAAGTCAACCAAAGTCAACCCCAACGAAATTCAGCATTCAACATGTCAAAAGACTTGAAATGAGAAGCTCTACAACTTACCTTGAGGCCATGACTGCTGAAAACGAACGGAAATGAGAAATCGGTCAAAAACTCGAGAAATTAGGTTTCAGTGGAACTGGAGGTCTAGAGCTCCGATTCGGACGATCTAGGGCTTGGAATGATCGGGAGAGAGAGAGAAATGGTGTGGCAGCGTTCGGCGACGGCGGTGGCTAAGGAATCGGGCGGCGGCGGCTAAAACGGGTCGGCGGCAATTTCGAAAGGGGGGTTTCGTTTGAAAAGAGTGAGGGGAGAGAGAGAAGACCGGAAAAAAGAAAAGAAATAGGGGAATAAGATTTTTGGATTTTCTCAGATTTTTTGGCGAAAAGAAGTGCAAGTTTTCACCGAAAAATCCAGTTCAAAACGTCTGCTGATTTTCAAAGTCAGTTTTTGCCGAAAAGTAGGGTACTTTTCGCCGAAAATTTATCAAAAATCGGTCAGAAAACACAGTGGGTTTTAAAGAGTAGTTTTTGCCAAAAACATGATGTGCTTTTCGCCAAAAACTTTGACCTGCACGTTTGAAAATATTTTCGCAATCCCGGCAGACTTCAGAAAATCAGAATTAATTTGACAAAAATCGGAACAACCTCAAACAACTTGGGATTGACACGATGACACACGAACTACACACGAAAAATAAGAAATCATGCAAACTGACACTTTTGGCTCCCCCGAACCGACTCTAAAACACTGAGTTCGACACAAATTAAAAACTGACTCCAGCTGTGGGTTGCCTCCCACGAAGCGCTCTTGATTAATGTCCATGAGCTGGACGATACCTGGACGGTATTAGGAGACACCCCAACTCAGGATCTCCTTAACGCTAGCATCAGAATTCATGAAGTAGAGCTTCGGGTATCTCTGTCGAGCATGAATTTCTTCCCGTTAGCATGAGTGAGCTTGGTACGTCCATCGGGAAGATGGTCAGTGATCTTGAACGATCCGAATAGTTCTCTTGAGAGATCATCTTTCGTGAGTGTTACCATGGAAGGAATGAGGACAACCGGCTTTATCTTCTCTTTGACCTCCGGCTTCATTTCACCGAGATCCGTGATCTTTGGCGCTTCCTTGGGAGATGCTTTTGGCTTCTCCTTCTTCACTTGCTCCTGCGCCGGTGGCTTGGCAAGAATTGGTGGTGCAGCTGGCTCGGGAGAGGATGGCGGAGCAACTGGCCTCCAGACCATTTGAGTCTTCTTTTGATTCTTCCTCCGTAGCCTGCCAGATACCTTGCTTAGCGGTGAAGAAGAGGCTTTTAGTTCCTTCTTCTTCGGCGGCTTTTGTGCCGAAGATCCTGGTTTCTGCTTGATAATTTGTTCAACACCTGCAACAATAGTTGATCTAGAAACACTAGAAGAGACATCAGTAGCGGAGTTGACCGGAGTCAACTCCAAAGTTTCAACAGCAAGACAGTGAGGTTCTTCATTCATAGGAGTATATTTCATACCGTCCTTAAGGCGGAATGTTATCGTTTCCTTACCAACCCTCAAGGTCAAAGAACCACTCGGAACATTGATTTGCATTCCAGTTGTTGCCATGAAGGGTTGACCTATAAGAATAGTAGAATCCTCCTCGCTGTATCTATTATCACAAAATCAGCTAAGAAAGTGAAAGGACCACATTTAGTAACAACATCTTTGATCTCTCCTCTAGGCGTCTTCAATGATCTATCAGCAAAGACAAGTTGCATGCTAGCCGGTTCAAGTTCTCCTAGATTCAATTTCTCAAACAAACTCATAGGCATGACATTGACAGACGCACCCAGATCAACCAAACTACGTTCTATCTCAATATCATTAATGACTAGAGGTAAGTGAAAGAACCGGGTCGGAACACTTAGCTGGATATGGCGAGGAAGGCTTCTTGCTACGGATGGCAGGATATCCTTCTTTGTTCCCCACATGCCAGTCTCGATCCTTGCGTTCGGTAGCAACGCCCTTGGAAAAGGAGGCTTCTCATAATATGGAGCAAGAGGAGGATCATACTCCTTAGGCGCCTCTTCCTTTGCTTTCTTCTTCTCCGGAACTTCAATGGCCATGTATGAATTAGAAGAAGCATTAGTAGGTGAGTTTGTCGGGTCTTGAATAGATACCATCTTAGCTTGCTCCTTTCTCGGATTCGGCTCAGTTTGGCTTGGGAGCTGGCCATATGGTCGACCAGATGCTAGCATGCTAGAGATCTGGTTCACTTCATGCTCTATTCTTTGACCGGAAGCAATCTGTTCTTGGTTGAGGAGAGCTTGAGGTTTGAACTGACTATCATGATCGTCAAGTCTGGTGATGATCTGATTGACCTTCTTGTCGAGATCACTGACGTTGTTCTCCTTTTGATGTTGTTGTCCTGTATAGGTATTGTTCAGATATTGATTCTGGCGATTGCCAGGAGCAGTTCCATAGTTGCCTGGATTTCGGTGCGGCGGCTGGTAGACACCTCCCATCGGATTGTTTGGCTTCTGATTCTGAGCTGAACTAGCTGGTTGGCTATTCTGATTCTGGCCTTGGTTCTGGTTGGCACAGACATTGTAGGGAGGTCGATCTTGGAAATTTCCTGTTGTCTATAGTTGCGGTAGCCAACATAATCTTGTTGATTGTTGTTGAAGCCTTGAGAGACGAAATTGACTTCTTTGGCAGACCAGACTTCTGCTTTGCCAAAATTCTGGCATCGGCCTCCGTTGTGAGCACAAGCTCCACACCACTCACAATCAACAATGTAGACAGAGGCTGCTGGCAGCTTGATAGGTGTAGAAGACTTCTTCAAATGCTTCTCAACTTCTACTTTAATGGTTGCTTCAAGATTGAGCTTGCTCCTTGATCCTTCTGATTGTCGTTCCCAGTTCCTTGACTTGGAAGCACAGTTCGCGAAATGGAGAAGAGCAGCTTCAGGTGTGAGGGTAGTGCAATCTCCTTCAGCTAGGGAATTGACCCATTTAGCAGATTCTTCACGAAGACCTCGAGCAAAGATTTCAGCTAACTGTCTCTGCTCGAACCCGTGGTGAGGACAGTTGTAGAAAAGTTCTTGGAATTCATTCCAATTGTCATATAAGCTTGCTCCTTCCTTCTGAGAAAATCTGGCGATGCTGTCCTTGAAGGCAGTTGTTCTAGAAGGAGGGAAGTACCCTTCGACGAAGTCTTGAGCAAGAGTGTCCCAGTCTGTGTAGTAACCAGGTGGTTTGCCAGTGAGCCACCTCTTAGCTGCGCCTTTAAGAGAGAACGGGAAAGCTCTCAAGCAAAGAGTGTTCTTGTCGAGATTTCCATTCTTAAAAGTGCCGCAGATATCAATGAAATCCAGTGCACGGATTGTCAAGTGGCCTGCCTTCAAATTGTAGATCCCTAGTAATCATAGTCAAGAAAGGAATCTTGATCTCGTAGTCAGGATCTCCTTCGATGCGTGGCACGGCAATAGAAGATCGAACGCTAGTCGCGCTCGGCTTGTTGTAGTCAGCTAGACTCTTCGGCATGCCCAGTTGATCACCCATCCTAGGAGATGGAGGAGGTGAAAGTGATTCGGTGTATGAAGTGGATGAAGATGACGGTGAAGATGAAGATGAGGAACTCTCCTTCAGTTCCTCGATCTTAATTGGAGTGACAGATGGAGGTGGATTGGTTCTGCCTCTCTTGAAATTCGTGATTGTCCTGGCAGAGCAGAACTGCCTGGTCTCTCTATACTCTTAGCCTTGTCGTTCTTGGCGGTTTGAGAGCGAGTGAGAGGGCGGTGATGCATAAACCTGTGAACAACCTACAAATGACAAAAACAAGCAAAACCAGTGTAAAATCGAAGTGGATGGAAAAATGAAAGATGAAAAGTAGAAGAATAAAATGTCAGTTCTTCTTTCAAACAATTAAAAGAATTCCCCGACAACGGTGCCAATTTGATGAACGATCGTAAGAGGGTTTATCAAATAACTACCAAGCTGGAAGTTAAGTAGATCGTATTCCACGGGCCTTCTAATAATTGCTTACTCAAATGTAAAGGCAGATTACTCAGGTTTAACACGTTGTGCGTGGTGTGAGTTCCACGACTTCTACTCTAGAAAGTGCAAGGAAATTAAAAACTAAATTGAAAGACAAATTGGAAGATTGGTTGACTAAACAAAGACGACAAACAAGCTTAGACTTCGAATCCCCCTTTGTTCACCAGAGCATTAGCAATCAACAGATCAGCGGATTTCAATTCTCATTCAATCAGTTCTAAGACACCACCATAACTCCTGACCCTTAGGTTTAAGAATGGCGAACGTTCGCTCTATCCGATCTAGCTACCAAGATTAATTAGCCGCCCGAGTACGGTCGCTTCTTGCGACGACTAAACTAACTGGTGGAATTACTAACGATTTTGAGTTACTCTTGCAGTGGATTAACCCTAACTGGTTCCTACGAAAGGCACACTCCAATGAATAGGTTAATTGTTGATTTGGTGTTTTAAAGTAAGAAGAGGTTCGCTTCTATCCTTAACTTAACAAGAATCTAATCTAAGTGATCAATCCAGACAAGAAACTTAAACAACGAAGAACAAACCAAACATGAAAGAGAAACTGATTGAACTTTGAATCTAATCACCGCCGATCCGTGACGCTTTAAAGCCCTGGGTCACTTAGGGTTCATCTAGTCTAAGCTCTTCGAGTACGCATGTTCATAACGACAGAATCAAAGACAGAAACAGAGTTCATCATGAAAAGATAGAACAGATAAAAACTGTAAAACCTAATTAAGATGACTCTGGCAAAGCTTTGCTCTCCGGTAATCTTCAATCCTAGCTCCGAGTCTCCGAGGTGAAGGGATGCGTCGCGATCTCTTCCTGACTCTTCGAACTCTAAAACTCTGCTCTCTCGAACTCTTTCAGTCTGGAACTCATGAAAGTTCTGAATTATGATGTGTATTATCAAGTATCCCTGATTTGGGCCGCCGGTTTAAGTATTTATACTTAACCCTAAGTCGCTGGATTTTGCCTGGATTTTTCGGCAAAACTTGATGAGTTTTCGCCGAAAACTTCTTTGTAAATGGTGGCTTCTGTCGGCTGATTCTCCTGTGATTCTGAAATCCAGAGTTTTCGGCGAGAACTTTAACTTCTCGTCGAAAACTTCCTCTTGCAAGCTCTGCCGATTTCTTCTAAACTTTTCGCCGAAAACTGTAGTGTAAAACGGGGCAGCATTTCTATTGACTTTATTGACTTTTTGGATTGGTTCCGGTGCGGTTCCTCGAGGTTCTAATGCCTTAGACACGTCCTTGGCTACTTTATTTGACGGCAAAAACCTATGCTATCATGAAAACACTAGAAAACCAGCAAATAGACCCGAAACGGGCCAAAGTAACACAAATGGCACGAGATAGAGCAGTTGAGTAAATATTTGCTATTCTACCCTAAAAACCATGTCTTAAGCAAGGAAATGTCGCTTAAATGAGGCTGATAATCACGTCAAATCGAGTGTCATCAGATTCATAGATGGCTCCATTCAAATTCCTACAGCCACTCATGAAAGGTATGTTCTCTGGGATGCGTGTAACATGATGGTTCTCTGCTGGATCATCAACTCTTTGCATCCAGAGATTCGACCGAGTGTTATGAATCATGAAGTAGCACAAGTGTTGTGGGAAGAATTGAAACAGAGATTTGGCCAGGCTAATGCTATTAAAATAGCCAAGTTACAGGATGAAATTCATGCTTGTAAGCAAGGTTCTATGACTGTTACTCAATATTATACGATGATCAAGGAATTTTGGGAGGAGTATAGTCAATTTTCACCTATAGTTCCCTGCAATTGTGCTCCAGGAATGATGAATATTTTCCCTGCTATTAAGGCTTTTCAGACTAAGCAGGACACTGATTACTTGATCTGGTTTCTCAGAGGTTTAAATGCTAAGTATGATGTGGTCAAAACTCAGCTCCTCGTGATGAAGCCCTTACCCTCGGTCACATCTGCCTATGATGATGCTTTGCAGCATGAAGAGAAACTGAAGGGAGGAATAGCTATTGGTCAGGATTCAACTCAACCAGTGGTGTTTGCTGCATCCACTGCTCAAGCTATTTCAACCAACACAGGAGAAAAGAAACTATTCTGCAGGTACTGTAAAAACGATACACATGTTATTGAGGAGTGTCGTAAGTTGAAATGGAAAAGAGAACAGGAACAGAAACAAAGAGGAGCAGCTGCTCCTACTTCTTTTGGCAACAATCGATTTGCTGCATCAGTTACTCAAGAAAGTCAGGATATCAAACCTGCAAGCAGTGATGTTGCTACTGCCAGCTCTATTGGTTTGACATCTGAGGAATTACACCAACTGAAATCTCTTCTTCAATCATCTGCTTCATCTGTTCACAGGGCCTTCAGCGTGAGCCAAGATCCTTCAGTTCCACCTCATTATTCAGGTAAATACATTCTATCTTCACACACACATAAGGACTTGGCTGCAGTCTGGATTTTAGACACTGCTGCTTCAGATCATATCTGTTGTACCTTCGAATGTTTTCTTAACCCTAAGCATGTCGTTGGTGTATATGTCTATCTTCCAAACTCCTCTAAAGTGTAAGTCACCCACATAGGATCTGTCCAGCTTCCTATTGGTCTCACTCTGCATAATGTTCTGTTTGTTCCCAGCTTCGGGTTCAATCTTGTTTCAATAAGTAAATTAACTCATGATCACCTTGTTTCCTTACTCTTAAAATCCCATATCTGTCATATCCAGGACCTTACCAACAACAAGACGATTGGTTTGGCCACAGAGAATAGAGGTCTGTACCAGCTCAATGATCAGCCTCATGTTTTCAAATCCATTTCTCATGTTGTTGCTACCACTTACAACTTCCAGCCTCAACAAATCGTCTATGGCATTGGCTTTTAGGTCATGCTAGTAATGATAGAGTCAAATTACTTCAATCATGTAATCCCACAATAGAGAGTGAGAAGGTTTTACACTGTCAAGTCTGTCACTTAGCCAAGCAGAAACGTCTTTCTTTCCCTGTAAGTGACAGCAATGCTGCTCACTCTTTTGATCTAATCCATGTTGACATTTTGGGACCATTAGCTACTCAATCATATGACAATTTCTCTTACTTCTTGACTATTGTTGATGATTTCACTAGAGGTGTTTGGGTGTACCTCATGAAACATAAATCTGAATCTAGAGGTCACCTTGAGTCCTTCTGCCTCATGGTTAAAAACCAATTTGATCGTTCTGTTAAAACTGTTAGGAGCTATCAAGGCAAAGAGTTTAACATGACCAAATTCTTTAGTGAGGTATTTTACATCAGATGTCCTGTGTGGAAACTCCTCAGCAAAATGCTAGGGTTGAAAGAAAACACCAACATATTCTTAATGTGGCTAGGGTTTTGCAGTTCCAAGCAAGCTTGCCTTTATACTTTTGGAGTGATTGCATTCTTCATGAAGTTCACTTGATGAATCGAATGCCAACACCAATTCTCCAAAATCAGTCACCATATGAAAAACTTGGGTACTCCTGCCAGCTTAGATAATCTGAAGGTTTTTGGCTGTTTATGCTATGCCTCCACCCTTTCAGCCACAGAACTAAATTCCAAGCTAGAGCCAGACAATGTATCTTTCTAGGTATTCCTTCTGGTATAAAAGGTTATAAAGTCATGGATCTTCACACCAAACAACACTTCATCTCACGTGATGTTATCTTCTATGAGTCAATCTTTCCTTTTCATAATGTCTCAAGTTCAGCCTTACCACAAAGTCAGTTAATCATCCTATGGTCTATCAAGAATCAGAACATAGGCTGCCTCCTGCAGAATTGAGTCAGTCAGTCAATCAAGCCCTCCTCTTAGTTGTCCAGATGTTCCAAGTCCTTTGCATTTTTCACAGGATGTACCAACTGATGTTGAGATGGATTTGGAGGTTTCTGCTCATTCTGAGGGACCAGTTGATGATGTCCCAGTTGATCAGTTTCCTCGAAGGTCTACCAGGTTGAGACATATACCAATTCATCTCAAGGATTACCATCTTGATTGTAATGTTACCAGGCATTCCCTTGCTTCTGTTGTTTCTTATGATCATTTATCATCTCAATACAAAGATTATGCCCTGGTTGTCATAACTTCACAGGAAACAACTTCTTATATTGAGGCCACCAAAGAACTTTGTTGGAGGAAAGCCATGGAGGAAGAGCTCTCAGCTTTGGATGCTAATCAAACTTGGGATATTGTGCAAATCCCAGCTGGGAAGAAACCTGTTGGTTGTCGGTGGGTTTACAAAGTTAAACTATAATAGATGGTACTATTGAGAGACACAAAGCTAGACTAGTAGCTAAGGGTTTCACTCAAATCTACGGTGTTGACTTCCTAGATACCTTCTCTCTGTTGCTAAGATTAACTCTGTGAAATCACTGCTAGCTGTTGCATCTGTTAAGCACTGGCATCTTCAACAGATGGATGCTTCCAATGCTTTTCTACATGGTGAGCTTGAGGAGGAGGTTTATATGCAGATTCCTCCTGGTTTGACAGCACAACATGGTATGTGTTGCAAGCTCAAGAAATCTCTTTATGGCCTTAAACAGGCAAGTCGACAGTGGTTTGCCAAGTTGACTCAGTCTCTATTGGATCATGGTTTTAGGTAGTCTAGTGCAGATTACTCTCTATTCATTAAAGGAGAAGATGATCAGCTAGTTATTCTCTTAGTATATGTCGATGATATTATTCTGGCAGGTGCTTCTCAAGATGAGATTGACAAGGTAAAGTGTCACTTACAGTCCAGTTTCAAGATTAAAGACCTAGGTAATCTCAAGTTCTTCCTAGGTCTAGAGATTGCCAGATCACAATCAGGTATTGCAGTGAATCAAAGGAAATATTGTGTTGAGTTGCTCAATGAAGCCGGTTTTCTGGAATGCAAAAGTACTAAATCACCAATGGATCCTAATGTGCGGTTGAGTGCTGAGCAAGGAGATAAGTTGGACAATCCTGGCCTTTATAGACAGTTAGTTGGGAAATTACATTATCTTACAATTACAAGGACTGATATTGCTTTTGCAGTTCAACAACTTAGTCAATATCAAACTAAACCATGTACTGGACATCTACAAGCAGCTCAAAGAATTTGAAGGTTATCTTAAATCCTCCCCTGGACAGGGACTGTTTTATAAATCAGAGAATGAGTTGGTGCTGCAAGGTTTTTGTGACTCAGATTAGGCCACTTGCCCTGGTACAAGGCGTTCAATAACTGGATACTGCACTTATTTGGGATCTAGTTTAGTGACCTGGAAATCTAAAAAGCAAACTACAGTTTTCCAGATCATCATCAGAGGCTGAGTACAGAGCACTGGCACACCTGGTATGTGAGATTCAATGGTTAACTGTGTTACTTGCAGATTTGGGAGTGAAGGTAGTGACACCAATCAACATTTACTATAAGATCAGCTATACACATTGTTGAGAATCCGGTTTTTCATGAGCGAACAAAGCACATTGAGATAGACTGCCATGTTACAAGAGAGAGGATAAAATCAGGGCTTGTCAAGCTGCACCATGTTTCCACTGAAAAGCAGTTGGCAGACCTATT
This sequence comes from Linum lewisii, assembly GCA_034768395.1. NCBI lineage: Eukaryota > Viridiplantae > Streptophyta > Magnoliopsida > Malpighiales > Linaceae > Linum > Linum lewisii. Next base: position 44,573,078 of record CM068300.1, read on the forward strand.
CACTAAAGGCTTTTGATAAAAGCGATTTTACCAAGGTCGTATTCCACGGGGTCCTCTCATAAACCAATACTCACACTTCTCATAGACGGTCTAGACATTTGAAATTGGTTTGGTTTGATCGAGAAAATCAGAAACAACGGCAAAGAAATGCAATACTAACAAAGATTAAGCAAGAGAGAAAGGTGGTTCAAATCAAAGACAAAGGGGGTTCTCTTGGTGGGTAGTTTCATCATGCTCAAAATGACTAATTGAACAAACAAGCCAATTAAGATCGCGTTTGCATTCGGATGACCATGCATTTCACTTCTATAGACTCAATGCACTCTCGTAGCACCTAATCCCTATCCTAATACCACTCAACTTAGGCTCTCGCTCTCAAGCTAAGTGAAAAAAAGGATGCATTCTAAGTGTTTGATGAAATGCCAAGACACAAGATACTCTCTTAAGACTCTATGACCACAAGGCTAGGCACAACACTCTCATATCAATGCCCTAACACTAAGAGATTCACCAAAAAGCCTTTTCAAACTCAATTGAATGAAAATCCACATGCACACCAAGTGTTCGATAAAATGCCCAAGAGAGAAATCAAGCGGAAATGGTTGAAACAAGATGATCTAATCTCTTAGTACACACTCACTTCAATCCCTAGACCTACAATCTATGCAATCCAAGCACTCTCATGCATCAAATCACATTGAATGGACCAAATCAAGCAAACATGGCATAAAATGGCATTAAGAACAAGTCTAGGAATCATCCTCATACAACCAAGATCAATCATGGCAAGTTCTATACAATCATCCCTCTATCATAGCACAACTAATCCACCCATCCAAGATGAACCCTAGAAACTCAGCCACACATGGCCAAGGGAGTAAAGAGAAAAGAAGGAAGAATGGTCACCAAGAACACCATGGATGAATCCTTGAGATGATCTTCACTTCTCCACTTGTAAGCACTTCTCCCAAGGTTTGTTGGCTTCAATCCTAGCTCCAATGGCTTCAAATTGCTCCAAAAATGTGTTCTAGGGTTTGAGGGTTCGTGGGTATGTGTTTGGGGTTCAAGGGAGATCATAGAATTTCCCAAAATGGCCAAAAACAAGAATATTTATAGTGCAGGGGACAGTGCACGGCGTGCACATCTGCACGGCGTGCAACCCTGCACTCTGCAGAAAGCTCGATCTTGTAATGCTCATATCTCCCTCGCCCGGCCTCCAAATGACCTCCCGTTTGCTCCTATGCGCTCCTTGTCATCCGTACTTTGATGCCATAACCTGAAAATGCACAGAGGCAACTCCAATAGACCACGAATTTGGCTCCAAAGTGGCAACCGGACAACAAAATGACACTTTGCACAAAACTTCAATAAAAGCATATAAGTCATGTCATTTCACGAATAAACACGGGCATTTCAAAGGTCATTCTTAAGCTTAAAATGCACTAATTAAAGTCACATCAAATTCCCCTACGACTAAGCTTTGCTTGTCCTCAAGCAAATGAATTAGAAAACATCCAAGTTCACAAATGACAAGTTCGGTCCATTGAGATTCAAGCAATCACAATTTAGCTTAAACTGTTCCACGAACAAACTAAACCTACACATGCAAGAACATCAACCAAACAAGTCTAAACCTCACTAATTTCTGCACACTTCAAGTAGTGGTTGATTGGGACACAGCAAAACCGACCACGACAACACCAACTCTAATCAAAAGGACTTGAAATCGGGACATGGATCGTAAGTGGTGAGTGATTATGATGTGGCTATCGACTCGACTTCATCCGCTTCTAGATCCGCACTTTACAAAACTCTGGCTAGGATCAAGGGCTACATTTGAGAATTCTTTTTCTTTCTTTTCTTTTCTTTTCATTTCCATTTTTCTTTCTTTTTTCTTACTGCATACTAGTGTTCGATTCAACACTTCACTTAGGTGTTGAACCTGCCTAGCTCACAGCCTTTGCCCTTTTGCTTAGTGCTCAACCCGACACTTCACTTAGGTGCCGAGCTTGCCTAGCTTTTCTTTTGAGCATTTTTTTTTTCTTCACAATTTAGCCACTTGATCCTTAGCCCCTTACAACTTCCACACAAGATTTCGAATTGGATTCCGTCTAATCTCAAGCCACAATCACGAAGGATCAAAAAGGGTAAAGAAAGACATGGAAAAGGGTGAAAATTATGATTGCCTTCATCATTTTAGACCGGTGTTATCGAGCGGTACAAAAACACGTATCAAACCAATCAACCAACATGCAAGAGTGATAAAATCTCAGTTCTGGCCCAGACTCATTTGATATTAGTGCTAACATGCTGGTTATAGGTTCTAAGCAGGACAGTCTAAACGTCATTGTGAAAGCTTGAAGTCAATTAAACACCAAAAGTCAAGAACCGAATGATTCTACAATAGAGGAATTTGGAAACAATCAAGATCATGAAAATCAAGCAAAGCATAGCATTACATCTCTACCACAAATAATCACACCAAACCTCAAACTCCCCTACGACTAACATGAGCATTGCCCTCAATGATCAAGAGAGAGAGGGTAAGGAGGAACGAAGTTACCGCATTGGTAGAGAGGAGCATAGGACGTAATAGTGGTGAAAGAGTTCCATGATGATCCTTGGTGAAGAGTGATCCAGAATGCTTGTCAAACCTTATTCAAAAAGCTAAAACAACACAAAAATCCTCAAACAACAATTAAAAGCGAAAAATTAAAGATAACATGGGGTGCATAAACAAGTGCAATAAAGCCAAAAGAGAGCCTTGATTGATCTACACACAACCACAATCAAATAAAAATAAAACAAGGGTCTTGAGATAGAAGTGGGGCCCTGGAAATCTCACTGGGAAGGATCAACACAAAAATCACTAATCACGTATCCTTCAATTTCGAAATCCAAAACATGAAAGATCGGAGCAAAGATCAAACAATTTAACATCCACAGCTCAACGATCACATCAAAATGGAAATATCACCTAGCATGAATTAAGATCATCAGAGTCAAAAGCAACAACCTATGCTAGCAAAGATCAATTCATTAAGGACCACTCTAAGCATTAGGCATGTAAAACGGGCAATATTACTAATAGCAACATATGAGCACGAAATCACATAATGTAAGGAGGGATGTACAAAAATAGACCCATGCGTGGTGATCAAACACACCCCTCCTCACACAAAGAAGGTAAATCAGCCCCTGAATTCATCACCTGCAACACCCAACAAAATGACATACACCATACAAACAACCAATCAAGCTCATCAAAATCGACACACAGCAATCCAGAACCAAACATCACACAACCAACTCTCATGAACAAGCCACAAACCCAAACTCAAACAATCAGTACCACCAATCCTACTCAACTAAAGAATCCCAGTTAAACACTTCATGATCAACCACCCATGTCCCAAAATTTGTTAAGCAATGAACTCAAACAGCAAACCACAATTGAAGACGCCAATGGCACAACAATCATGACAACAATCAAACCACTTAGCCAAACTCAACAAGCCAAATTTTCATGAGCAAACCGTCATGAACAAATACCACAAGAAATACCAATGAAAAACCAAATCATAATCACCCCAATACCTCATTAACACCCCCCAAACGAATCAACAGTGAAAAATATTGTGGAAAAAAAATTACAGAGGGGGTGCACGGCGTGCAGGGTGCCGGCGTGCATGGGTGCACGGCGTGCACCTTGGAGCTGAAAATTTTTCTGAATCCTCCTGGACAGCACGTGCACCAACCGTGCACGGTGCACGGCGTGCATCATGCACGGCGTGCATAGGTGCACGGCGTGCACCTCCTCAACCTAAAATCAAATTTTTATCTCGACGAAAAATGACCAAAACACCGTCAAATCAACCCAAAACGGACCCCGAACTTCAGAATTTCAACACCTACGAGACCACAAAGGACACCACAACAACTCAAGGACCTTGAATACCACAAAAACACACAATCATGCAATCAAATCAAGAAGAAAAGACATGAAAAACACTCGGGTTGCCTCCCGAGAAGCGCTTGGTTAACGTCTTAAGCTCGACGAAGCACACGGACCAGCTAAGTAAAACCATCCCAACTCATTACCTCTTTGAAATCGAAGTCATTACCTTGGCATGGCACACGGAACTTGAATTGAACCTTACCGACTTCGGGAGGTGTGAGCTCGGATTTCCCAGATGATGAAGTGTGAGCAATGGAGAAGGGGCCAAACCACTTGGAGTGAATTCTCTCATCGGGTGGCTTCTTAGTCTTGCTAGTCTCACCCATCGGTGCGGCTTCCTTGCCCTTCTCGGGTGGCTTCTCCACACCTTTCTTCTTAGCCTTAGGTGGAGTCTTTTGAAGCACGAAAGGTGGAGCCTCCTTTACTTCATCCTTTTTCTCCTGCACATCACTAAGAGCAAACAACTCCGCAAGACTATGACGGACAAGGTTAGTGCTATTAGTAGCCAAAGTAAGCTCATGCGGATTCTTAGGATCATGATGACTAGCATAAGACAAAGTAAACTCCATGCCATTTGAACGGTCAAAGATCATGCATTCATTATCAACCCTAAGTGTAAGTTTACCACCGTAGACATCAATCAAAGCATGAGAGGTTGCTAAGAAAGGTCGTCCTAAAATCAAAGGCACATCGGTATCACCCAAAGCATCTAGAATAACAAAATCCACAAGGAATTCAAAAGCACCGACTTTAACCAAAACATCTTCAACAATACCACGAGGAGATTTCATGGTCTTATCCGCTAATTGAACATTCATGAGGGTTGGTTTTAGTTTCCCTAGGCCTAGCTTCTTAAACATGCAATATGGCATAACATTGATACTAGCACCCAAATCGGCTAAGCCTCTACTTATTGCATGCTCACCAATAGTGCAAGGAATAGTAAAGCTACCTGGATCCTTAAGCTTCTCCGGTGGTTGCTTAGAGAGAATGGCGGAGCATTGTTCATTGAGCTTTGCCAAAGTTACATCCTTAAGCTTGCGTTTGTTGGTGAAGATCTCTTTCATGAACTTCGCATATTGAGGCATCTTGGTGATTGCTTCTCCAAAAGGCATTGTGAATTGCACCTTGTCAAGAATCTCAACAAACCTCTTGAAATCTTTCTCCATCGAATCCGGCTTCAAGCGAGAAGGGTAAGGTGGCTTAGGCTTGTACGGAGGCAAAACCGGTGCGGGAGGAGAGACCGGAGTAGCACTCGTCGTAGCCTCTTGGGATTCATCCTTGGTGGTAGTCTTAGAAGCTTCTTTAGTCTTCGCCTCTTTCACTATGACTTCAATTTTGTCCGTATCATCATCGAAAACAAAATCTTCAACTAGAACATAGTCATCAATTTGAGCTCTTACCGCTTTAGGTGTGGAATCTTGAAGTTGCTTACCATTCCTCAATGTTACCATCATAAGCTCCTCGGGAACCTTGGGGTTGACCTCGGTGTTGGAGGGTAGGCTACCCTTTGGTCGCTCTGAGAGTGTTTTAGCAATATGACCCATTTGATTCTCCAAATTTGCAATTGAAGCTTGTTGATTTTTTATAAGTTGAATCATTGCCGCGTTGGTATCCTCTTGAGATATTGGAGAACCGCCCTCTTTGTTGTGAGGTGGTTTGTTGAATCCGGGTGGTCCATCACCTCTATGGTTGTACATTCCCGGTGGGGTAGAACCTTGGGGACCTCGATTTGGATGTCCACTTTGATTCCATTGATTTCCCCCTTGGTTCCCTTGACCTTGGGTACCTCCTTGAGTCCATTGACTACCTTAGTTTTGGTTACTTCCTTGAGTCCATTGATTGCCTTGATACCCTCTATAACCTTGGAATCCACCTTGATTAGGCTTGTTGTAATTACCTCCTTGGTTCCAAGGACGGTTGTAGTTACCACCTTGGTAATTTCCTTGAGGGTTGAAGTTTCCATAGAACCCTTGGCCTTGCACAAAGCTTACTTCCTCAATGCTTTCACCTTGGTTAGGCTCGGAAGTAGCAGAAGGACAAACATTAGCATCATGGCCTTGGCCTCCACAACACTCACAACAAAGCACCGAGGCAACCGGTGGATTACCCAAATGAGATGATGAAGCCTTAGAGGGATGCTTAGGCATACTAAGATTACTTACTTGAGAGGCCATGGCATCAATCTTGGACATAAGGAGAGCAATCATGGGATCATCTTCATCTCGGTGCCCCGGTAACTTAGGCTTCTTCCCATAGCTAGACGAATCCTTTGGTGCATCAACACTTACGGCCCGAGAGTCATAGTGAGTGTCGCTTCCATACTTAGACTTAGGAGGTTGTTGTCGAGACCAACTCCTTGTCTTGTTGGCCATCTCCGCGAAGAGTTCTAGAGCATCTCTGGGAGTGAGCATCCTTAAATCACCTCCGGCGGCTTGGTTGATCATCCTTGTATTCTCAAAATCAAGGGACCTAGCAAAGATGTCCGCCAAGCTCCATTCGGCAAAGTTGTGATGAGGACAAGACCGAAGAAGGGCTTGGAACCGATTCCAAGTCTCATGGAAGAGCTCTCCCTTGTGTTGTGTGAAGTGGTTGATGCGGTCTCGGATTGCATCCGTCATATAGGGAGGAAAGAACTCTTCAAGGAAAGCTTCGGCTAGGCCCTCCCATGTGGTGAAAGCTCTACTCGGTTGATTCTCCAACCATGACTTAGCTCTACCTTTGAGTGGAAAGGAAAGAGCCGGAGTCTCACACAATCCGGGTGAACTTGGTCATTCTTAACCGTGTCACATATCTCCAAGAAGTCCTTGAGATGCCTAGATGGACATTCACCATCAATGCCATTGAACACCACTCCATTTTGAACCATTTGGATCATATTAGGCTTGAGCTCAAAGTTCCTAGCATTGACGGGTCTTCGAACAATGCTAGAGGCTGCCCCTTCAAGAGTAGGACGAGCATAATCCGCCAAGGTACGTCTTGCACCCCCTTGTGAGTGATCATCATCATTGGTATGGTGAGAATGCTCTGAAAGGTTGTCTTCATCTTCATGGTGAGACATGTTGTTGCGTGTGGCGCTATGAACCAAATGAGAGGGAGAGAAGGTTGGTGGCTCAATCACTTGCGCAAGACCTTGAAGTCGTGCTTGAAGACGAGTGAGTCGCCTCATGCACTAGTACAAGATACCTACAAACAAGCACAACAAATACACCCAAGTAATACGACAATGCGGAATAACAAAACCAAACAACAAGTAAAAGGAAGCAAAAACTAAATTGGAAGGAAGTGAATAGATCGGTCTACTACTAAATGCTTTCAAAGGAATGAAAGAGTCCCCGGCAACGGCGCCAAAAACTTGATAAAAGCGATTTTACCAAGGTCGTATTCCACGGGGTCCTCTCATAAACCAATACTCACACTTCTCATAGACGGTCTAGACATTTGAAATTGGTTTGGTTTGATCGAGAAAATCAGAAACAAAGGCAAAGAAATGCAATACTAACAAAGATTAAGCAAGAGAGAAAGGTGGTTCAAATCAAAGACAAAGGGGGTTCTCTTGGTGGGTAGTTTCATCATGCTCAAAATGACTAATTGAACAAACAAGCCAATTAAGATCGAGTTTGCATTCGGATGACCATGCATTTCACTTCTATAGACTCAATGCACTCTCGTAGCACCTAATCCCTATCCTAATACCACTCAACTTAGGCTCTCGCTCTCAAGCTAAGTGAAAAAAAAGGATGCATTCTAAGTGTTTGATGAAATGCCAAGACACAAGATACTCTCTTAAGACTCTATGACCACAAGGCTAGGCACAACACTCTCATATCAATGCCCTAACACTAAGAGATTCACCAAAAAGCCTTTTCAAACTCAATTGAATGAAAATCCACATGCACACCAAGTGTTCGATAAAATGCCCAAGAGAGAAATCAAGCGGAAATGGTTGAAACAAGATGATCTAATCTCTTAGAACACACTCACTTCAATCCCTAGACCTACAATCTATGCAATCCAAGCACTCTCATGCATCAAATCACATTGAATGGACCAAATCAAGCAAACATGACATAAAATGGCATTAAGAACAAGTCTAGGAATCATCCTCATACAACCAAGATCAATCATGGCAAGTTCTATACAATCATCCCTCTATCATAGCACAACTAATCCACCCATCCAAGATGAACCCTAGAAACTCAGCCACACATGGCCAAGGGAGTAAAGAGAAAAGAAGGAAGAATGGTCACCAAGAACACCATGGATGAATCCTTGAGATGATCTTCACTTCTCCACTTGTAAGCACTTCTCCCAAGGTTTGTTGGCTTCAATCCTAGCTCCAATGGCTTCAAATTGCTCCAAAAATGTGTTCTAGGGTTTGAGGGTTCGTGGGTATGTGTTTGGGGTTCAAGGGAGATCATAGAATTTCCCAAAATGGCCAAAAACAAGAATATTTATAGTGCAGGGGACAGTGCACGGCGTGCACCCCTGCACTCTGCAGAAAGTTCGATCTTGTAATGCTCATATCTCCCTCGTCCGGCCTCCAAATGACCTCCCGTTTGCTCCTATGCGCTCCTTGTCATCCGTACTTTGATGCCATAACCTGAAAATGCACAGAGGCAACTCCAATAGACCACGAATTTGGCTCCAAAGTGGCAACCGGACAACAAAATGACACTTTGCACAAAACTTCAATAAAAGCATATAAGTCATGTCATTTCACGAATAAACACGGACATTTCAAAGGTCATTCATAAGCTTAAAATGCACTAATTAAAGTCACATTAGCTTTCACCGTCGAAGATTGCAGTACTTATTAAGCAAGTTGGGAGTCATAGATATACACTCTCCAACTTGTGGGAGGGTATTAAACACGATTGCAACATCCCCAGGTGGAACTGACATTGCTGATGATTGTGAACAGCAAGAAGAAAGTTGCAGGAACAAGGAAGAAGAAAAGTAATGCTGAAGCTGTGGATCGAAGATAGGAATCAGCTGGCTACGCAGCGTTTCATTTAAATGAACCTTGCCCTATTTACCTTAGCCACGTGTTCGACTTTTATTGCTGCAGTTAGTTTGTTAATTAAACAGTAAAAATGGAACCCTACGGTTGGAGTATAAATTCTGGAAATAGAAAGGAAGCAGTCAGTTTTTCTGCTGCTGTTGTCCTAAATTCGTTGCAGCTTTATCCTTTCCTATTAGATACTGTTCTAGGGTTTTCAATTTAACTTACTCCCAAATCTGAATATGTTTTTCTTTTATATTTTCATATTCCACTGTATTAGGTAGGAGATGATGATAATGATGTTGACGGCGTTGATTTGATCAGTAAATTGCCCGATGACATTCTTACCCGGTGTCTTTCCCTCTTGACCATGAGTGAAGCAGTTAGAACTTCGGTTCTCTCGACTAGGTGGATAATTTGTGGAAATCGGCTGTTACAGTGCTCGATTTTGATGGCTGGAATTTGCTTCAACTCCCTGTAATCAACACCTCTACTTCTGAGGAGAATGGTTTAGAGAACGAAGAGATAGTAATAGACCCTGATGACATAATAATTGAGGATGTTCCTTGGGAGGTGCCTCCTAGGAAGACGGGCATAGTAGCAGAGAGAAGGCTTATGTACATCAATTGGGTGAATGGGGTTTTGAGGCAGCTCAACGGCTGCTCCAAAATTACCAAATTCCGCATTTGGTTCAACTTTGAGATTAGATGCAACTCTGAAGGTGATATCGACAGATGGCTGGAGTTTGCAATATCAAAGAGAGTTGAGTACCTTGAGATTTCATTGGGGGAAGCTGACATGGTGTTTGATATTCGTAATTGGCATGACTACTTCTTCTCCGAGGCTTGTTTTCAGCATATAAAAACTCCTGGTGGTTTGTTCAATATCAACTGTCTTAGATCCTTGCGCTTGAGTTTTGTTAATGTAAGGGAAGAGATTTTTGACTACATCCTATCTCATTGTCCCTTGCTTCAAGAGTTGGCCTTAAAAGGTTCATCCTCTGTTTACAACCTGAAGGTCACTGGCTCCCCATCATCCCCACTTCCTCTCAAGTACTTGGAAGTAAGAAGCTGTTTTTTGTCTCGAATCCCTGGAGATTGATTACGCCCCTAGTCTCACCAGCTTTTCATATGGTGATCGATGGGTGGAACTATGTGTGAAGAATTGTTCGTCGCTGGCGCATTTGTCGTTAGCTTTTGTTGATGATTACAAACCTGCTTTCGCTTTTGAGTACCTCTCTGACTATGCTGATCAGTTGGAGTCCCTTTCACTGGAGATTCATCCTGTAAGTAGAGGGGAAAACACTAGTGCAAATGTTCCTTACTTCATGAACTATTACTCAATTGTACGTGAATGGAAATGATGCCAATGCTAGCTTGTCCTTTCCCTCACAATCATATTTGCATGCATTGTGTTTTGTAGCATGACATGCAGTTTTCGGATTTTCCTCAACTCACCAGCCTTGATCTGCTCACAATCAACGTGGTTGGAGCAAGAAAGGAGTATAGTATACTTGGCTTGATTTCTTTGATAAATGTGTGTCCTCATTTGCATACAATGAGAGTGAAGGTAATATTCTTGGAGTGTCTGTTTATAATCTTTGGGGGTCTGTTTGTCTTCCCAACGCTTTTCTCTGTTGTTGCTTAAGATGATATATTTACATGTATGAATGCAGCTCAGTCTATACTATGACATGCACCAATCAAGGGAACAATTACCTGATAGTGTTGATAAATTGATTCAAGAGAGTATCCAAGTGGTGGAGATTGCTGGGTTCAGAGGATTTGAAATGGAATGGAATGTGAGTTTGTTGAATACGTATTGGAGTACTTGGTGTGTCTTGAGATAATGGTTGTTCATGTTGGTGGTTTTCCGGGAGACTGATTTGTCAACTGTTATGATAACAAACCTCAGAAATCCAAAGAGAGGGCATTGGAGTTAAAATCCAAAGCACCCCCCAGCTGTTAATTTCATTGTAGTTTAGTTGCTCTCATCTTTTAATTCATTTTTTTGTATTTGTTATTATGGGGGAAAATAAGTACATCATATTATTCAGATTCAGATAGCAACAGCTGGAACAAGTATAAGTGTTTGTGTAGCTTGATTATTGAAACTTAACTGAGCATCAACGGGTGCTTATTAATTAATCAATCATGTTGTCCGGTGGTTACTTTGTAGGATCATATCACTACACCATCACACACCAAAACGCGTTATGTTAGTTAAGGTTGAACTATTACTTATAGCTCATGGATCTCTCCCGTGCTTTGTCTATGTGAGATTTTCCTAGCATGTCACAATTGCTAAATTGAAGTTACGCAGATCACGGAAGTCTATGTCACCAACTTCCTTTCGCATACAAACTCTCTCCCACCGCATCCAATTAATTCCACCACCACCGCGACCACCATAAGGAGTTCAACATCCCCTCGAGCTTCGCGGTGGTAAGAGATAAACGGCTTGAGGATGCAAATTTGGCCCGAGGCCGCAACATAGGTACAAAAGATCAGCTTGAGGATGCAAATTTCATCACACTGTGCTCTGCAAAAAAATGAAACTGTTGTTTGCAAAAAATAAAAGAGATTAGAGATCTGAGGGCCTTTGGCAAACATGGACTCTAATCTCTATGTATTATGTAAAGCTCTATTTTCAATAGCTCTGCGGATTAGAAATGACGGACCCTTAGCACAAATGATGAAAATGAAAGGGGAGAGAGGACACCCTGGCGCAAACCCCTCTTAGGGTACCGGTCCAACTTTCGTCAAGTTGATAACAAAATAGTAACGCACGGAGGACACACACATAATCATTCAATCCATCCACCGAGTCGCAAACCCGCGCTGTTGAAGGATCATCCTCAAGTAGTCTCTGCTGCCACCAGAACATTGTCAACAATATATCGACCATGGACAAACGCTGACTGTTCCCCACCAATAATATGTGGAATAATTCGGCGAATCCGATTCGCAAGAACCTTAGAGACAAGCTTATAACAGATGTCACAAAGAGAGATGGAACGTAAGTCCATCATTGTAACATGGTTATATTTCTTTGGAAAAAGAACTATATATGTGTCCCGAACACAATCCGGGATACAACCCTACTCGAGTTAGCTACGACAATCTGCTGAAATGACACTGCCAAAGTCGCTCCAAAAAGTTTGGTAGAAGCAAGAATTCAAGCCATCGGGGCATGGGGCCTTGTTTGGGTTTATATGAAATAGAGTTTGTCTAAACTCATCATATGTGTTACCTTTGCAAAGAATATTCCTACAATAGTCAGTTGTAACCTGCCACATTGCAACATCACCTTCGGATCAACTTCCATGCGCGTCCCGAAACTTAGTCAGACTCTTCCTTTTTTGCCCACTGCTAGGGGCGTGGAAAAACTTGGTATTGAGGTCTCCATCTTTATACCAGTGTTGTTTAGCTCTCTACTTCCAGTATATTGATTGCTTCTCTAGGAGTTCAATCATTTTAATTCGCATACTTTCATACTCAAGTATTGAAGCTTGATCGGTGAGAGGTCACAAAATCTCCAACCTTTGCTTCGTCAAATTAATATCTCTTCTAAACTTCATAATAAGATCCTTACCCATCTCTTCATAGCATCAGTGCAAGCCACCAACCTATCTTCCACAGCAAGATGTCGTCCCTCATTCCACGACTTCAAGACAAACGGCCATAACCCTTCTTCAGATAACCAGCAATTCTCGAAATGGAAATTAAAGGGAGCACGAACCTGGTGATTCGAAACCATATAAAGAAGAATTGGAGAGTGATCTGAAATCGACGCAATCAAATTGGTCAAAGAGACATCCTGGAAAAGGTTAAGACATGCACTGTTGGCCATAGCCCTGTCCAAGCGTTCCTCAACTTCATTCTCACGACCCCTCGAACGCCTTGGTCAGGGCTATGACATACGATCAAAGAGGTGTGAGATTTAGATTAAATAATTCGCAATTTTGTTTAAACGTTGGTAAATTATATTAATTAATTAAAAATAAATAAAACTGGGAGATAAAAGGAATTATGTGAAATATTTAGTACATGAATATTAATTAGTAATTAATAAAATCTTAATAAAGTAACCATTTAATTAGTATATTCTCACTACTCAGCCACTCATGTTGTTATAAGGCCTAATACCCTCAGATGTCAAGAACTATTTCGATATTACTCGCGTATATACCACGTATAGTCTATCAGTCGGGCGTCACCAACTATTGAATTCTAAGTTCCGCGTAACACGCTGTTAGTTTTCGATGACTTTTCTGACAACTGGCTAGACGGAGTTAGCTGACTGTATAACATAGTCTAGTTGACATCCTATGTGACATTTCTTTATAATTTATAAAAAACATACACTTTACTGAAATAAAAATAAATAAATAAAAAATACACTTTAATGAAATACAAAATAACAAATTTGTCCCTCCGTTCTTCTCTTCCAATTCCAACTTCCGCCACTCCTCTACCCCCTCTCTCACTTCTCCTCCACCTCCTCTGCCGCTCTGGCCGCCGGAATTCAAATCAGCTCTGTAACAAAGATAGAGACGAGTTATAATCGACTCCTCTTCCTCTTCGTTTTCCCCAATCTCTACAACCCGGGGAGTATCGAGCCGAAGCTCCCATAAATTCTTTCAATTCCTCGAATTTAAGCGACGACAGGCTCTTGTTCGTCAGCCCTCCGCTTTCCTTGCTCATCGGAAAGATTAAGTACAGAAAGCAGCAACTAATCCAAACTAGAAGGATAATATCAGTCAAACGATTATCACCTAAATAAAGCTCCCTCAAGCTACTCAAATCTTCTAAACTTGCAGGAACAACACTAGTTACAGAACAAGAGCTGAGATCAAGAATCTGCAGAGTGGAAGAACTAACCATTTGACCAAATGATTCAGGGATTGATCCAGGGAGCAAGAACTTTTATGCATTGAGAGTCCGGCTTGGGATCAAGGTAAGTGACTTCCTTGATCCCATCAAGGAAGGGCATTTTGGGATTTTCAAAAAGTTGTTCAGCCACCCTCCACCCTCGCTGGACCGCCGCCGCCGGTCGTCCGCCGTCACCGGTCCGCCGCCGGTCCGCTCCCGCGGTCACCGCCATCGCTGGTCCGCCGCCGCGTCGACCGCCGCCGTCCTCAATAAAATTATATATTTTTTAAAAAAATGTTAATGATGTGATTCGAAATCATGACCTCTTTTGCTAAATATTAAACTTACCACTGTGCTACCAAGCACTTACTAATATTATATAATAATAAAATTATCTTATTAATAGATGCGCATGGTTTGTGAAAAAATGTGCACACAAGTACGAAATATGTGTACACTAGTATATAAAAATAGGTGTGCACATGTACGAATAGGCGTTCACATGTACACACATTACATTATTAAGTAGTATGATTTATACAAAATATGTACACACGAGTATGAAGTATGTGTACACTAGTGTAAAAAATAAGTGTGCACGTGTACGAATAGGTGTACACATTTATACATGTGTACAAGATAAGTGTACGTGTATAAAAAATGTAAGTACATAAATGTGTACGTGTATAAAACGTGTACACATGATTTATACAAAATATGTGGACACTAGTGTAAAAAATAAGTGTGCATCTGTTGATGAACGTTGTAATGCGGTCAATCAAATAACTACCCTAGCTTCTAGCTAGGGTAGATCGTATTCCACAGGCCTCTTCTACTTGCTTACTCAAATATGTTGGCAATTTTACTCAAGGTTGAACACGTAGTGCGTGGTGTGAGTTCCACGACTTATATACTAAAATGCACGGTGAAATGAAATGAAATTTAAATGCAGAAAGATTGGTTGTTTGACTTAGACAGACGACAGGCAAGCTTAGACTTCGAATCCCCCTTACATCACCAGAGCATTGGCAGTCAACAGACCAGCGATTTTTCGATTCTAGTTCATTCAGTTCACAGACACCATCATAACTCCTTACCCTTAGGTTTAAGACTGGCGAACGTTCGCTCTATCCGATCTAACTACCACGATTAATTAGTCGCCCGGGTACGGTCGCCTCTTGCGACGACTAAACTAACTAGTGCGATTACTAGCGATTTATGAGTTACTCTTGCAATGGATTAACCCTAATGGTTCCTACGAAAGGCACACTCCAATGAATAGGTTAATTGCTTGATTTGGTGTTTTAAAGTAAGGCGAGCGTTTGCTTCTATCCTTAGCTTAACAAGAATCTAATCTAGGTGGCCAAACCAGACAACAAAACACAGAGAACAAAGAACAAATCAAACATGAAGGAGAAACTGAATGAATTTCGAATCTAATCACCGCCGATCCGTGACCGTTTTAAAGCCCTAGGTCACTTAGGGTTCATCTAATCTAAACTCTACGAGTTTAGCTACTCACATTCAATACAGGAGAATCGAAGACGAACAAAGAATACATCTCAGGTAGGAAAGACAGAGAAGAACTGTAAAACCTAATTTCGACGAATCCCCGAAGCTTCAATCTGCTGATCTTCAACTCCTAGCACTGGTTCTCCGAGATGGAAGGATGGCATCACGATCCTTTCCTGGCTCCTCGAACTCTTTTCACTCTTTCTCTCTCTAATCTAAGTCTTGGAATTTTCATCCAAAAAGTGTAAGTTATTAGATATCCCTCTTCAACCGGCCAATTTTAGTATTTAACTAAACTGATTTCTGCCTAATTTGCTGGAGTTTTGCGAAAACTTAAGAAGTTTTGCCGAAACTTCTTGTAAATGCTGGCTATTGATGATGGTCTCCTGTGATTTCGACTAGGAGTTTCGCCGAAACTTGGGGTTTTCGCTGAAAACTTCATCTTGTGAGCTCAGCGATTTTCTGGAGTTTTCGCCGAAAACTCTAAGGGTTTTTTCGCCGAAAACTCAAGTGTAAATTGGGGCAGGATTTTGGTTGACTTGCTTGACTTCTTTGATTGGTTCCGGTGCGATTCTTCTGGGTTCCAATGCCTTAGACACGTCCTTGGCTACTATATTTGGCGGCAAAGACCTGTGCTAACATGAAAACACTAGAAAACCATCAAATAGACCCGAAACGGGACAAGGTAACACAAATGGCACGAGATAGAGCAGTTGATTGAATATTCGCTATTCTACCCTAAAAACCATGTCTTAAGCAAGGAAATGTCGCTTAAATGAGGCTGATAATCACGTTAAATCGAGTGTCATCAAAATACCCCACACTTAAGCTTTTGCTTGTCCTCAAGCAAACTGAATAGAACACACTCACGTTCACAAATGATAAGATCGATTAATCGAAGTTCAAGCACACATAATGAATTATTAGACAGATAATGTCTAGAACACGAAACCTAGCATGCATACTGATCAGCTAAACAACCTGGTCTCACTAAAAACTGCACACGACGAGTAATAGTAACAAATTAAGCACGAATTTGACCTGACCGACCAGACTGCTCACACAGGAAATATTTAGTACAAAGGGAAAACTCTCACTCTCTGTGTTTAGGGACGTGTTTATGCTCTCAATCATTTTCTGTTACTGAGTTCTGTCATAAGTTTGCAATTCGACCACATCTCCACCACTGTGACAACACGAGGAACTAGTCAAGAAGGACTTCCCTGCTAGGACTGTAACGAATTCTACACTACAAGGGTTTATAATGAGATGGATGAATGGGATGTATGATGATGGCTTTGGTGCGGTGCAGCTTTCGACTAACTTCCCTCGAATCTAGCCTATGGCTTCCTACCGTCTAACCAGACACGGGTGGGATAATGTACGTTCGTCCTATGATACCCTCCAGCAACCTAGCACTTAATTTTCTTTACACATTTTTTTTCTGAATTTTCTTTTGACTTAGTTCTTCCATATGTAGGGAGAAGAACGTTATTGAACTTTGAAACTTTAGAACTTTTCTTTTTCTTACTTTTTCGAAATTTCTCTTTTTTTTCTGTGCCGATCCATACACCTGTGAACAACCTACAAATAACAAAAAACAAGCAAACCAGTGTAAAATCGAAGTGGATGGAGAAATGAAAGATGGAAGTTAGAAGAATAAAATGCCAGTTCTTCTTTCATACAATTAAAAGAAGTCCCCGGCAACGGCGCCAATTTGATGAACGCTGTAGAGCAGGTTTTGCAAATAACTACCAAGCTGTGAAGCTATGGTAGATCGTATTCCACGGGTCTTCTAATATTGACTACTTAAAGAAGCTGGCAAATCACTCAGGTTTAAACACTTCGTGCGTGGTGGAAGTTCCACGACTTCTAATCTATGAAAAAGCAATGAAATTAAAAATTTAAACTAAGAAACAGATTGGAAATTAGGGTTGAAAACAGAGATGACAGATGAACTTAGACTTCGAATCCCCCTTCGTTCACCAGAGCATAGGCAATCAACAGATCAGCGGATTTCAATTCTCATTCAATCAATTTCTAAGACACCACCATAACTCCTTACCCTTAGGTTTAAGACTGGCGAACGTTCGCTCTATCCGATCTAGCTACCAAGATTAATTAGCCGCCCGGGTACGGTCGCCTCTCGCAACGACTTAACTTAACTGGTGCAATTACTAATGATTTATGAGTTACTCTTGCAGTGGATTAACCTTAATTGGTTCCTACGAAGGCACACTCCAATGATTAGGTTAATTGTTCAATTTGATGTTTTAAAGTAAGGCGAGCGTTCGCTTCTATCCTTAGCTTAACAAGAATCTAATCTAGGTGATCAATCCAGACAAGAAACATGAACAATGAAGAACAAATCAAACATGAAAGAGAAACTGATTGAACTTTGAATCTAATCACCGCCGATCCGTGACCGCTTTAAAGCCCTTGGTCACTTAGGGTTCATCTAGTCTAAGCTCTAAGAGTTTAGCTACTCATGTTATTCACAAAATAATCAAAGACAGAAATAGAGTTCATCATACAGAGGAAGAACAGAAAAGGATCTGAAAAACCTAATTAAGACGACTCCGGCAGAACTTCGATCTTCGGTAAACTACAATCCTAGCTCCAAGTCTTCGAGATGGAAGGGATGGCGCCACAATCTCTTCTTGGCTCTTCGAACTCTAAACTCTCCTTCAGAACTCTTGAGAATTCTGAGAATTTCGGTATTAGTTGGTAATTTTGATTCTGAAAAGTAGTCTCCTCTTATTTGGGCCGCCGGTTAAGTATTTATACTTAACCTTAATACCGCCGGATTTTAACTAAGATTTTCGCCGAAAATATTATGGGATTTTCGCCGAAAATATTATGGATTTTCGCCGAAAAGTCCTTTGTAAAGTGGGTTGTCCGCCGGCTGGATTCTTCTGTAGTTTTCGGACCGTCGGTTCTCGGCGAAAACTTCATGTTTTGGCCGAAAACTTTACTTGGTTGAGCTCAGTCGGATTGTGCTTGGATTTTCGCCGAAAACCTTAGGTATTTTCGGCGAAATCTTCAGTGTAAAGCGGGGAGGAATTGGTTCAACTCAATTGGCTCCTTGGATCGATTCCGGTGCAATTCCTCGAGGTTCCAACGCCTTAGACACGTCCTTGGCTACTTTATTTGACGGCAAAAACCTGTGCTAACATAGAAACACTAGAAAACCATCAAATAGACCCAAAATGGGCCAAGGTAACACAAATGGCACGAGATAGGGCAATTGATTGAATATTCGCTATTCTACCCTAAAAACCATGTCTTAATCAAGGAAATGTCGCTTAAAATGAGGCTGATAATCACGTCAAATGAGTGTCATCAAAATACCCCACACTTAAGCTTTTGCTTGTGCTCAAGCAAACTGAATAGAAACGCTCATGTTCACAAATGATAAGATTGATCAAATTGAAGCTCAATCAAACACAATGAATTATTAGACAGATAATTCCTAGAACAAGAAACCTAACATGCATACAGATCAGCCAAACAACCTGGTCTCACTAATAAACTGCACACGACAAGTAATTGTAACCAATTATGCACGAATTTGACCTGACCGACCAGACTCCTCACACAGGGAAAAAATAGTACAATGGGAACTCTCACTCTCTGTGTTTAAGGACGTGTTTATGCTCTCAATCATTTTCTGTTACTGAATTCTGTCATAAGTTTGCATTTCGACCACATCTCCACCACTGTGACAACACGAGGAACTAGTCAAGAAGGACTTCCCTGCTAGGACTGTAACGAATTCTATACTACAAGGGTTTATAATGAGATGGATGATGGGAATGTATGATGATGGCTTTGTGCGGTGTAGCTTTCGACTAACTTCCCTCGAATCTAGCCTATGGCTTCCTACCGTCTAACCAGACACGGGTGGAATAGTGAACGCTTGTCCTATGATACCCTCAAGCAACCTACCACTTTATTTCTTTTCTTACACATTTTTTCTTTCTGACTTTGTTCTTCCATTTGTAGGGAGAAGAACGTTTTATTGAATCTAAACTTGAAACTTTTTCTGATTTTTTTTTGCTTTTTCTTCTTTTTCGAAATTTTCTTTTATTTCTCTTTTCTCTTTTTTTTCTTTGTGCCGATTCTTTCCTTTAGTTGCTAGAGGGGTTTACACGTCTGGACATAATAGCTAAGACCACCTGTTTAATGGTTATAGGCAGGTTACCACAAACCGACTTCGGTAGGTCAATCTAGAACTACAACCACAGGGGATCAACAGGGAATGAAAGAATGGGAAATGGCTGTAATGTATCATCGAACCGAAAGAACACGCCAAGCTCAAGGGTTTAAACCTAATGGATTTAACGTTTGGTAGGCTATCTGGCTTAGTAGCTGAATCTAGGTGCGCCTATCATTCTAGAACTCGTATCATCGTGTGGTCTCGAGTAGGTCTCATGCAAATTCGAACTCATTCAAGCAAACAGAAAATCACTCAAAAAGAATTGAAATTGCAAGTTATGTGCAATGGATCAAAAGTTCACTGATAGTCGGATTCGGTCATTTTCATGCAATCAAGGCTACAAACTACAAGTGTGATTTTAAAAATTATGTTCTGACCAGGCAATTTAGCATCAAAGTAAACACGTTGGTTCTCAAGTTCTAGGTTAAGCAGTCTAAGCATCATTATGAAGGATTGAACAACAACTTAACATCAAAAATCAAGAACTGAGCCATTTAATGCTAGAGAGACTGGACAGGAATCACGAGGCACTCAAAAATACAATCAAGGGCAATCAAGTTCATGCAAGGTTCTCTAGCATCCTACCCCACACTTAAATCGGACTGTGTCCTCACAGGACTAATTCTAGAGTTCAGAGTGAAGTAGAAGAACCTGGACCGAGATGGTTGGCGTAGGGGATGAGCACGGATCCTCGGAGCAGAGGGAATCTACCCAAGCGAAGCAAAGGGAATCTCCCAACTGCCTACAAAACAAAAACAAATGAAAGATAAAAAGGAAACCGGGACAAGTGTCCCGGATCCACACAGAAAAAAGTTGGATCGAAATCCGAAAAGAAGAAATAAAAAGAAAGGACAAGGAAAAGGACACCACCCGATCATGGCTGGTCAGGGCGTCGGGGGGTGGAAAGTGAAGGAAATCGCCGAGCTGACGTTGCCACGCCAGCTATGCCGCATACCGCTCGTCAGCGTGGTGCATGTGTTGCTGCATAATAGTCCATCTCGCCTCTTGAGCGGCGTTGTCAGTGATGCGCCACTCCTGGAGACGCTCATACAGCTCTCCAACATCCGCGGGGTGCAGTCGGTGCTGCTGGTGAGGCGCCTGGTATGGCACTGGAATGGGCGGCGGCGGCTGGCGTGCATATCCTGCCTGATGATGTGGTGAGGGTATATGATCATGGTATCTCGCCTCTGGCTGGAGATGCTGCTCCTCACATCATATTCTTCTTCCGACTCTTCCATATGCTGGAGGGGAGGATCTGCTGCTACCTGGGGACTGAGGTCCAGTTCGAGGTCGTACTCGACTGCCAAATCACCTCCAACAGTCGTACTCTGCGTCGTGGGATGTTCGGCCATATTCTTGGCTGAGACCGAATGAGATGATGAGTCGACCAACAAAGTTGCCTCCCAGGAGTGAGCGAGGTGGCCTCGACCTCTGAGTCTTCTGGCGGAATAAGCGTGCAAGCACCCATCCGGGATGAAGAGGATAACTCTCCAAGATGGCGCGGTGAAGAAGAAGCTCCTCTCGGCTGATATGGTGGCGGTCTTTCTCTGGAGCATACAAAAGAGAACGACGCCAAACCATGTGAATGAATTTATAGAGAGGGTGAGAGAGAGACTTAACTGAATTATGCTTCGTGGTTTGATTTCCGGGCACTCTAGTTATATGGCTCCAGAGCGCGTCATACTCCTCTCCGTCGCCATCGTTGTTCCCCCAACCGAGGTGATGACCCTTGTAGTGCTCGTGGGGAATCCCGAGACGAGCTGCAAACTCATCATATGTGAGTGTCCTGTAACCCCGCCCAGATAGAAGGTGACGACCTTCTTGTGCTGCCTGCTCTTGTGCTCGTCCAGATCGAACGTCGCCCAAAACTCCTGGAGAGCGACGTCTGGGAAGTCAGCGACTAATGTGGTCAGCTCCAGCAGTCCAGCATGTGTCAGTGCATCGAGCACGTTCTGGTGCCAGTCCTCATCGTGATCGAAGAGTGACTCCATAGATAGTGGGCGAACACCAGCTCCAGGAATATGCTCGAGCCGCTGGTATCCACTACAAGAAAATGACATCCTAACAGCGGATTTTTAGTGATTCTAACAGCGGATAGGCCGCTGCTAGAAATCCTAACGGCGGTTGCATATCCGTTGTTAGGTTGACTAACGTAAGGTGAGCTAACAGCGGATAAGCTGACCGCCGTTAAACCTAACAGCGGTTATGTCTAACAGCACTTAAATCCGCCGTTAGAATTCCGATCAGATTTTTTAAAAAAATGCAGAAACCTGCTCCAGGAGAGCAGGTTTTCTGCGTTCTTCTTCTTCCTTCTTTCTTCTTCTTCTGATCCTTCTTTCTTCCTCTTCTTCTTCTTTCTTCACCTTCCTTCTTCTTCTTCTTCTTTCTCCTTCCTTCTTCTTCTTCTTTTTCTTCTGATCCTTCTTTCTTCTCTTTCTTCTTCCTCTTCTTCTTCTTTCTCCTTCCTTTTCTGATCCTTCTTTCTTCCTCTTTCTTCTTGTTCTTCTTTTTCTTCTTTCTTCACCTTCCTTCTTCTTCTTCTTCTTTCTCCTTCCTTCTTCCTTCTTCTTCTCTTCTTATTTTCTTCTTTTTTCTCTATTCCAGATCTAGATTCTTCTTCTTCTTTTTCTTCTTCTTCTTTTCTATCTTCTTCTTCTTCTCATTCCTTTTTTTGTTCATTTCTTCTTCTTTCTTCTTTCTTCTTCATTCCTTTTTTTGTTCCTTCTTTTTTCTTTTTCTCCTTCTTCTTTGTTCTTCTACAAATCCTAAGAAAAAATTCCTAAGACACAAGAACAAAAACTAACAACAAATAAGAGAAAGAGAAGAGAAAAATAAGGGAGAAAGAAAAAAATCCGTAAGAAAATGTGATTGGCTGGGGTTGGGCACACGAATTGCCACATCAACAAAACCTAACAGCGGATAACCTAACAGCGGTTCATATCCGCTGCTAGGTTTCCCCCAAAAATTTTTATTTCCCGCTAAGGCGGGATATTTTGGCGCCCCCTAAATTAAACGGCTAACAGCGGATTTCTAACAGCGTTGTCTGTCCGCTGTTATCTAACAGCGGATTTTTAAAAATCCGCGTTAGACTTTTATTCTAACAGCGGATTTTTGTCCGCCGTTAGAAAATTGATGTTAAAATGCAATTTTCTTGTAGTGAGCGCTCGAAGTAGTACTGGGGTAGGCAAGCAACAGTGCGATGGTACCCCACCCGCCAGGGAAAGCTGGTGGAGGGCCCTGGACGTCGAGTGTGATGGGAGCGGGAACTCGGGAGCTGGAGGCGGTGTCAAGTCTCTGCTTGGTCCTGCGCTCATGAGTTACATTCCTAAGCCAGAAAACAAACCAGATTAGTCAAACTAAAACCCTACCCCACACTTAATAGAAAAACTCAATTTCACAAAGAAACGAGGAAAACCGAGTGGGGGTAAGCAAAGCAGATTAACTGGTAATCACAAACAATTAAAACACATGCTTAGGAACAGCCAGGATGGAATCATCATAATCAAAGTTCGGAAGTGAAACCGACATTCAATAAGTCAAAGTAATAGAACATTGAACCCTAATCATGGTAATACTAGCACAAAGCGGGAAATGACGGCATAGTGAATAACTCAGATGGCAAGCACAATAATACGAACGTGAATGAACACATATGGCATCCAAATGAACATAGACAAGTCAAGGTCAAACCGACATTTCTCATAAAGTCAACATCGCAAAGAACAGGTCTTAAGCATAGCAACACACGAACAATTGGTATTATAATTCAGCACAATACTCCCTAAGTATGCTAGATCAGTCCAAACCATTCAGCTAACCTTGTTCACACGAAATCAGTCGGCACGCAAATCGAGGCAAACTAAAAAGTCAACCGAAAGTCAACCCCGACGAAATTCAGCATTCAACATGTCAAAAGATTCGGAATGAAAAGTTCTACAACTTACCTTGAAGCCATGAGCGCTGAAATTGAACGGAGAAAGAGAAATCGGCGAAAAACTTGAAAATCTAGGGTTTGGCTGAACGGGAGCTCTAGAGCTCCGATTCGGACGATCTACGTCTTAAAATGATTTGAAGAGAGAGGGGAAGGGAGCGGCGGCAGTTGGCGATGGTGGCGGCGGCTTGTCGGATGGCAGCGGTCGAAAAATGGTATCGGCCGCGGGAGTTCTTTTAAACAGGGGGAGTTTTTGGCTATTTTTTCGAAATTAGAAAGTGAAGGGAGAGGAGGGTGACCGAGAATTTTAAAGGGAAGGTTGTTCCGATTTTCACTTGAGTTTTCGGCGAAAATAAGTGCAAGTTTTCGCCGAAAACCAAAGGCAAAACAGTCTGCCGGTTTTCAAAAACATTTTCGCCGAAAACTCAAGGAGTTTTCACCAAAAAGTTGAGTTAAAAACGTCTGGAAAACACAGTGGGATTTCAAAGGAATTTTCGCCGAAAATAGGGTGGGTTTTCGCCGAAAATTTTGACCTGTACGATTGAAAATATTTTCGCAATCCCGGCAAACTTCAGAAAATCACAGTTAAATCCACAAAAATCGGAACAACCTTAAACAACTTGCGATTAACACTATGACATACAGACTACATACGAAAAATAAGAAATCAAACAAACTGACACTTTTGGTTCCTCGAACTGACTCTAAAATACTAAGGTTGACACAAATGAAAAACTGACTCCAGCCGTGGGTTGCCTCCCACGAAGCGCTCTTTTATTAACGTCCTTGAGCTGGACGATACCTGGACGGTATTAGGAGACATCCCAACTCAGGTTCTCCTGAACGCTAGCGTCGGAGTTCATGAAGTAGAGCTTGGGGTATCTCCGCTAAGCACAAATTTCTTCCGTTAGCATGAGTGAGCTTAGTACACCCATCGGGAAGGTGATCAGTAACCTTAATGGTCGAACAGTTCTCTTGAGAGTTCATCCTTCTTGAGTGTTACGATGGAAGGAATGAGGAATGTCAGCTTCATCTTCTCCTTAACCTCCGGCTTCGCTTCACCGGGATCCATAGTCTTTGGAGTTTCTTTAGGAGATGCTTTCGGCTTCTCCTTCTTCTTTTGCTCATGCGTCGGTGGCTTGTCAGGAACTGGTGGCGTGGCTGGCTCGGAAGAAGACGGTGGAACAACTGGTCTCCAGACCATTTGAGTCTTCTTCTTTTGATTCTTTCCTCGTGGCCTACCGGACTCCTTGCTTGGCGGTTTAGAAGAGGCTTGCAGTTCCTTCGTCTTTGGCGGCTTCTGAACCAAAATTTCAGGCTTCTTCTTCACAACCTGTTGAACATCTGCAGCAACAACTGATCTAGAAACACTGGAAGAGACATCAGTAACGGAGTTGACCGGAGTCAACTCCACAGTTTCAACAGCTAGACAGTGAGATTCTTCATTCTTAGGAGCATATTTCATACCGTCCTTAAGACGGAATGTTATCGTTTCCCTACCAACCCTCAAAGTCAAAGAACCATTCGGAATATTAATTTGCATTCCGGATGTTTCCATGAAAGGTCGACCTATAAGAATGGTAGAATCCTCTTCACTAGTATCTATGATCACGAAGTCAGCTAGGAAAGTGAAAGGACCACATTTAGTAACAACGTCTTTGATTTCTCCCCTAGGGGTTTTCAATGATCTATCAGCAAAGGCAAGTTGTATGCTATCGGTTCAAGTTTCCCTAGATTCAATTTCTCATACAGACTCATAGGCATAACGTTAACAGACGCGCCTAGATCAACCAAACAACGCTCTATCTCAACACATCAATGACTAGAGGTAGAGTGAAAGAACCAAGATCAGAACACTTAGCTGGATATGGAGAGGAAGTTTTCTTGCTACGAATGTCAGGATATCCTTCTTTGCTCCCCTTCATGCCAGTCTCGATCCTCGCATTTGGCAGCATTGCTCTTGGAAAAGGGGGCTTCACATAGTACAGAGCAAGAGGAGGATCATACTCCTTAGGCGCCACTTTCTGTGCTTCCTTCTTCTCCGGAGTTTCAGGGATCCTGCATAAATCAGAGGAAACATTAGTAGGTGGATCAGTAAAATCTTGACCAGTTACCATCTTGGCTTGCTCTTTTCTCGGATTCAGCTCTGTCTGGCTTGGAAGTTGGCCAAATGGTTGACCAGATGCTAGCATGCTCGAGATGTGGTTCACAGCTTGCTCAATTCTTTGACCGGATGCGATCTGTTCTTGATTGAGAAGAGCTTGAGCTTTGAACTGACTATCATGATCATCAAGTCTGGTGATGATCTGACTAAGCTTTTTGTCCAGGTCACTGACGTTGTTCTCCTTCTGGTGCTGCTGACATGTATAGGTGTTATTCAAATATTGATTCTGGCGATTGCCAGGAGCAGTTCCATAGTTGCCCGGATTGCGGTGTGGCGGCTGATAGACACCTCTCGGTGGATGGTTAGGCTTCTGATCCTGAGCTGGACCAGCAGGTCGTTATTCTGGTTCTGGTTATGGTTGGCGCCATTATTGTAGGGAGGTCTGTCTTGATAATTCCCTTGTTGCCTGAAGTTGCGGTAGCCAACATAACCATTGTGATTGTTGTTGAAGCCTTGTTGAACAAAATTGACTTCTTCGGCGGACCAGACTTCTGTCTTACCAAAATTCTGGCATCGGGCTCCATTATGCGCACAAGCTCCACACCATTCGCAATCAGCAACATAGACAGAAGCTGCTGGCGACTTGATTGGTGTGGTAGACTTCTTCAGATGCTTCTCTACTTCTGCCTTGATAGTAGCTTCGAGATCGATCTTGCTCCTTGATCCTTCAAATTGTCGTTCCCAGTTCCTTGACTTGGAGGCACAGTTCGCAAAATGAAGAAGAGCAGCTTCAGGTGTAAGTGTAGTGCAATCCCCTTCAGCTAGGGAATTGACCCACTTGGCGATTCTTCTCGAAGACCTCGAGCAAAGATTTCAGCTAACTGCCTCTGCTCAAACCCTGATGAGGACAGTTGTAGAGAAGTTCTTGGAATTGATTCCAAGTATCATATAGGCTTACGCCTTCCTTCTGAGAGAATCTAGCGATGCTGTCCTTGAAGGCTGTTGTTCTGGCAGGAGGGAAGTACTCTTCGACGAAGTCCTGAGCAAGAGTATCCCAATTAGTGTAATATCCAGGTGGTTTGCCAGTAAGCCACCTTTTAGCTGCGCCTTTCAGAGAGAACGGGAAAGCTCTCAAGCAAAGAGTGTTCTTGTCGAGGTTTCCGTTCTTGAAAGTGCTACAGAGATCAAGGAAATCCGCCAAATGTGTGCACGGATTGTCTAGTGGCCTGCCTTCAAACTATAGATCCCTAGAGATCATAGTCAAGAATGGAATCTTGATCTCATATTCAGGATCTCCTTCAATGCGCGGCACGGCAATAGAAGATCGAACGCTAGTCATGCTCGGCTTGTTGTAGTCAGCTAGACTCTTCTGTGCTACTGGTGATGGTGGTGGTGGTGGTAAATCACCGCCTGGTGGTGGTAACTGATCATCCATGGTAGGAGATGAAGGAGGTGAAAGTGACTCGGTGTATGAAGCGGATGAAGATGACGGTGAAGATGAGATGAGGAACTCTCCTTCAGTTCCTCGATCTTGATTGGAGTGACGGTTGGAGGTGGATTGGTTCTGTCTCTCTTCAGAATCTGTGATTGTCGAGGTGGAGCAGAACTCCCTGGTCTCTCTATGCTCTTAGCCTTGTCGGTTTAAGAGCGAGTCCAAGGGCGGCGATGCATACACCTGTGAACAACCTACAAATAACAAAAAACAAGCAAACCAGTGTAAAATCGAAGTGGATGGAGAAATGAATGATGGAAGTTAGAAGAATAAAATGCAGTTCTTCTTTCAAACAATTAAAAGAAGTCCCCGGCAACGGCGCCAATTTGATGAACGCTGCAGAGTAGGTTTAGCAAATAACTACCAAGCTGTGAAGCTAGGGTAGATCGTATTCCACGGGTCTTCTACTATTGACTACTCAAAGAAGCTGGCAAATCACTCAGGTTTAAACACTTCGTGCGTGGTGGGAGTTCCACGACTTCTAATCTATGAAAAAAGCAAGGAAATTAAAAATTTAAACTAAGAAACAGATTGGAAATTATGGTTGAAAACAGAGATGACAGACGAACTTAGACTTCGAATCCCCCTTCGTTCACCAGAGCATAGGCAATCAACAGATCAGCGGATTTCAATTCTCATTCAATCACGTTCTAAGACACCACCATAACTCCTTACCCTTAGGTTTAAGACTGGCGAACTTCGCTCTATCCGATCTAGCTACCAAGATTAATTAGCCGCCCGGGTACGGTCGCCTCTCGCAACGACTTAACTTAACTGGTGCAATTACTAATGATTTATGAGTTACTCTTGCAGTGGATTAACCTTAATTGGTTCCTACGAAAGGCACACTCCAATGATTAGGTTAATTGTTCAATTTGATGTTTTAAAGTAAGGCGAGCGTTCGCTTCTATCCTTAGCTTAACAATAATCTAATCTAGGTGATCAATCCAGACAAGAAACATGAACAATGAAGAACAAATCAAATATGAAAGAGAAACTGATTGAACTTTGAATCTAATCACCGCCGATCCGTGACCGCTTTAAAGCCCTGGGTCACTTAGGGTTCATCTAGTCTAAGCTCTAAGAGTTTAGCTACTCATGTTTTTCACAAAATAATCAAAGATAGAAATAGAGTTCATCATACAGAGGAAGAACAGAAAAGGATCTGAAAACCTAATTAAGACGACTCCGGCAGAACTTCGATCTTCCGGTAAACTGCAATCCTAGCTCCGAGTCTTCGAGATGAAGGGATGGCGTCAAGATCTCTTCTTGGCTCTTCGAACTCTAAACTCTCCTTCAGAACTCTTGAGAATTCAGAGAATTTCGGTATTAGTTGGTAATTTTGATTCTGAAAAGTAGTCTCCTCTTATTTGGGCCGCCGGTTAAGTATTTATACTTAACCTTAATACCGCCGGATTTTAACTAAGATTTTCGCCGAAAATATTATGGGATTTTCACCGAAAATTCCTTTGTAAAGTGGGTTGTCCGCCGGCTGGATTTTTTGTAGTTTTCGGACCGTCGGTTCTTGGCGAAAACTTCATGTTTTCGCCAAAAACTTTACTTGGTTGAGCTCAGTCGGATTGTGCTTGGATTTTCGCCAAAAACCTTAGGTATTTTCAGCGAAATCTTCAGTGTAAAGCGGGGCAGGAATTGGTTCGACTCGATTGGCTCCTTTGATCGATTCGGTGCAATTCCTCGAGGTTCCAACGCCTTAGACACGTCCTTGGCTACTTTATTTGACGGCAAAAACCTGTGCTAACATAGAAACACTAGAAAACCATCAAATAGACCCGAAACGGGCCAAGGTAACACAAATGGCACGAGATAGGGCAATTGATTGAATATTCGCTATTCTACCCTAAAAACCATGTCTTAAGCAAGGAAATGTAGCTTAAAATGAGGCTGATAATCATCGTCAAATCGAGTGTCATCAGGCAGCGTCCAGGATGACGGCATGGGGTCGAAGAGGAGAGCGAACTCATGTATGGTCTTCTCATGTCGTACACCACCAAGGCGGAAGGAAACAAACTTCTGACAGCTGTTGGGTATTGGCGTGTGGCCTCAAATGAGCTCCAGAACTCTTGAAGGGCGACCAGAGGGTAAGGCGAACCAAGAGTGGTCAGGGATCGCAAGCCGGCTTGGCTAAGGGCGAGGTCGATGATGGAGTGCCAAGCTGGATCGTGGTTCTTGAGACTATCTAAGGAGAGAACTGCCAACTTGGCCGGAGGGATGTCTTTGA
Source organism: Linum lewisii (assembly GCA_034768395.1). NCBI lineage: Eukaryota > Viridiplantae > Streptophyta > Magnoliopsida > Malpighiales > Linaceae > Linum > Linum lewisii. The sequence continues at coordinate 44,602,412 of CM068300.1, forward strand.
TCTTCTGATACACCTCCAATTGGTGTGGCTCAAGGGCAACGATAAATGGATACAGGGCCCCAGTGGCGGTGGCTAGAGCACTCAAAATTGGGATCACTGGGCTGGTACAGCCTGCGGGACCAAGGTCGCAGCAACTGGTACCGCGGCAGATGGTGCGGGCGGCCGAGAGGATTGAGCCTTTCCCCGGCGAGCCTTGCATCGTTGCTCTCTATCTGCACTGGTGGTCTTGAAACGCTTTGGATTCTTGTAATACACAACTCAGAGCAGACCAGAATTAGATGACAAAAATCCTACCCCACACTTAGTTTGAAACCACAGTTCTGGGAAGAATGAAGCGAACGAGTGGGGGTAAGCAAATAAGCTGATGTACCACAATTTCAACGCATAGTAGAAAGGAAACGGCCAGCATGCAGGGTAAAAATGGCATTCAATCACCAAGTATGTGAAATGACACAGTTCGACGAACGCAAAGCACAAGACAATTCATCGGCACAAGAGCAAACGAAAATCATCCACGAGGGCAAAATAGATCAAAAGTACCCCAAAAGGCGAGCCAGAACACACCGAAACAGCAAACACGCAATTCAAGGAAAATCAAAAAGTCAACCAGAGTCAAACATGCCGAAAACTGAAAGTCAATATGCCAAAAGATTCAAAAGCAAGGGTTGAACAACTGACCTGGAGGACATGACTCGAGAAAACGATTGGAACTCCGGGAAATCGACCAAAAGATTGAAAACTCGTTTCGGATGGAACCGGAGCTGTGGAGCTCCGATTCTAGGGCTCTAGGCTGAAAATGACCAAGGAAGAGGAGGGAGGGGGGTCGGCGGTGGCGATTGATTGGCGGGCGGCGAAGGAAGTAGGGCGGCAGCTAGGGCGATCGGTGAACAGAGAGAGAGACTGTGGCGGGGTGAGAGTTTTCGGGAGGGGTCACGAAAAACATAGGCCGACTAAGGATTTATACTGGCGGAAAAAAAACCAAAATTGTCGGCAAAAAACTGTAGAATTTTTGGCGAAAATTCCTCTTGGAAACACAAATTGAGGATTTTTCGGTGAAAATCCCCTCACAGAACAAAACGACTCGGTTTAAATCAAAAAAAAATCGGGAGAAGTCTATTTTTTCGGCGAGAACTCTTCGGTGGCGAGAAACAGGAGGATCAGGGGATTTAAAAGACAGAGTTTTCGGCGAAAACTCATTTGAAAATCGGACGCTGGTAGTTTTTTTTATAAAGAAAACGACTCGAAACGAAAACAAACTGACTCCAGCCGTGGGTTGCCTCCCACGAAGTGCTCTTGTTTAACGTCCGTGAGCTGGACGATACCTGGATCGGCGTTATGGGGTAAAGTAGTGCACATCGATGAGGGAAACGGCTAAGCCCTGTAGGTATTTCTTGAGCCTGTGACCGGTGACCATGAATGGCTCTTGACCGTGGCCTTTAATTAGGACGCTGCCCAGGGACAATTAACGAACCACGGTATAGGGGCCGGACCATCAGGATTTCAGTTTACCCGGGAAGAGCTTCAACCGAGAGTTATATAAGAGGACTTCATCTCCGGGGTAGAATTGCTTGATTGTTTTCAATTGGGAGTCATGAATTCTCTTGGTGCGCTCCTTGTAAAGCTTCGTGCTCTCATACGCAGTGGAGACGGTTTCTTCAAGCTCAGCGATCTGGTCGTGGCGCTTATTACCTGCTACTGCATAACTCATATTCAACTTTTTATTAGCCCAAAACGCCTTGTGCTCAAGCTCAACTAGTAAATGGCATGCCTTTCCATAGACCAGCTGATACGGTGATGTACCGATGGGAGTCTTGTAGGCAGTTCGATAAACCCATAAGGCATCATTGAGTTTAGATGACCAGTCCTTGCGGGACCGGCCAACTGTCCTATCAAGAATTTGCTTGAGCTCACGGTTCGTCACTTCCGCTTGACCATTAGCTTGAGCATGGTAAGCTGTGGACATTCGGTGGGTGACGCCAAAGCGTTTGCACACCCAGTCGAAATGTCCATGGAAGTGAGTAACCCTATCGCTTATGATAAAGCGAGGTGAACCTTTTTTTTTGAAATTTGCGAGGTGAACCCTAAAGCGAGGTGAACCAAAACGAGTGAAAAGACGTGTAAGGAACCGACCCACCACTCTTGAATCGTTAGTGGGTAGAGCTTCAGCTTCAGCCCACTTAGAAACATAATCAACGGCCACTAGAATGTACTTGTTACTGTTGGAGGGTGTGAACGGACCCATAAAATCAATTCCCTAGACATCAAAAATTTCAACAGTTAGAGAAACAATTTGGGGCATCTCATTACGGTTAGAGATATTACCTGATCGTTGGCAAGCATCACAATGACGAGCAAAAGCGTCACAATCACTGAAGATTGAAGGCCAGTAAAAACCAGTTTCAAGTACCTTTCTTACAGTGCGGTTGCCGCCGAAGTGTCCTCCAAACTGGCCCTCATGGCACTTACGCATGATGTCAGCCGCTTCGATGTAAGAGACACATCTTTGGATCATTCCGTCGGTACTAATGCGGTATAAAAGGGCTCATCCCAGAAGTATGACTTGGCTTCTTTAAAGAGCTTCTTGCGTGCATTATAGTCTAGCTCATGAGGTATTATGCCGTGAGAGCGATAATTAGCTAGGGTGGCATACCAGGGTTCATCTGAATCAGTTGCGTCACTTAGCTCTTGAGCGTGAGTGATTGCCCAGGGCTCGATGGCTATGCTGTTGACCTGTTCATAAATTTCAACACACAACAATTCGTCAGGGAAAGAATCATTGATAGGGGTAGTAGTAGACTTACCTGTCTGTGATTCCTCGAGTCGAGAGAGGTGGTCGACTGCTAGGTTCTCAGCTCCCTTCTTGTCTTTAATCTCTATGTTGAACTCTTGTAGAAGGAGGATCCGCCAGATGAACCTTGGCTTCGAATCTTACTTGGCTAACAGATGGCGCAGAGCAGCATGATCTGTATAGACGATGGTGTGTGAAAGAACCAGGTACTGTCTGAACTAGTCGAAGGAGAAGACGATAGCTAGGAGCTCTTTCTCTGTAGTGGTATAGTTCCTCTGAGCATCGTTAAGCGTCTTGCTAGCAAAATAGATGGGATGAAACCTCTTTTCTTTTCTCTGTCCAAGAACTGCACCAACGGCAAAGTCGCTAGCATCGCACATGATCTCGAATCGAAGATTCCAATCTGGTGCTGTAAGAATTGTTACGGTAGTGAGTCTAGTCTTCAGGGTCTCAAAGGCTGCAAGACAAGCTTTATCAAAAATAAAAGGAACATCTTTCTCTAGAAGCTTGATCATAGGGAGAGTGATCTTGGAGAAGTCTTTGATAAATCTCCGGTAGAATCCAGCATGACCGAGGAAGCTTCGAACTGTCTTGACCGAGGTCGGAGCGGCAAACTAGCGATGGTTTCAAGCTTGGCACGATCAACTTCTATTCCAAGCTTAGAGATCCTATGGCCAAGAACAATGCCTTCGGTAACCATAAAGTGACATTTCTCCCAACTAAGAGCAAAGTTGGTTTCCTCACAACGAGCTAGCACCTTGTCCAGGTTTGCCAGGCACTTGGAAAATCAGTCTCCATAGACGGAGAAGTCGTCCATGAATACCTCCACCACATTCTCTACTAGATCTCTGAATATAGCAAGCATGCATCTCTGAAAAGTAGCGGGAGCAATACATAAACCAAAGGGAATACGATGATAAGCAAACGTACCAAACAGGCATGTGAAAGTCGTCTTCTCTTGATCGTTGAGCTTGATGGGGATCTGAAAGTAACCGGACATCCCATCTAAGAAACAGTAGTAGTCATGACCAGCCAACCGTTCTAGCATCTGATCAATGAACGGCAGTGGGAAGTGGTCCTTCTTTGTGGCGTCATTAAGTCATCGATAATCGATACAGACTCGCCATCCGGTAATCGTGCGAGTGGGAATGAGCTCACCCTTCGAATTAGGGATGACTGTGATTCTTCCTTTCTTCGGGACAACCTGAGTTGGACTGACCCAAGGACTGTCGGCAATAGGGTAAATGATACCAGCATCCAAGAGCTTAAGGACTTCTTTCTTCACAAATTCCTGCATCAGAGGGTTTAATCGGCGTTGTGGTTGTCTGACTGGTTTGAACTCTTCATCTACAACTATCCAATGCTTGCAGAAGGTTTCAGAGATGCCTCTGATGTCGGCCAACTGCCAAGCAATGGCTCAGACATGCTTCTTGAGTAGCCTGATTAGTTGTTCTTTCTGCTCGGGAGATAAACTCGAATTGATGATGACCGGCAACTGGCATTCCTTCCCCAGGAATGCATATTCCAGATGGTCAGGCAGTTCCTTTAAGGCGAGTTCATGTGGGTTCTCGTATGAGGTAGTGATCTGACTTGATTTTGGGTCAATGTGTGCAGGCGCAGAAGTGGTTGTGGATGTCATTTTCCGATCGTCTAACTCGTCCTGCCACAGGCGCTACAATGGATCTTCTAGTGCACTGTTAATTCCTGAAATCAAGCACAACTCTAGTGGATCACTAGATAAGGCGTTAATGATGAAGTTGGCCGAGGCCAACTCCATTGAATCAACAGTATAACAATTATCATCTTGAGCAACAGAATATCTCATGTTATCCTTAATGCGGAAGGTAACACTTTCCTGTCCTACACATAAAGTCAACAAGCCTTGTTTGCAGTTGATATTCGCACCAGCAGTTGTTAAGAAAGGTCGGCCTAAGATAAGTGTTCCGTCTAACTCTCGGGTATTCAGAACAACGAAATCTGCAATTATGGCAAAAGGACCACAACAAACAGCTACATCTTCTATTATACCCCTAGGCAGTTTGACAGACCTATCGGCTAACACGAGATGCAAAGTAAGTGGTTTTAATTTCCCTAGGTTTAACTTTTCATAAAGATAAACAGGCATAACATTAATAGAAGCACCAGAATCAGCCAGACTATGGTCAATTTTAATACAATTAATGACGCATGGTAATGTAAAAGGACCGGGATCAGAACACTTAACTGGCGGTGGTGGCGGCTGGCGCATGCGAGACGGAGTACCAAAGAGAGAAGACGCATTCGTTAGTAAGCGTGACAGAGTACGCCTCTCCGTTCTTCACCTTCTTCACGAGATCCTTAAAGAATTTCCCAAGTGGTGGTATGATCTCTACAGCCTCAGTTACTGGTATCTTGATCTCTGCAGTCTTATGAACATTGTACCACTTCTTATACTAGGTGTCGTGATCCTTGGCTTTGCTCATCGCAAATTTTGGGAAGGGGATCCGAGGTATGTATGGCGCTAAGACGGGCTCAGGGGCTGTCTTGGGAAGAGGAGCTGGTGCTTCTTCTTCCTCTTCTGTGATATCTTCAATCTCTGGCATATCCATGGCAGCAGTATCTGGTGTCATGTCAGGTTCTGGAGCCTTTGGATCGGTTGTTTGCTTGCCGCTTGATGAACTGCAGAATAGCGGTCGATCAAATAACTACCAAGCTGTGAAGCTAGGGTAGATCGTATTCCTGGGGTTTCCTCTACTTCCTTACTCAAAGTTGTTGGCAAAATAATTCAAGGTTAAACACGTTGTGCGTGGTGTGAGTTCCACGTCTTCTATACTAAAATGCAAAGATAAATTGAAATGAAATTAAAGCAAAGAAAGATTGAAGATTGATTGATTGACCAGAAGGACGACAGACAAACTTAGACTTCGAATCCCCCTTAGATTACCAGAGCAACAGCAGTCAACAGACCAGCGATTTTCGATTCTAGTTCATTCAGTTCACAAACACCACCATAACTCCTGACCCTTAGGTTTAAGACTGGCGAACGTTCGCTCTATCCGATCTAGCTACCACGATTAATTAGCCGCCCGGGTACGGTCGCCTCTCGCAACGACTTAACTTAATTGGTGCAAATTCTAATGATTAATGAGTTACTCTTGCAATGGATTAACCCTAATCGGTTCCTACGAAAGGCACACTCCAATTATAAGGTTAATTGTTCAACTTGATGTTCTAAAGTAAGGCGAGCGTTCGCTTCAATCCTTAGCTTAACAAGAATCTAATCTAGGTGGCCAAACCAGACAAGAAACATAGAGAACGAAGAACAAATCAAACATGAAAGATGAAACTGAATGAATTTCGAATCTAATCACCGCCGATCCGTGACCGCTTTAATCCCTGGGTCACTTAGGGTTCATCTAATCTAAGCTACACGAGTTTAGCTACTCATATTCAATACAGAAGAATCGAAGACAGACAAAGAATACATCTCAGGTAGGGAAGACAGAGAAGAACTGTAAAACCTAATTTCGATGACTCCTGGCAGCTTCAATCTGCTGGATCTTCAACTCCTAACACTGGCTCTCCGAGATGGATGGATGGCGTCACGATCCGTTCCTGGCTCCTCGAACTCTATCCACTCGTTCTCTCCCTTTCTCAGTCTTAGGATTTTTCTCTTTTTTTTTGTCTGTGTGTGATAATGATTTTTTTTTAGTTATCCGCGTGTTTCAGTATTTATACCTAACCGGCGATTTCTGAATTTCCACTGGGATTTTCGCAAAAATCCAAGGATATTTTCGGCGAAAATATCTGTTTAAATGTGGCTTCATCCCGCTGTTTCTTCCGGTTGGTTCTGCTTGGGGTATTCGCCGAAGATGCTTATGAATTTCCGCCGAAGACTTCCTCTCGATCGTGTCAGTGGATTCTTCTTTCGTTTTCGGCGAAAACCCAAGGGTATTTTCGCCGAAAATATATGTGTAAATGGGGCAGGAATTCTTTTGGGTTGAACGACTTTTCTGGCTGATGCGGGTGTGATTCCTCGGGGTTCCAGTGCCTTAGACACGTCCTTGGCTACCACATTTGATGGGAACACCTGTGCTAACATGAAAATACTAGAAAACCATCAAATAGACCCGAAACGGGCCAAGGTAACACAAATGGCACGAGATAGGGCAATTGATTGAATATTCATTATTCTACCCTAAAAACTGTGTCTCAAGCAATGAAATGTCGCTTAAATGAGGCTGATAATTACGTTAATTCGAGTGTCATCAAAATACCCCACACTTAAGCTCTTGCTTGTCCTCAAGCAAACTGAATAGAAATGCTCATGTTCACAAATGACAAGATCGATCAAATTGGAGTTCAATCAAACACAATGAATTATTAGACAGCTCGATCCTAGAACAAGAAACCTAACATGCATACAGATCAGCCAGACTGCCTGGTCTCACTAGTAAACTGCACATGACAAGTAATTGTAGCCAATTATGCATGAATTTGACCTGACCGACCAGACTCCTCACACAGGAATTATTTGGTACAATGGGAACTCTCACTCTCTGTGTTTAAGGATGTGTTTCTGCTCTCAATCATTCTCTGAATTCTGTCATAAGTTTGCATTTCGACCACATCTCCACCACTGTGACAACACGAGTATCTAGTCAAGAAGGACTTCCCTGCTAGGACCGTAATTTATTCTACACTACTTGGGTTTATGATGCGATGGATGATGGGAATGCATGATGATGGCTTGGTGCGGTGTAGCTTTCGACTAACTTCCCTCAAATCTAATCTGTGGCTCCCTACTGTCTAACCAGACACGGGTGGAATAGTGAACGCTCATCCTTTGATACCCTCAAGCAACCTAGCACTTACTCTTTTTCTTTACACGATTTTTCTTTTCTTTTCAACTTTTCTTTTGACTTCGTTCTTCCATTTGTAGGGAGAAGAACGTTTTATTGAACTAGAAACTTGAAACTTTTCTCTTTTTCTGCTTTTTCTCTCTTCTTTTTTTCGAATTTTTCTTTCTTTTGTGCCAATTTTCTTTTAGTTGCTAGAGGGGTTTACACGTCTGGACATAATAGCTAAGACCACCTGTTTAATCGCTATAGGCAGGTTACCACAAACCGACTTCCGGTAGGTCAATCTAGAACTACAACCACAGGGGATCAACGGGGAAATGAAAGAATGGGAAATGGCTGTAATGTATTATCGAACCGAAAGAACAGGCCAAGCTCAAGGGTCTACACCTAATGGATTTTATCGTTAGGTAGGCTATCTGGCTTAGTAGCTAAATCTAGGTGCCCCTATCATTCTAGAACTCGTGTCATCGTGTGGTCTCGAGTAGTCTCATGCAAATTCTAACTCATTCAAGTAAACAGAAAATCACTCAGAAAGAATTAAAATTGCAAGTTACGTGCAATGGATCAAAGGCTCACAGTTGGTTTGCTAGTCGGATTCGGTCATTTTCATGCAATCAAGGGCTACAAACTACAAGTGTGATTTTAAAATTCTGTTCTGACCAGGCAATTCAGCATCAAAGTAGACAAGTTGGTTTTCAAGTTCTAGGTTAAGCAGTCTAAGCATCATTATGAAGGTTTGAACAACAACTTAACCTCAAAAATAAAAAACTGAGTCATTCTATTGCTAGAGAGACTGGACAGGAATCACGAGGCACACAAAGATATAGGCAATCAAGATCATGCATGGTTCTCTAACACCCTAGCCCACACTTAGACTGTTCTGTGTCATCACAGGACCAAACTAAAGTAGAGAGAAACGAAGAACCTGGAGGGTGAAGGGCGTGTAGTGGATGAACGCGGAGAGTCCGGAGGGAGCGGAGTAGCTACTCAAGTTCCTACAAAAAACAAAAACAATAAAAAGATCAAAAGGATACTAGGACAAGTGTCCCAGATCCACACAGAATAAAATTGGGGCGAAACTCGAAAAGAAGAAAGAAAAGAAATGGAAAAGATAGAAACAACCTGATCATTGTTCCGCGGGAGGGGGCGGAGGTGGGGTGGGAATGGAGGAAATGGTGAAACGCTGCTCCATCTGCTGTCGCCATGCGATGTTATCTGTACGTGCGGCTGCCTGGTCGGCCATGAATTGCTGGAGAATGGACCAACGCTCGTTCTGAGTTTCTTCATGTGCTACTCGGTCATTCTGCCATTGAAGCGAACCAGCCGAGTAGTCTAGCTGCCATTTCTCAATAGCGCCAGCCTCTCATTCATCTCCGCGGTGATTTGCGCTCGCGACGGCGGGGCTCAACTGACTGGGGAAGCGTGAGGGAGCCTTGTGCAATGCTCAAAATCCGCTGAAAGGTCGATGCCCCGTGCTATGGCGAGTTCAGCACCTATATGCTCAACCGGGACACGAGGGATGTCGGGGCCCCATTTGTCACCGAGCTGGAGATTGTCGATCAGAAGTGAAATGAAAGGTCCCCCTGGAAGCTCAGAGGGAAGCTTCTTGGTGGTAGTGCGCTTGTGAAAGAATCGTGCAAGCCACCATCCGGGATGCAGGTTGGCATCCTCCTCTAAAGCACGGAATAATACGAGCTCCTCCAAAGAAACATGGTGACGGCTCGTCTTGCTGCAATAACACAGAGATTGCACCCAAACATAATGTAAGAATTTAAGAATAGGGTGAAAGATGTCACCGACCGTGGGGTTGACGATAGGTGAGATCTCATCTGCGCAGGAGGCCCATCTCCACACGTCTGGGTAAGGAGCACTCGTGATGGAGTATGTGTCCTTGAAGCCAGCGGATGTTGTATTGAGGTTGACGTGCGGATCCAGCAGGTGGCCGAACTCGAGAATGGACTTCTCGTGAAGAACACCACCGAGGCGGAAGGATACGAATTTCTGCTCACGTATGGGCTTCGGGGTGAGGCGCCGGAACGAGCTCTAGAACTCTTGAAGAGCGACAAGCGGGTAGGGGGAACCATGAGCGGTCAGCACTCGTAAACCGGCTTTATGAAGGGCGGTGTCGATGGTGGAGTGCCAAGCCGGATTGTGCGCCTTGAGACTGTCTAGAGAAAGAACTGCCACCTTGGCCGGAGGAATGTCTTTGATCTTCTGAAAGATCTCTAGTTGGTGCGGTTCCAGAGCTGCAATGAAAGGGTGTAGGGCCCCATTGGCTGGTGCAGGAATAGATGAGATAGGAGTCACAGGGGTCGGTGCATTCTCGGGGACGATGGCCACTACCCTCGATGTTTGTGCAGCTGGTGCGGGCGGTCGGGAGGGTGGTGTCCTGTTCTGGCGAGCTGAGGATCGTTGCGCTCTATCTGCACTGGTAGTCTTGAAACGTTTGGGAGCCCTGTAAAACACAACTCAGGAAAGACCAGCATCAGAAAACAAGAATCCTACCCCACACTTAGGTTGACAAGCGGGGGCAAGCAAATAAAATCGAGAGAGCACCGAATCGAGATATAGCAGTAAAGAACGGTGAATCAATTAAGCAAGCATGCGGAATGGAATGATTCAATAACACGATACACAGACAACAAGTCACGAGCCCTAAAAGGGTCACAAAGAAATGCCAGAACCTAGCCAATTGACACCGACATAGCAATAAAGTAAATCGAGGGATAACCAAAAAGTCAACCAAAGTCAACCATGCCGAAAACCAAAAGTCAAAAAGCCAAAAGATTCACAATCAAGGGCTGAACAACTAATCGTGAAGACATGACTCGAGAAAACGATTGGAAATCCGCGAAAATGACGTAAAGAGCTTGAAAACTAGGTCGGGAGGAACCGGAGCTGTGGAGCTCCGATTCTAGGGTTTGAACCGAGGGCTAGGCAAGGGAGAGGGGCGGCGGTCGGCGGCCGAAAGGGGCAGCGGTGGCTAGGCAATCGGCGGGCAGGTGGCAGCGGTCGGGCGGCAGCGGGTTTCAAAACAGTGGGGAGAGGGAATCGGTTGAAGTTTTCGGGTGGAGAAGCGAAAATATGAGGGAAGGGAGCCGCTTAAATAGGCGTCGGCAGCACAACATTTTTGGCGAAAAAGAGTGGTTATTTTCGGCGAAAAGTTCCTTTATAATGAAAATCCGGTTCGGCAAAAATGGATGGAGTTTGCGGTCGAAAAGTTGGAACAGGAGGAACAGGGAGTTTTACAACCAAAATTTTTGGCGAAAATATTGGTACATTTTCGCCGAAAATATGCTTGAAAACGGCGCAGTGTTTTTTTTTTTTTTGAAACAAAGGGTTTCAAAACAAAACGACTCAAACTGAAAATAACTGACTCTAGCCGTGGGTTGCCTCCCACGAAGCGCTCTTGTTTAACGTCCGTGAGCCAGACGATACCTGGATGCAGATCACGGACCCGTCGTGAAGTAGTGCACGTCGATGGAAGAGACCGCTAATCCTTGCAGGTACTTCTTAAGCCTATGCACGTTGACCACAACGGCTCTTGATCGTGCAATTTAATTTAGAGACGCTGCCTAAGGGTGTCTGCCGAACCACGGTATAAGGGCCGGACCAACGGGACTTCAGTTTACCCGGGAAGAGCTTCAATCGAGAGTTATATAAGAGGACTTCTTCTCCAGGGTAAAACTGCTTGATCGTTTTTAGTTGAGAGTCATGAATTCTCTTCGTGCGCTCTTTGTATAGCTTCGTGCTCTCATAAGCGTGGAGACGGTGCTCCTCAAGCTCAGCGATCTGGTCATGGCGGTTATTACCTGCTACTGCATAGCTCATATTCAACTCTTTGTTAGCCCAGAATGCCTTGTGCTCAAGCTCAACTGGTAAATGACATGCCTTGCCATAGACCAGCTGATACGGTGAGGTACCGATGGGAGTCTTATAGGCAGTTCGATAAGCCCATAAGGCATCATGAGCTTAGATGACCAGTCCTTGGAGACCGGCCAACTGTCCTATCAAGAATCCGCTTGAGCTCACGGTTCGTCACTTCCGCTTGACCATTCGCTTGAGGATGATAAGCTGTGGACATTCGGTGGGTGACGCCAAAGCGTTTGCACACCCGGTCGAATTGTCCATGGAAATGGGTACCCCTATCGCTTATGATGAAGCGCGGTGAACCGAAACGCGTGAAAAGACGGGTAAGGAAATGAGCCACCACTCTTGAATCATTAGTGGGTAGAGCTTCAACTTCATCCCACTTAGAAACATAATCAACGGCTACAAGAATATACTTGTTTCCGTTGGAGGGTGTGAATGGACCCATAAAATCGATTCCCCAAACATCAAAAATTTCAACAGTTAAAGAAACAATTTGGGGCATCTCATTACGGTTAGAGATGTTACCTGATCGCTGGCATTCATCACAACGTCGAGCAAAAACGTCGCAGTCACTAAAGATTGAAGGCCAATAAAAACCTGTTTCAGTACCTTTCTTGCCGTGCGGTTTCCTCCAAAGTGTCCTCCGAACTGTCCTTCATGGCACTTACGCATGATGTCAGCTGCTTCACTGTAAGAGACACATCTCCGGATCATTCCGTCAAGACTGATGCGGTATAAGAAAGGCTCATCCCAGAAGTATGACTTGGCTTTTTTAAAGAGCTTCTTGCGTGCATTGAAATCCTGCTCAGGAGGTACAATGCCGTGTGAGAGATAGTTAGCCAGAGTTGCATACCAAGGCTCCTCTGAATCGGCGGCATTACTCAGATATTGAGCGTGAGGGATTGCCCAGGGCTCGATAGCTATGCTGTTAACCTGTTCATATGTTACAACACGCAACAGCTCGTCAGGGAAAGAATCATTGATAGGGGTAGTAGACTTACCTGTTTGTGATTCCTCCAGTCGGGAAAGATGATCCGCTGCTAGATTCTCTGCTCCCTTCTTATCTTTAATTTCTATTCGAACTCTTGGAGGAGAAGGATCCATCGGATGAGACGTGGCTTCGAGTCCTGCTTGGCTAATAAATGGCGCAGGGCAGCATGATCTGTGTAGACGATGGTATGTGAAAGAACCAGATACTGTCTAAACTTATCAAAGGAGAAAACGATAGCCAGAAGCTCTTTCTTCGTAGTAGTGTAGTTTCTCTGAGCATCATTGAGTGTCTTGCTCGCAAAGTAGATAGGATGAAATCTCTTCTCCTTCCTCTGACCAAGAACTGCGCCAACGGCGAAGTCGCTGGCATCGCACATAATCTCGAATGGAAGATTCCAATCCGGTGCTGTAAGAATTGGTGCGGTGGTGAGTTGAGTCTTCAAGGTTTCAAAGGCTTCAAGACAGGCTTTATCAAAGACGAAAGGAACATCTTTTTCAAGAAGCTTCGTCATTGGAAGAGTGATCTTGGAGAAATCTCTGATGAATCTTGGTAAAATCCAGCATGACCCAGGAAACTTCGCACCGTCTTAACTAAGGTCGGCGGTGGTAAACTGGCGATGGTTTCAAGTTTTGCACGATCGACTTCTATACCGGTCTTAGAGATTCTATGTACAAGAACAATACCTTCTGTAACCATGAAGTGACACTTCTCCCAACTAAGAGCTAGGTTGGTCTCCTCACAACGAGCTAGCACCTTGTCCAGATTAGCCAGACACTTTGAAAATGAATCTCCATAGACGGAGAAGTCGTCCATGAACACCTCCACCACATTCTCTACCAGATCTCTGAATATACAAGCATGCATCTCTGAAACGTAGCGGGAGCATTACATAAACCAAAAGGAATACGACGATAAGCAAATGTACCAAACAGGCATGTGAAGGTCGTCTTCTCTTGATCATCAAGCTCAATGGGGATCTGGAAGTAACCAGACATCCTGTCTAAGAAGCAGTAGTATTCATGACCAGCAAATCGTTCAAGCATCTGATCAATGAACGGCAGTGGAAAGTGATCTTTCTTGGTGGCATCATTGAGTCGTCGATAATCGATACAGACTCTCCATCCGGTAACTGTGCGGGTAGGAATGAGTTCACCCTTCGGATTAGGGATGACTGTGATCCCTCCTTTCTTTGGAAAGACTTGAGTCGGACTGACCCAAGGACTGTCGGCAATAGGATAGATGATACCGGCATCTAGAAGCTTGAGTACTTCTTTCTTTACAACTTCCTGCATCAGAGGATTAAGTCGGCGTTGCGGTTGTCTGACTGGTTTGAATTCTTCATCAACGACTATCCGATGTTTGTAGAAAGTATCAGAGATGCCTCTGATGTCTGCTAACTGCCAGGCAATAGCTCGGACATGCTTCTGGAGTAGCCTAATCAATTAATCTTTCTGCTCGGGAGATAGGTTCGAACTGATGATGACTGGTAACTGGCAGTCCTTCCCTAGAAATGCGTATTCTAGGTGGTCAGGCAGCTCCTTCAAAGTAAGTTCTGGCGGATTCTCGTATGAGGTAGTAATCCGACTCGATGCTGGCTCAATATGTGTAGGCGCGGTGATGGGTGTGAATGTCGCCTTCTGCTCGTCTAACTCATCTTTCCATAGGCGCTGCTCTGGATCTTCTAACGCATTATCAATCCCTGAAATCAAACACAACTCTAGCGGAGCACTAGATAAAGCATTAGTAAAGGAGTCGGTCGAGGACAACTCTAGGGGATCAACAGTATAACATTTATCCTCTTGAGCAACAGAATATCTCATGCTATGTTTAATGTGGAATGCAACACTCTCTTGTCCTACACTTAAAGTTAACAGGCCTTGTTTGCAGTTAATATTTACACCAGCAGTTGCTAGAAAGGTCGACCTAGGATAAGTGTTCTGTCTAACTCACGAGTATCTAAAACAACGAAATCTGCAATTATAGTAAACAGACCACAGCAAACAGCTACATCTTCTATTATACCTCTAGGTAGTTTGACAGACCTATCGGCTAACACGAGATGCAGAGTAATCGGTTTTAATTGCCCTAGATTCAGCTTTTCATATAGATAAACAGGCATAACATTAATAGAAGCACCAGAATCAACCAGACTGCGATCAATTTTAATGCCATTAATAATGCACGGTAATGTAAAAGAACCAGGATCAGGACACTTAGCTGGGGGTGGTGGCGGCTGTCGAATGGGAGATGGCGTACCGAGAATAGACGCGCATTCATTAGTAAGCGTGATAGAGTACGCCTCCCGTTCTTCACTTTCTTCACGAGATCCTTAAAGAACTTCCCAAGTGGTGGTATGATCTCCACAGCTTCAGTCACTGGTATCTTGATCTCTGCAGTCTTAAGAACATTGTACCACTTCTTGTACTGAGTGTCGTGATCCTTAGCCTTGCTCATTGCAGCCTTCGGGAAAGGGATCCGAGGTACATATGGTGCCAAGACATGCTCAGGAGCTGTCCTGGGAGGAGGAGGAGGAGGAGCAGATGCTTCTTCTTCCTCTTCTGTGATATCCTCAATTTCTGGCATATCCATGGTGGAACTGGTATCTGGTATTACTTCAGGTTTTGGAGCCTTGGGATCAGTTGTTTGCTTGCCGCTCCTGGTGGTAATAGCTTGAGCGTGTTCGCTCTTTGCACCGGAGTCTGCTTGAAATGCTGCTGGATTAAGGAGAGGATTGCTAGTAAAGAGTTTAGTCATATTGCTTATAGCATCCTCTATCCTCTGGCTCTGAGCTCTCTGTCCTTGATTGAGTGCAGCTTGAGCTTTTAATTGAATGTCGTGGTCGTCAAGTCTGCTCATAATCTGATCGAACTTCTTCTCATAGTCCATGTCTCTATTGTAGTACGGCTTTGCTTGAAACTAGTGTTGTCCTCCAATGAATCCCGAGGTCTATAATAAGGATCTACTAACCGGTTACTCTGGTTCCGTGCCACGTAGTTTCTGTAACCGGCATAGCCTTTCTGATTGTTAGTGAAGCCCTGATCGATGAAGTTTATCTCTTCTGTAGACCAGACTTCTGTTGTGCCAAAGTTGAGGCAGCTTCCACCGTTATGAGCACAGGATCCACACCATCCACAGTCAACTGAAAAGATGGTGGCTGACGGGGAATCGAGGGGAATACCAACTGCTTGTAAATGTTTCTGAACTTCTGCCTTGATCTGCTCTGCAACACTCATCTGACTCTGACTCTTGGTTCCTTCTGTTTGCCTCTCCCAGTTTCTAGATTTTGAAGCACAGCTAGCAAAATGCAGAAGAGCATCCTGAGGAGTAAGGGCGGTGCAATCTTCGCCAGCTAGGGAGTTGACCCAGTTTGCAGATTCTTCGCGCATACCACGAGCAAAGAATTCAGCCAGCTGTCTTTGTTCATACCCATGGTGAGGGCAGTTGAAGAGAAGAGACTGGAATTCATTCCAAGTGTCATACAGGCTTGCATTCTCTCTCTGAGTGAATCTGGAGATGCGGTCTTTATAAGCAGTTGTCCTTGCGGGAGGAAAGTATTCCTCAACAAAATCTTGAGCTAATGCCTCCCAGTTAGTGTAATGACCCGGCGGCTTGCTTCCAAGCCACTGCTTAGCTGCACCTCTGAGAGAGAAAGGAAAAACTCGGAGATATAAAGCGTTCTTGTTGAGGTTCCCAGACTTGAAGGTGACACAGACAGCCAAAAAGTCATCTAGATGGGTGCATGGATTATCATCTGGCCTCCCTTCGAATTGTACGTCCTTAGAGATCAGTTCTAGGAGAGGAATCTTAATCTCATAGTCGGGATCATCGTCATTAGAAAGCACGGTGATGGGGGATCGAAAGTTGGATGCACGCGGCTTACTGTAGTCCACAACACTCTTAAGATTAACCATTGCGGCAAAGGAAGATGGAACGGAAGTGATCCGTTTCTGTACCTGCTATGATCTGCAAGAGACAAAAACAAACACAACCGGTGTAAAATCGAAGTGTGATGGAAAATGAAAGATGGAAAGGTAGAAGAACAAAAATGCCAACTCTTCTTTCAATGAAATAGAAGAGTCCCCGGTAACGGCGCCAATTTGATGAACTGCAGAATAGCGGTCGATCAAATAACTACCAAGCTGTGAAGCTAGGGTAGATCGTATTCCAGGGGTTTCCTCTACTTCCTTACTTAAAGTTGTTGGCAAAATAATTCAAGGTTAAACACGTTGTGCGTGGTGTGAGTTTCACGTCTTCTATACTAAAATGCAAAGATAAATTGAAATGAAATTAAAGCAAAGAAAGATTGAAGATTGATTGATTGACCAGAAGGACGACAGACAAACTTAGACTTCGAATCCCCCTTAGATTACCAGAGCAACAGCAGTCAACAGACCAGCGATTTTCGATTCTAGTTCATTCAGTTCACAAACACCACCATAACTCCTAACCCTTAGGTTTAAGACTGGCGAACGTTCGCTCTATCCGATCTAGCTACCACGATTAATTAGATGCCCGGGTACGGTCGCCTCTCGCAACGACTTAACTTAATTGGTGCAAATTCTAATGATTAATGAGTTACTCTTGCAATGGATTAACCCTAATCGGTTCCTACGAAAGGCACACTCCAATTATAAGGTTAATTGTTCAACTTGATGTTCTAAAGTAAGGCGAGCGTTCGCTTCTATCCTTAGCTTAACAAGAATCTAATCTAGGTGGCCAAACCAGACAAGAAACACAGAGAACGAAAAACAAATCAAACATGAAAGATGAAACTGAATGAATTTTGAATCTAATCACCGCCGATCCGTGACCGCTTTAAGCCCTGGGTCACTTAGGGTTCATCTAATCTAAGCTACACGAGTTTAGCTACTCATATTCAATACAGAAGAATCGAAGACAGACAAAGAATACATCTCAGGTAGGGAAGACAGAGAAGAACTGTAAAACCTAATTTCGATGACTCCTGGCAGCTTCAATCTGCTGGATCTTCAACTCCTAACACTGGCTCTCCGAGATGGATGGATGGCGTCACGATCCGTTCCTGGCTCCTCGAACTCTATCCACTCGTTCTCTCCCTTTCTCAGTCTTAGGATTTTTCTCCATTTTTTTTGTCTGTGTGTGATAATGATTTTTTTTAGTTATCCGCGTGTTTCAGTATTTATACCTAACCGGCAATTTCTGAATTTCCACTGGGATTTTCGCCAAAAATCCAAGGATATTTTCGGCGAAAATATCTGTTTAAATGTGGCTTCATCCCGATGTTTCTTCCGGTTGGTTCTGCTTGGGGTTTTCGCCGAAGATGTTTATGAATTTCCGCCGAAGACTTCCTCTCGATCGGGTCAGTGGATTCTTCTTTCATTTTCGTCAAAAACCCAAGGGTATTTTCGCCGAAAATATATGTGTAAATGGGACAAGAATTATTTTGGGTTGAACGACTTTTCTGGCTGATGCGGTGTGATTCCTCGGGGTTCCAGTGCTTTAGACACGTCCTTGGCTACCACATTTGATGGCGAACACCTGTGCTAACATGAAAATACTAGAAAACCATCAAATAGACCCGAAACGGGCCAAGGTAACACAAATGGCACGAGATAGGGCAATTGATTGAATATTCATTATTCTACCCTAAAAACTGTGTCTCAAGCAATGAAATTTCGCTTAAATGAGGCTGATAATTATGTTAATTCGAGTGTCATCACCGCTCCTGGTAGTGATAGCTTGAGCTTGTTCATTGTTCACACCGAGGTCTCCTTAAAATGTTGCTTGATTAAGGAAAGGATTGCTAGTAAGGATTTTAGACATATTGTTTATTGCATCTTCTATCTTTTGGCTTTGAGCCTTTTGTCCTTGATTGAGTGCAGCTTGAGCTTTTAATTGGTTGTCATGTTCATCGAGTCTGCTCATGATTTGATCGAACGTTTTCTCATAGTCCTCGTCTCTATTGTAATGCGGCTTTGCTCGAGGCTGTTGCTGTCCTCCAATGAATCCAGGAGGTCTTGGTAAGAATCTGAGAATCGGTTGTTCTGATTCTGCGGTTGATAGTTCTTGTAATTGTTGTAGCCTTTCTGATTATTGGTGAAGCCTTGACTAATGAAGTTCACCTCTTATGTAGACCAGTCATCTATTTTACCGAAGTTTAGGTTGTTTGACTTAGACAGACGGCAGGCAAGCTTAGACTTCGAATCCCCCTTAGATCACCAGAGCATTGGCAGTCAACAGACCAACGATTTTTGATTCTAGTTCATTCAGTTCACAGACACCATCATAACTCCTTACCCTTAGGTTTAAGACTGGCGAATGTTTGCTCTATCCAATCTAACTACCACGATTAATTAGTCGCCTGGATACGGTCGTCTCTTGCGATGACTAAACTAACTGGTGCGATTACTAGCGATTTATGAGTTACTCTTGCAATGGATTAACCCTAACTGGTTCTTACGAAAGGCACACTCCAATGAATAGGTTAATTGCTTGATTTGGTGTTTTAAAGTAAGCGAGCGTTTGCTTCTATCCTTAGATTAACAAGAATCTAATCTAGGTGGCCAAACCAGACAAGAAACACAAAGAACAAAGAACAATCAAACATGAAGGAGAAACTGAATGAATGTCGAATCTAATCACCGCCGATCCGTGACCGCTTTAAAGCCCTGGGTCACTTGGGGTTCATCTAATCTAAGCTCTACGAGTTTAGCTACTCATATTCAATACAGGAGAATCGAAGACGAACAAAGAATACATCTCAGGTAGGAAAGACAGAGAAGAACTGTAAAACCTAATTTCGACGAATTCCCGAAGCTTCAATCTACTGGATCTTCAACTCCTAGCACTGGTTCTCCAAGATGGAAGGATGGCGTTACGATCATTTCCTCGCTCCTCGAACTCTTTTCACTCTTTCTCTCTCTAATCTAAGTCTTGGAATTTTCGTCCAAAAAGTGTAAGTTATGAGATATCCCTCTTCAGCGGCCGATTTTAGTATTTAAACCTAAACTTATTTCAGCCAGATTTGCCTGGAGTTTTCGGCGAAAACTTAAGAAGTTTTCGCCGAAAACTTCTTTGTAAAATGGCTGGCTATTGATGATGGTCTCCTGTGATTTTTGGACTAGGAGTTTTCGCCGAGAACTTGGGATTTTCGCCGAAAACTTCATCTTGTGATGCTCAGCCGATTTCTTCGGGAGTTTTCCCGAAAACTCTAAGGGTTTTTCACCGAAAACTCAAGTGTAAATTGGGGCAGGATTTTAGTTGACTTGATTGACTTCTTTGATTGGTTCCGGTGCGATTCTTCGGGGTTCCAATGCCTTAGACACGTCCATGGCTACTATATTTGACGGCAAAGACCTGTGCTAACATGAAAACACTAGAAAACCATCAAATAGACCCGAAACAGGCCAAGGTAACACAAATGGCACGACGATAGAGCAGTTGAGTGAATATTCGCTATTCTACCCTAAAAACCATGTCTTAGCAAGGAAATGTCGCTTAAATGAGGCTGATAATCACGTTAAATCGAGTGTCATCATCTGTACGAATAGGTGTACACGTGT
This sequence comes from Linum lewisii, assembly GCA_034768395.1. Taxonomy (NCBI): domain Eukaryota; kingdom Viridiplantae; phylum Streptophyta; class Magnoliopsida; order Malpighiales; family Linaceae; genus Linum; species Linum lewisii. Next base: position 44,622,446 of record CM068300.1, read on the forward strand.
ATAAAATGTGTGTACACACGTACATAAACAAAATGTAAGATATTGTGTACACGTGTACAAAGAGTGTGTGTATGTGTGCAAAAATGTAAGTACATAAACGTGTGCGTGTATAAAACGTGTACAAAACATGTACACATGTATAACACGTGTACGAAAAATCTTTGCAAATGAGTACACAGTTTATGTACAAAAATGTGCACGTACACATGTACAAAAATGTGTACACATATTAAAAGCGAGTACGAAGCGTCACCGGAAAAAAATTTCCAGAAAAATAGCCCCAACGACATTGGTCCGGTGGCCCAAAAAATTTTCGAAATCGGAGCTTCGATCGTTTGGAAAATTCATCGAAGAAGTCGTCGGAGCTCCGGCCGCCGAAGTTCCGGTCGTCGGAGCTCCGGTCGCCAGAGTTTCGGTAATCGGCTGTTTGAACTTAATTAAAAAAAAACTAAAAAAGAAATTAAATGGTGAAATGATCCTTTATCCTTTTAATTTAAACCATTAGTTCTGAAAAAATAAATCAATGGCTGAGATTCTTCCTTGATGGTGTCAAGGAAGGGAGTTTTATTTGACAGCAAGCCGAACTCATGCATTGAAAGAAGTCAACCTGGTGAAATTAGCAAGTGCATCAAGAGCAAATTGAGGATTCATTGAACCCAATCGAGTCCTTCTAAACCCAGAAACATTGATCCCAACTACACTCCCATTAACACATTGAACACCAACCCAACCCAGCAAGACACAGTCTTTCTAGGCCACTCTTTACTCCTTATGCCCAAAGCAGACCTCAGCTTGAACAAAGCAGCTCGCTCAATCAAACTCTACTGAAATGTCGGCTAAAGGCACACAACAATCAGATTCAACGCTATAAGAGCAAATGCTTTAGCTGGATCCACCATGGCTGATGAAATTACAGAAAAATAATTCCTTCACACCATATCAAAAAACCTCCATGTACCCATTAATATAACAAGCGTAAGAATCCAAAGGGTTTGAATGAATCAAATGACTATGGAAGTGGAAGATGGAAGAGGGGTTTGTGACGACGGCATCCATGCGGACTTTAAACTACTCCCACACGGGATGCTATCGCCCAATCTACAGTATCAGAGGAACCGAATCGGCGGCCGCGGCGGCTGTTATCCTCGATTTCTTTCAACTAGCGGTGCCGGTCCTTGAATTCTCCGACGATGGTGTTATTCCCCGGGGAAAGCGGAGCACAATGGTTGAATGGAGGCGGTGAGGCTCAGATGACGATGGGCTGAGATTTAGAGTCGGATTTGTGGGCATGCAATAGAAAGGCAGAGAAAAACCAGAGATCCAAGACTCCGGCCGTCGCTCGTCGGAGGCGGCGAAGCTGGAGTGAAGGAGGGAGAGAGAGGGAGGTCGAGGGAGAGAGGGAGAACGGAGAAGAATAATTTTTTTTAGTTAAATGGTCAATTAAAATAATGATGTGGCATATGCCACATGTGCGGAAAACGATCCAAGTGGGTAAGTTTGCCAGCTCACACTAACAGATATGGACGGAAAACCCAAAAATCTAACAGCGTGTTATGCGGAACTCGGAAGCCAATAATTGATGACGCCCGGTAGATAGGCTATACGTGGTATATACGCGAGTAATATCGCAATAGTTCGTGACATCTAAGGGTATATTTGAGTTATGTAATTTAACAAAAATGTATTAGTCAATTATAGATAGAAATGATAGATTGTGAATTAATGTTCTTAAAATTTAAAGTTATTCATGAGCATTACCAAAAACCACCTGGAAAACGACAAGCTTGAGTACGATATGAAACATACAACCCGAGAGGGCTATAAAAAGTGGTTAAAATACGAGTCGGGAACGAATATCAACTATCCAATCTGAACTGAACTTTGATTATCAAATGAACATTTTATTCATAAAAAAAAATTATCAAGTGAGCTTTTTTTTGGTCTTAGATAACTTTCTTGAGAGACCGAAAGATAGTCATGCATTCACCCTAATCATCTACCCAAGCCAGGAGATTTACTAATATCTGACTTGGGAGATATATGAGAGTTTGACACACCACACAATAGGCAGTTATATTTACCGTTCTCGGAACAATCATCAACCAAACGAGGGAAGGAGCATTATTTAAATAATATAGATACTTGTGATTTAAACAACAATAAGTGAGCAACATCATACAAACTTCAATTATTGGCCACCTTAACCTAGTTGTAAATAAAAGGTAGCATGTAGGGAGTAAGGATGAGTGTCCATTATTATTGTGGGTGATAGATTAGATTGCTGTTACTTAACAACTTAAAAACATAGCAACTCAGAAATATGAAAGTGTTTGTTTGAGAGGTTTGACGGGAACTAGTAAGCAGCAAACTGCAAACAGAGAGGTAGATGATGATGATCAAGGAGATGAAGAAGATTTATTCCCAGAGAAGGGTAGTCTCTGCAATCAATGAAGTGACGATATAAGGGTCCATGTTTGAAGATGGCCTTCTATCTTCCAAATAACCTTTCCCTTCTCTCTCAGTCTTCTTCCCAACTCTTATGGATGCTCCTCGTTTCCCAACACCCCATCAGAAGATGTTTATGTCAGCTGTCTCGTGGCTTCCCGTAAGTCTACGCACGTTCCCTTCCCCGTATGACTCCACGTGTTCCTCATGCCTCTTTCTCAGCTTCTCTATTGCTTCCTTCATCACTTTCTCGTATCCTCCTTCCTTCCTCATCGACTTCGTGCTGACCCACCCAATAACAAATTATTCATCAACATTACAACAAACCCACCCAGTAATAATGGTAAATAGTAATATAGAGCACCTGTAATTAGTGTGGGCACCAGCTCCATTCCAATTACCCTCAACAGGCTTGGGATCAAAGGAAACCACCACTCCAGCAATCTCCCCAATCCTCTGTTTTCCAAATTATATTTCAGGACAAATTAAAAGATTGACCAAACAAGTAAACATATATATTATACCTGGAGGATGTAACGAGCTACCCACAGTTCATCTGCTGCTGAAATACCAACCGAAGGCCCTATTTGGAATTCCCACTGCAGCGCCAGCGAAGAAGAAACAAAGTGCTCTGAAGCGAAATAGACAAAAACAGAGAGAGATGAGAGAAAGAGCGAAAAGATTTACCTGTCCTGGCATGACTTCTCCATTGATGCCACTAATGTTGATCCCTGCATAAAGGCAAGCTTTGAAATGGGCGTCTACTATATCCCTTCCGAATGCCTTGTCAGCTCCCACGCCACAGTAGTATTCCCCCTAATAACAGCACCCCATCAAGATCACTCTGAGAGAGAGAGACTCGTTTAAATGATTAAAATTATAAACCTGAGGGGCAGGGTAGCCGCCAATTGGCCAGCCCAGAGGCCAATTAAGGTGTTTCTGAAGCAGAGTGTACTCCTGCTCTATCCCAAACCAAGGCTCTTCAGCTTCCACCTCAGGGTGACTCAGTATCTTTGCAGCCGGAAATCTCTTGTTTGTCTGAATTGGGTCTCCGGAGGGAGTGTAAGCATCGCACATCACCAGGATGTGGTTTCCCCTCCTGAAAGGATCCCTAAATATTGCCTGTGGACTGTGAAAGAAGATGGGTTTTTTTATATTTTGAAATTGAAAGTTCAAAAAATAAGTAGTGTTTGGTTTATGAACTGACTAGAGGAGGACTTGGCTGTCTTCTCCAGGAGCTTGGCCAGTGCTGGAACCATCGTAAGTCCACTTGGGAGCTTGAAGGGTCGTTCACGGGTCCAGATAGTGTCTTAAATTGATGGAAACAATAGAACAAACGATATGTTTGATCAGAAGAAATTAGCCTTTGGGTTTTTGTTGGAAATTTAGTATTAATGGTTTAGGTAACTTACCCTGGATTTGCTTCTGATATCCATCCCAGAGCCCCCAATCCTGTGTTCATTATTATGATTTGAACTTAGAACTATATATATCCAACTGAACTGAGAGAATGAAGCAAATAATGTTATGTTACCATATGTAGTCTGCAATAATCTTGTTGGAGAGGTCAAGGTTGATGAGATCTGAAAGAAGATTACTTGACCACATTTTGCTTCTGCCTGATCCAAAACAGAAAGAGGAGCAAAGGAGTGAGTGAGCGGTTTCGTGTGTTTGTTTGTTCTTGATTTATAGCACCATATTTTAATTTTAAAGTATTATATAATATGAATGAGTGTGTTTGGATATGTACTTGGCAGACATTTTTACCTGTTCAAGTTTTTTTAGCTCTTGTAATATGAACTGAAGAAAAGGATATTGCTTTCCTACAAAAATAAATACAACTATGTGAGTTACTGGTGAACCGCCTGGTCGTTGTTCGGACGGGTTCAGCCAAATAAAAATACTAATGCTAAGAAAAAGCGTATAGCAGATCGTATTCCAAGGGCTTTCTATGATTGGTTACTTCAGAACTAGCAAAATACTCGAAGGAAAACACGTTGTGCGTGGTGTGAGTTCCACAACTTCTATTTCTAAGAAATGCAGAAAAATTAAAACAAATTAAACTAAAGCAGATTGGGAATTAGGGTTTGAAAACAAGGATGACAGACGAACTTAGACTTTGAATCCCCCTTCATTCCCCAGAGCATTGGCAATCAACAGATCAGCGGATTTCGATTCTCATTCAATCAATTACTAAGACACCACCATAACTCCTTACCCTTAGGTTTAAGACCGGCGAACGTTCGCTCTATCCGTTCTAACTACCAAGATTAACTAGCCGCCCGGGTACGGTCGCCTCTCGCAACGACTTAATTAACTGGTGCGATTACTAGTGATTTATGAGTTACTCTTGCAGTGGATTAACCCTAACCGGTTCCTACGAAAGGCACACTCCAATTATAAGGTTAATTGTTCGATTTGATGTTTTAAAGTAAGGCGAGCGTTCGCTTCTATCCTTAGCTTAACCAGAATCTAATCTAGGTGATCAATCCAGACAAGAAACATAAACAACGAAGAACAAACCAAACATGAAAGAGAAACTGATTGAACTTCGAATCTAATTACCGCCAATCCGTGACCGCTTTAAAGCCCTGGGTCACTTAGGGTTCATCTAATCTAAGCTCTACAAGTTCAGTTACTCATATCAGAAACAAGAGAATCAAAGGCAACAATGAAGATCATCATACAGAGGAAGAACAGATAAGAACTGAAAAACCTAATTCGACGACTCCCGCGAAGCTTCAATCTCCTGGATCTTCAACTTTAAGCTCCGAGTTCTCCGAGGTGGAAGGATGGCGTCACGATCTCTCCACGGATCTTCGAACTCTCTAAACTCTATCTATCGACCCTAGAGTCGGCTGACTCTCAAAAGTCTGATTCGTGAAAATATGAATAATGATTGATTCCTTCTGGCTGCCGGCTGGTTCTCTTTAAATAGGTACGCTTAGGGTTTCCAATACAGCGCCGGATTTGGGAGATATTTTCGACGAAAATATCAGATAATTTTCGCCGAAATCTTTAGTTAAAATCCCCTGTTTGATTTCTTCAATGATTTTCGGCGACAACTTAAGGAAGTTTTCGCCGAAAACTTCAGTGTAAATCAGCCTGTGAGTTCTGAAGGTATTTTGCCGAAAACTTCATAGTATTTTCGGCGAAAACATTGTGCTGGGCAGTTGAATCTTCGGTTCTGACTCTGGTTCGATTTCTGGTTCGATTCCGGTTCACTCCTTGAGGTCTTGAACACGTCTGTGGTTACGTATTTGACGATAAAAACCCGCGCTCTTACAAAAACACTAGAAAACCATCAAATAGACCCAAAAAGGGCCAAAGTAACCAAATCGGTAGGAAATAGGGTAGTTGAGTGAATATTCGCTATTTTACCCCTAAAACCACGTTTCAAGTAAGGAAATGTCGCTTAAATGAGGCTGATAATCACGTAAAATCTAGCCATGATGTGGATGCGGAGATAGGAAAAATGACGTGGCTATCGACTCGACTTCATCCGTTTCTAGATCTGTACGTTACATGTTCTAGCTAGGACCGATTTAAACAACAATTAATTTCAAGTTTCGACTTCTTCCTCCTTAATTTATTTACTGCATACTAGTGCTCGATACCAAACACTTCACTTAGGTGTTGGACCTGCCTAGCTCACAGTATTTGTGCTTATGCTAGTGCTCAACCAGAACACTTCACTTAGGTGTCGGGCTTGCCTAGCTTTATTTTCAACACTTTAAAGAACTTAACATTGATTTGCACAACTTGATTACTTGATTTCACCATTTAGTCACATAATCCTAGCTAGTTATAACTTTTTACACAAGATTTCGAATTGGATTTCCGTCTAATCTCAAGCCACAATCACAGGTGATCAAATATGGAGTGAAAAACATGGAAGAAGCTAGCATTTATCATTTTAGAACGGTGTTATCGAGCTTTGTTATTAACAAACCAATTAATTCAATTAATTCAAGTTTCAACTACAGAAGTGATTTATGATATGTTCTGACCTAGACTCATTTAATATCAGTTTCGACACGTTGGTTACAGGTTCTAAGTGGAACAGTCTAGACGTCATTGTTCAAAATAAGTCAATTTAACATCACAAGTCAAGAATTGAGAAATTCTATGCAAGAGAAATTTTAAAATTGAACCACGGAATCACAGAAAATTAAGCAAGATCATGCATAACCCTAGAATCCTACCCCACACTTAAACGGTTATGTGTCCTCACAGAACTAATCTAGAGTAGAGAGATACGAAGAACCTGTGATGAGATGGTCGGTGTAGGGGATGAACACGGAGCGTCCGGAGCAGAGCGGAGTAGCTACTCAAGATCCTACAAAACAAAAACAACAAAAAGATCAAAAGGATACCGGGACAAGTGTCCCGGATCCACACAGAATAAAAGTCGAACAAAGAAGGTTAAGGGGAATTTTGAAAATATTTTGACTCTTTTTTTTTTTTTAAAGAAAAGTTTCGAAAATGAAAGAAGGAAGAGAGAGAGGGTGAATCCGGATTTTAAAGTGAATATTTTGGGTGATTTTTAAAAGAGTTTTCGGCGAAAATAAGAGGGTGTTTTCGCCGAAAATTTTAGTTCAAATGCACTGCCGGATTTTCGAAGGCGTTTTCGCCGAAAATAACCATATGGTTTCGCCGAAAACTTTAGTTCAAATCACTGCTTAGTTTTCAAAATCAATTTCGGCGAAAACATTATACACTTCGGACCAAAAATATTGAACAGGGAGAATCAGTGAAAACCAAAAGGCGAATTCGCCGAAAATGAAGGGTGATTTCGCCGAAAATTTTGAACTGTTCGAGTTTAAAATATTTTCGCAAATCCGGCCAACTTCAAAAAATCACAGTTAAATCTAAAAAAAATCGGAACGACCTCAATCAACTTGCTACTGACTCTATGACATGCAAACAACTCACGAAAAATATGAAATCAAACAAACTGACACTTTTGGCTTCCCGAAACCGACACGAACGATGAAAAAGACTGACTCAATAATTCAAAAACGGACTCCAGCCGTGGGTTGCCTCCCACGAAGCGCTCTCTTTTAACGTCCTTGAGCCGGACGATACCTGTTAGGGACCCCAACTTAGGAGTTCCTTGAAGTCAATCGTCTTCTTCAAGGACAACGGTTGAGTGCCATGTAGCACTCCAGAAGGGTGATGCAGCCGGTAATGCTCCAATAGATCGCGATCTTGGTTGGATGACCAGTTCTTCTTGAATTCTCCTACTCGAGGAGGAAAGAGGTAGTACGGCGTGGCATGGTCAATGAGCTCCATCTTCTCCACCTGATGCTCATCAAGAGGTCTCTCGGGATCGAGTGTGTATACTTCCAAATCCTTGACGTCTTCGATTCCCACGTGCTCGTCTCTGGCTTGATCCATAGGTTGGCTTGGCGGAAGCTCAATTGAGGATATCTCCTCGATTTCTTCGTGCTCCTCTTCAGCTTCAACTTCAAGATGGATTGGCTCTATGTCTTCATCAACCGCCACCGCCAAGGATTCTTCATCAGATGCTTCTAGCTCGCAATAGTCATGGGTGAGATTGTCATGTTCATCTTCGTACGGCTCTTGAGCATCCTCTTCCATTAGTGGATTTGGTTGCTCGAGCTCGACATCCACTACGTTACGAGCTTGCAGCTTCGAAATGAGATCATCCAAGGCGGATTCTACTCTTGTCGTCTGTTGTCGATTTTGATGAACATGTGAGTCTATCTCTTTGTGAGCTTGTAGCTCTGTAGAGATATTCTCCAAGAAGGATTCTATTCTCGTCGTCTGTTGTCGATGCTGATGAACTGGTATATACATCTCTTGGTTATCCTCAATATACGGTGCTTCATCGACATACCACTCTTGGTACTGGTCACCCCACTTGTAATCCTGCATAATCAAAACTCAAAAGCACTACCCAGGTAAATCATGGAAATATGGAGGAAAATTAAATGGTAAGGCGGAAAGGTAGAAGAATAATTTGCCAACTCTTCTTTCAAACAATTAGAAGAATCCCCGGCAACGGCGCCAATTTGATGCTCCGCCCGGTCGTTGTTCGGACGGGTTCAGCCAAATAAAAACTACTAATGCTAAGAAAAAGCGTATAGCAGATCGTATTCCAAAGGCTTTCTATGATTGGTTACTTCAGAACTAGCAAAATACTCGAAGGAAAACACGTTGTGCGTGGTGTGAGTTCCACGACTTCTATTTCTAAGAAATGCAGAAAAATTAAAACATATCAAACTAAAGCAGATTGGGAATTAGGGTTTGAAAACAAGGATGACAGACGAACTTAGACTTTGAATCCCCCTTCGTTCCCCCGAGCATTGGCAATCAACAGATCAGCGGATTTCGATTCTCATTCAATCAATTACTAAGACACCACCATAACTCCTTACCCTTAGGTTTAAGACCGGCGAACGTTCGCTCTATCCGTTCTAACTACCAAGATTAACTAGCCGCCCGGGTACGGTCGCCTCTCGCAACGACTTAATTAACTGGTGCGATTACTAGTGATTTATGAGTTACTCTTGCAGTGGATTAACCCTAACCGGTTCCTACGAAAGGCACACTCCAATTATAAGGTTAATTGTTCGATTTGATGTTTTAAAGTAAGGCGAGCGTTCGCTTCTATCCTTAGCTTAACCAGAATCTAATCTAGGTGATCAATCCAGACAAGAAACATAAACAACGAAGAACAAACCAAACATGAAAGAGAAACTGATTGAACTTCGAATCTAATTACCGCCAATCCGTGACCGCTTTAAAGCCCTGGGTCACTTAGGGTTCATCTAATCTAAGCTCTACAAGTTCAGTTACTCATATCAGAAACAAGAGAATCAAAGGCAACAATGAAGATCATCATACAGAGGAAGAACAGATAAGAACTGAAAAACCTAATTCCGACGACTCCCGCGAAGCTTCAATCTCCTGGATCTTCAACTTTAAGCTCCGAGTTCTCCGAGGTGGAAGGATGGCGTCACGATCTCTCCACGGATCTTCGAACTCTCTAAACTCTATCTATCGACCCTAGAGTCGGCTGACTCTCAAAAGTCTGATTCGTGAAAATATGAATAATGATTGATTCCTTCTGGCTGCCGGCTGGTTCTCTTTAAATAGGTACGCTTAGGGTTTCCAATACAGCGCCGGATTTGGGAGATATTTTGACGAAAATATCAGATAATTTTCGCCGAAATCTTTAGTTAAAATCCCCTGTTTGATTTCTTCAATGATTTTCGGCGACAACTTAAGGAAGTTTTCGCCGAAAACTTCAGTGTAAATCAGCCTGTGAGTTCTGAAGGTATTTTTGCCGAAAACTTCATAGTATTTTCGGCGAAAACATTGTGCTGGGCAGTTGATCTTCGGTTCTGACTCTGGTTCGATTTCTGGTTCGATTCCGGTTCACTCCTTGAGGTCTTGAACACGTCTGTGGTTACGTATTTGACGATAAAAACCCGCGCTCTTACAAAAACACTAGAAAACCATCAAATAGACCCAAAAAGGGCCAAAGTAACCAAATCGGTAGGAAATAGGGTAGTTGAGTGAATATTCGCTATTTTACCCCTAAAACCACGTTTCAAGTAAGGAAATGTCGCTTAAATGAGGCTGATAATCACGTAAAATCTAGCCATGATGTGGATGCGGAGATAGGAAAAATGACGTGGCTATCGACTCGACTTCATCCGTTTCTAGATCTGTACGTTACATGTTCTAGCTAGGACCGATTTAAACAACAATTAATTTCAAGTTTCGACTTCTTCCTTTAATTTATTTACTGCATACTAGTGCTCGATACCAAACACTTCACTTAGGTGTTGGACCTGCCTAGCTCACAGTATTTGTGCTTATGCTAGTGCTCAACCAGAACACTTCACTTAGGTGTCGGGCTTGCCTAGCTTTATTTTCAACACTTTAAAGAACTTAACATTGATTTGCACAACTTGATTACTTGATTTCACCATTTAGTCACATAATCCTAGCTAGTTATAACTTTTTACACAAGATTTCGAATTGGATTTCCGTCTAATCTCAAGCCACAATCACAGGTGATCAAATATGGAGTGAAAAACATGGAAGAAGCTAGCATTTATCATTTTAGAACGGTGTTATCGAGCTTTGTTATTAACAAACCAATTAATTCAATTAATTCAAGTTTCAACTACAGAAGTGATTTATGATTGTTCTGACCTAGACTCATTTAATATCAGTTTCGACACGTTGGTTACAGGTTCTAAGTGGAACAGTCTAGACGTCATTGTTCAAAATAAGTCAATTTAACATCACAAGTCAAGAATTGAGAAATTCTATGCAAGAGAAATTTTAAAATTGAACCACGGAATCACAGAAAATTAAGCAAGATCATGCATAACCCTAGAATCCTACCCCACACTTAAACGGTTATGTGTCCTCACAGAACTAATCTAGAGTAGAGAGATACGAAGAACCTGTGAGAGATGGTCGGTGTAGGGGATGAACACGGAGCGTCCGGAGCAGAGCGGAGTAGCTACTCAAGATCCTACAAAACAAAAACAACAAAAAGATCAAAAGGATACCGGGACAAGTGTCCCGGATCCACACAGAATAAAAGTCGAACAAAGAAGGTTAAGGGGAATTTTGAAAATATTTTGACTCTTTTTTTTTTTTTAAAGAAAAGTTTCGAAAATGAAAGAAGGAAGAGAGAGAGGGTGAATCCGGATTTTAAAGTGAATATTTTGGGTGATTTTTAAAAGAGTTTTCGGCGAAAATAAGAGGGTGTTTTCGCCGAAAATTTTAGTTCAAATGCACTGCCGGATTTTCGAAGGCGTTTTCGCCGAAAATAACCATATGGTTTCGCCGAAAACTTTAGTTCAAATCACTGCTTAGTTTTCAAAATCAATTTCGGCGAAAACATTATACACTTCGGACCAAAAATATTGAACAGGGAGAATCAGTGAAAACCAAAAGGCGAATTCGCCGAAAATGAAGGGTGATTTCGCCGAAAATTTTGAACTGTTCGGTTTAAAATATTTTCGCAAATCCGGCCAACTTCAAAAAATCACAGTTAAATCTAAAAAAAATCGGAACGACCTCAATCAACTTGCTACTGACTCTATGACATGCAAACAACTCACGAAAAATATGAAATCAAACAAACTGACACTTTTGGCTTCCCGAAACCGACACGAACGATGAAAAAGACTGACTCAATAATTCAAAAACGGACTCCAGCCGTGGGTTGCCTCCCACGAAGCGCTCTCTTTTAACGTCCTTGAGCCGGACGATACCTGTTAGGGACCCCAACTTAGGAGTTCCTTGAAGTCAATCGTCTTCTTCAAGGACAACGGTTGAGTGCCATGTAGCACTCCAGAAGGGTGATGCAGCCGGTAATGCTCCAATAGATCGCGATCTTGGTTGGATGACCAGTTCTTCTTGAATTCTCCTACTCGAGGAGGAAAGAGGTAGTACGGCGTGGCATGGTCAATGAGCTCCATCTTCTCCACCTGATGCTCATCAAGAGGTCTCTCGGGATCGAGTGTGTATACTTCCAAATCCTTGACGTCTTCGATTCCCACGTGCTCGTCTCTGGCTTGATCCATAGGTTGGCTTGGCGGAAGCTCAATTGAGGATATCTCCTCGATTTCTTCGTGCTCCTCTTCAGCTTCAACTTCAAGATGGATTGGCTCTATGTCTTCATCAACCGCCACCGCCAAGGATTCTTCATCAGATGCTTCTAGCTCGCAATAGTCATGGGTGAGATTGTCATGTTCATCTTCGTACGGCTCTTGAGCATCCTCTTCCATTAGTGGATTTGGTTGCTCGAGCTCGACATCCACTACGTTACGAGCTTGCAGCTTCGAAATGAGATCATCCAAGGCGGATTCTACTCTTGTCGTCTGTTGTCGATTTTGATGAACATGTGAGTCTATCTCTTTGTGAGCTTGTAGCTCTGTAGAGATATTCTCCAAGAAGGATTCTATTCTCGTCGTCTGTTGTCGATGCTGATGAACTGGTATATACATCTCTTGGTTATCCTCAATATACGGTGCTTCATCGACATACCACTCTTGGTACTGGTCACCCCACTTGTAATCCTGCATAATCAAAACTCAAAAGCACTACCCAGGTAAATCATGGAAATATGGAGGAAAATTAAATGGTAAGGCGGAAAGGTAGAAGAATAATTTGCCAACTCTTCTTTCAAACAATTAGAAGAATCCCCGGCAACGGCGCCAATTTGATGCTCCGCCCGGTCGTTGTTCGGACGGGTTCAGCCAAATAAAAACTACTAATGCTAAGAAAAAGCGTATAGCAGATCGTATTCCAAGGGCTTTCTATGATTGGTTACTTCAGAACTAGCAAAATACTCGAAGGAAAACACGTTGTGCGTGGTGTGAGTTCCACGACTTCTATTTCTAAGAAATGCAGAAAAATTAAAACATATCAAACTAAAGCAGATTGGGAATTAGGGTTTGAAAACAAGGATGACAGACGAACTTAGACTTTGAAATCCCCCTTCGTTCCCCAGAGCATTGGCAATCAACAGATCAGCGGATTTCGATTCTCATTCAATCAATTACTAAGACACCACCATAACTCCTTACCCTTAGGTTTAAGACCGGCGAACGTTCGCTCTATCCGTTCTAACTACCAAGATTAACTAGCCGCCCGGGTACGGTCGCCTCTCCAAACGACTTAATTAACTGGTGCGATTACTAGTGATTTATGAGTTACTCTTGCAGTGGATTAACCCTAACCGGTTCCTACGAAAGGCACACTCCAATTATAAGGTTAATTGTTCGATTTGATGTTTTAAAGTAAGGCGAGCGTTCGCTTCTATCCTTAGCTTAACCAGAATCTAATCTAGGTGATCAATCCAGACAAGAAACATAAACAACGAAGAACAAACCAAACATGAAAGAGAAACTGATTGAACTTCGAATCTAATTACCGCCAATCCGTGACCGCTTTAAAGCCCTGGGTCACTTAGGGTTCATCTAATCTAAGCTCTACAAGTTCAGTTACTCATATCAGAAACAAGAGAATCAAAGGCAACAATGAAGATCATCATACAGAGGAAGAACAGATAAGAACTGAAAAACCTAATTCTGACGACTCCCGCGAAGCTTCAATCTCCTGGATCTTCAACTTTAAGCTCCGAGTTCTCCGAGGTGGAAGGATGGCGTCACGATCTCTCCACGGATCTTCGAACTCTCTAAACTCTATCTATCGACCCTAGAGTCGGCTGACTCTCAAAAGTCTGATTCGTGAAAATATGAATAATGATTGATTCCTTCTGGCTGCCGGCTGGTTCTCTTTAAATAGGTACGCTTAGGGTTTCCAATACAGCGCCGGATTTGGGAGATATTTTCGGCGAAAATATCAGATAATTTTCGCCGAAATCTTTAGTTAAAATCCCCTGTTTGATTTCTTCAATGATTTTCGGCGAAAACTTAAGGAAGTTTTCGCCGAAAACTTCAGTGTAAATCAGCCTGTGAGTTCTGAAGGTATTTTCGCCGAAAACTTCATAGTATTTTCGGCGAAAACATTGTGCTGGGCAGTTGGATCTTCGGTTCTGACTCTGGTTCGATTTCTGGTTCGATTCGGTTCACTCCTTGAGGTCTTGAACACGTCCGTGGTTACGTATTTGACGATAAAAACCTGCGCTCTTACAAAAACACTAGAAACCATCAAATAGACCCAAAAAGGGCCAAAGTAACCAAATCGGTAGGAAATAGGGTAGTTGAGTGAATATTCACTATTTTACCCCTAAAACCACGTTTCAAGTAAGGAAATGTCGCTTAAATGAGGCTGATAATCACGTCAAATCGAGTGTCATCAGTTACTGTCCTTATTACAATCATATTATTTAGTATTCCTACTTTCAGTCAAGTGTCCTCCTGCAAATGTATGTATCATAGGTAATCTACAATGTCCAAGTGACGAAGAAACTTCAGGCACAAAGACTCACACAGCTGACTGTTTGGTAATGTCCCCACTATTAATGGTTTAGATAAGAATAACAGTATTAACAAGTGGAGCTGGCTGATTTGTTCAAAGGCATCAGGTTAAGAATTTGACATTCATACTGGTTGGTTGCTCTTTTATATATTTTTCATGGACTTTATGTTTTCAGTCATAAATGAATGATGTGGGTTTTATCAAAGTCCTACGCTCAACCCACGTTATTGTGGGCTCTATGACTAATTAATTTGGCCCTCATTATATTTTGGGTATGATTGACTTGGGTTTTTGTCCAACAAAATAAAACCCAATTCCTGCATAACTTATATATATATACTATCGTCTTTTTTTTCCTTCAAGCATATTTCTATTGTTTTTTTGACAAGTACTTATACTTATAACATCTTATCTTAATAATCTTAATTGTAGTATGGTATAATTGATTTTGACACATAGGATAGAACCCTTCTCACAAATTTCCACATCATCCTTAATTTTCAAATCAAAATTCAATTATTTCTCTTTCTTTTCATTAAATGTTGAATGTAATTAAATTTTAAGTAATTTGATGTTAAAATATATTATTTTAACACAACTAATATATGAAAAATAATTTTAAATTATAATATTTTATAAAAAATTATTACATTTTTTTTAAATACATATATTTTATTAAAAAACTTTCTTAATCACTTCAACAATAATCATTCATTTTATTATAGCTACATACATATATTAATAATTATAGACATGAAAAATAATAAACACAATATTTTGTAAATCTTGGAAATTTAAATATAAATAATTATTCAATAAAATGTAAATCAACTAGGTTAAATGACGATAATATGAATAAATAACTATTAAATACTTGATAAGGTATTAGTGGTGCATACTTTCACAATTTTAATTTATTTAAATAAATCTATGGATCTCTAATTATTCAATCAATAAATCATCATACCAAAATTTCATTTGTTTATATTATTGGTTTAGGGATTTTGGTCATGAATCAAGTTCGTTCATGTTGCATATTAGTAAGAATTATTTTTAAAATTTATGAAAGAAGTATATTTATAGAATTGGAGTATTTTGATTTATGAGAAGTAGGGTCCACTAGATAACGAGTTTATAAGATTATACGAGTTATACATGTTGTGGGTTCAATTGAATTATCAATATGTTGGATGGTGATTATCATGCACTTAAATATATTGTTTACATTTGTCATGGTTGTGGTTGGATATTGAGGAGTTACTCAAGCTAATTAGTCTCGACTTGAGTTGACTTTAATAGTGGACATGTTGGTCATGTCACATGTAACTTAAATTATGAATTCATCCTATTGCAAGCTTATAAGGGTTATTGGCAATAACTTCTAATCACCTCGAGTAAGACTTGAGTAAAAATGATGGATTAAAAATATTATATTAAAATTATAGAAAATTAGAGTTAATAAGGGTCAAAACACTTAATTGAGTTGAAAGCCTTGAGTAACGTTACCAATCCGTAATACTTGGGGAAACATGCATAATATCAATTTGGTCATGCTTGATGTTCCAACCTATGATTTTGATGACATGTGTATTGATTACCTAAACTAAACCGATCAATGGTGTCTAACAAAGGAAAAAGAATATGACTGAAAAACGTTGGAAATTTTCATGGATGGTGACAAGAAGCTATGTGGTTCAAGACAAGGATATGATTTTGAATATGGATATATGATTCTCATCCTACATTGAATTTTGGGTTCGCGACACAGCTATGAATTTTTATTTAAATAGGTATATGTTTCTTTCCGATTACATTTAAATAAGTATTCGTATCATTCCTCACACCTAAATCTAATAGCTTCCAAGAAATAAAAATATTATATGACTACCATTGTTACATAAAATTCTCGACCAACGGGTCGGGTTCAAAACTAGTGAATTATTAAAGGGTTAAGTACACAAATTTTTCGGTTTATGTCAAACTCGTTATCCACCATTTTCACAGCTTTCGTCCTTTTTCCCCTCCTTCTATTAAGGTAATTTAACGGAAGGATATGAAGTGATGACGTGACTTGACGTGGCAATCGTCTAGTCGGTAACAACAATCCACGTGGGAGCCACATGGTTTTATTTTCCTGCTTAAAAAAAGTAAAAATTAAAATTACTACGAGGACAAAACTACTTTCCCGGTTCCATCTCTCCTGCAATCTGATTTTTATTTTCCTTGTGTGAGACTATGAGAACCCTAATCTGAGTTCCGTCCCCTGCACATCCCGAATTTGTAATCAGCGAAAGACTGAGCAATAACGACTACGATGAATGGTCGCTGACGGACAATAGAAGCAACCTACGAAGAAGCCATCTGATTACGACTAAGAGCTCATCTTTTCGGAGTTTGACGGCAACAACTCGGTGGTGGACGGCTGTTCAGGGTCATTTCAGGTTTACAGCTTCTCTCTCTGACTGCGATCTACTAAGAGCTCAGATTCGAAACTAACGATGGATGGATAAGTACAAGAACGATTTAGATCTGGCCAAGTAGTCGACAAGGATTAATCCATACCTGATGAAAACGATAACACGGTGAGAGATGGGGTTGTGTGGTGTTGCGTCTGTGCCAGATATCGATGGTCGGGCGGCGATGATTCGAATATAGATTGGGTCAAACGACCAAGGGGATTCGTCGAATCCAATGATGGTGCAAAATTCTGGAATCAGAGGAATGCGAGAAGAAAAGAGGATGTGTATGGGTCAAATATTGTTGGTGAGGTAGTGGCGTTCCAAATTGGAGGAGTTGGAGTAAGGAAGAAAGGAACACTTGATGAAGGATGAATGAACCTTCTGGATTCTGAGGAATGGGGCGGAGAAGCTAACCAGCAAGAGATATTTTTGTTTTTTTTATCATATAATAAAACAAACAATGACGTCTTATTTTTAAATCACTAGGGGTAATTAAGTCGGCGAGGCTGACTACGTGGCCAAAAAAGCGTACTAAACATGATGACACGACATTCTAGCTTACAAGGCAACGACATCATCAAATACAACGACTTTGTTAGTGGTCAAACTGGTCAACTAGACAGATTTGACACTAAATTAGTGTCAGTAAATTAGAAGTGTCACTAAAAGTTGACAAATTTGGCATAAACCAAAAAGATTTGGCTAGATTTGTGTATTTGACAGTTATTAAATCTTAATGAGTCTGCCCTCAAAAAAAAAAAAAAAATCTTAATGAGTCTATTTTATGAACGAGCATTTTTTATACACCAACAACAAACTATATATTAATGACTCATTTTTAAAGTCGATAATGTTTGTATTTGTGAATCTTATTACCGTAAACAATGAACGGTTATAGTGGAAGGAAAGAAAAGCTATATAGTACACATAATTACATGAAATATTATGATTAGTTTTCAATTAGTTTAATTTTCATCGCCTCGTTTGGATGGGAGATTTGGATTCCCGGGAATTTGTAAGAATTTCAGGAATTGAATTCCCAATAAGAATTCAAATTCCTTGTTTGGTTAGGTGTATAAGGTAATTAATTAAGATTTGTTGTTTGATGAATTACAAATATACCCTTGGCTTAAAAACAAAATTACTATTTTTTGGTTGATTAACATCAACTATTTTTAGCTACAAACAACGACAAAATCATCGTATTCAACGTCTTTTTTTAGCTTCAAACAACAACAATGTTTATATGGAATTAAATCCTGCTAACTAACCAATAAAATACGGCAACAATAATAGCAAGTTTATATGGAATCAAATCCTGGTAATTAACCAATAAAATATGGCAACAAACAACAGCAAGTTCAAAATAACAAAGTACGATAAAGGAATACAAGTCTCACTCATTTGGAGCGTTCACAATCCTAGAAAATTCAAATAACATCAGTAAAAAAAAGCTCTAGGCGTGTGACGCGCGTGCCTCTGATCCTGAGTCTGGTTTTCGTCGCGTCCCTTCCGGTCCCTGCCGGAGGGTTTCCATTGTGGGTGAGATCCGTTGGTACCTTCTAGTGGGGATGGATCGTCGGCTGGCTTCTGATATTCTCCGGTGAAGTCACGGATCTAGAGTTTGATGTCTTTTGTTGCTAAGCTTGGCTCCTCTTCGTTTATTGATTGATCGCTATTGGTAGATTTTCCTCTATGGGTGAGCTCTTTTGGAGTCTTCTAGTGGCTGATTGATCGTCGGCTGGCTTCTAATAGTCCCCAGTGCGATTCTAGGTTTTGGCTACTATTTCATTGATTTCTCTCTCTTCTTTTGCTTTCTTATGGTTGAGTTCGATAAGCTCAAATCGAAGGAGCTGGGTGGGAAAACTTGGGCATCTGTGGTAGGAGCTGATCCTAATCGAGATTTGTAGTACTTCCCCCTATTGTTATCGAAGGTGTGTTGCAGACCCCGAAGAGTGTGGTGGATCTTGGGTACAAAGAGATGAAAAAAGCTTTAGTTGGCCAGGTGATTGGTGATTAACCGCCACTCCGAGTGATTCAAGTCTTGGTGAATAATCTTTGGGGTTACGATGGTTTTGTTATTGTTTCGTTGCTCCCTTCATATCTTCTGCTAATTGAGTTCCCGACGTAGTCTCTTTGTGATTGGTTCTATTCCCGATTGTGGCACATTCATAATTTGCCCGTGCTTTTGTGGCGTTGGAAGGCAGATCTGGAACTTGTGGTAATTGAGCCGATTGAAGTACCCGTGTGGATCACCTTGAAGGGAGTCCCCCATCCTCTGTGCAATCATCTAGGAATTAGTCACCTTGCTAGTCTGGTAAGGAAGCCCCTAAGCAAATTTACGCGTGTAGGTACCACTGTTAAAGTCTGTGTACTAATAGGTGAAGAGAATGTGAGGCCTGTTTCGCTTGTTGTCAAGGTGGAGAACAAACATCATGAAGTTGCACTTGAATATCCAGAGTATAGAACTTATGAGAAGAAGAGACTTGATGCAGATAGGAATGGAAAGAAGATCTGGCGTACAGTTAATGCCCCTGCCTCTGCTTCAGAAAAGGGTGACAATTCTTCCATTGGAGAGCAGGGGACAACCCTTGCAGGAGAGGATAGATAGTAGTCCGCTGCTAATACCCCTCAAGCCTCGTCTGGAAAGGGATGGGAGGTGTATGTGGTTAAAGGGAAGGATAAATAGCAGTATGTTGCTAATATCCTTCAACTCTCAGTATTTTTGAGAAGGAAGTGGGGCCTTTTCACTAAAATAAATAAAAAAATTAACTATTAACCTAAATAAATACCTTTCAAAAGTATTGATTTTTCTAAATATAATCGCCCCAGGCCTAGGCGATATCGCCCAGGCCCCAGGTGATATCGCCCCATCCCCAGTTGTTTCCACCCGTGACTCTGAAACGGGTCCGTGATTAGATTCCTGACCAGTGTCAGAGTCACGGGTCCGAAAATAGCCAAGGTTGAGGCGATATCGCCTGGGGCCTGGGCGATATCGCCTAAAGCATGGGCGATATCGCCTAATTCTTGGAGCACTAACCAGCCTTTAAATCCTTGTTAGTTTCGGGGGAGAGTCACCAAACCGAAAGAATTAAAATTCTAAAATGGCCTACCACACTTTGTCACGAGAATTCCGGATCCAAGTTTTCTGGGGGGCCGTATCGTCCAGGATTGGACCGGCTTATCCTACGAAGGGGGAAATAATGTCCGTCTGAAGATGACCAAGCGAGCGACCTATGATAGTGTGGTTACCGTGTTTCGGTGGAAAATGGGTCTTGGAGCGGATCAGATAATCCAGTCATTTGTCTGGAGAATGCCGATATACAGTTCTGAGGGAAATCTGTCGCATTTCATTTCTAGGCCGATATCGGACGACAACGGCGTACAAGTCATATACGACTTAGTTCGCGTCAACCCATTTTTCGAAGTTGCCGAGTTGTACGCCTTGATGGAAGAGGAGCCGTCTCACTTCTCCGATTTCTCGGGGGTCATTCCAAATCAGATGGCGGAGCAGAGCCAAACGTATGATGGGGAATACATGACGACCAGTCATGTCGGTCCGGAGGAGGAGGAGGTTGATCAAGAGGGGTTGGCGCGTGATGAAATATGTCAGCACCGACGATTCTGGAGAAGAAAGGAGCCATTGCTCGGTGGACGAAGGGAATCCAAACGTCGACGATGACATTGGCCAAACCGACGAGGAAGACGACAATGAAGGAGGGGGAGCCACAGCAAATAGCGTGGAAGTTTATGTGTCACTAGAACATGCCACGAGCGAGGGTGACGACTGTGACGACATCATGACAATCTCCAACACCTACTCCATGGACAGGCGCTTCCAGATCCCAGCGAAGGCGTACTGGTCGGTGGAGATGGAAATCTTCTTGGGTCAGACATTCTCTACAAAAGATCAACTAGTGTCCCTAACGAAGAGCCAAACAGTCCTCCGTAACTATAAGTACAGGGTACTCACTTCCAACCCGAAGGAATGGGCCATCAAGTGCATCGACCCGACGTGTCCTTGGAGGATGCGTTCTACACTTAGCAACAGATATGGCTTCTGGATAATACGACAACTTAACAACGGCCACAATTGCGACCGGTCAACGATACTAGGGCCCCACCCACAGCTGGATGTCACGCTGATCTCAGATGCAATCATGCACATTATCCGCAGAGAGCCGGGGCTGAAGGTGGAGACAGTTATTGATTACATTCTGGAGAAGTACCACCGCAATATTTCGTATAGGAAGGCGTGGTTTGGCAAGCAACGTGCTGTCGAGAAGCTGTACGGAGACTGGGTGGCATCATACAACAACATTGAGACAATCCTGAATGCTATTCGTCTCACGAACCCCGGGTCATGGTACGAGATCAGAACCAACCCGGCGGGTAACTGTAGGATGTTCAAGAGTGTGTTTTGGGTGTTTGGCCCATGCATAGAAGCCTTCAAGCACTGCGCTGGGGTCATGATCATTGACGGCACATTCCTCACGGGCAAGTACAAGCAAGTGTTGTTGATGGCTAGTACATTCGATGGGCAACATCGGATTGTTCAATTGGCGTACGCCATAGTTGACAAAGAGGATTCCGATAATTGGAAGTGGTTCATGGAGAATCTACAGAGACATGTGACCAATCGGGCCAACATCACAATCATCAGTGATCGATACAAGGGGATATCAGCGGCAATGCGCAACATTGATCGAGGGTGGGTATGGAGGTGGTGCCTATGCCATTACGTAAGCAATTTCAACAAGAAACACCGCAACTAAACTCTAAAATCTCGCCTTTGGAACTTAGGTATTTGTCAAATTCTTTACGGTGTATATGTGAACTTAACTAATACAATATTGTCAAACAAGCTGGATATTCATAGAAGTCTTCATCGCTACCCGCAGGAATAGAAGGGAATGTGCGGAAGTTTGAGGCGAAGAAGGCAGAATGGTTGGCGATCCATGATGAACAAAACGTACGGGAGCCAAAATGGGTGAATGAGGAACTGCCCTTATGGAGCTTGGCCTATGACAACACTGAGGGAGGCGGTGCTCGGTGGGGAACCATGACGACCAACGCGCAAGAATGCGTCAACGGAGTACTTAAGGGCGTGCGACGTTTGCCGATGTCTTCTGTGATCGAGCACACATTCCACCGTATGGTGAAGTATTGGCATAGGCGACGTGGGGAATATCAGGGAATGTTGGCTGAAGGGAACGCGTATACGAAGTACTGTCAGAAATTAACCACAAAATCTACGTCAAGTTCCGTCAGACACTACGTGCTGCCGTATGATGCGGCTAACGGGGTTTACGAGGTGAAGTCTGGTCCAAACAATCAGAACCGTAGCGGTAATAACAGCTACGTTGTTCGTTTTGATAGGCAGTCGAATCATAAGGGGACGTGCACATGCGGGAAGTTCCAGGGCTACAAGGTACCGTGCTCCCATGCTGTAGCTTGTTGCACATTCGCTGGTGCTAACTGGCAAAACTACGTCAGCCCCTTCTATCTGGTATCCAAGATCCAGCTAGTGTATGCCCAGTCATTCCAACCAATACTGGGTCCTAAAGACTGGATCCCACACACGGGTCTACCAGTGATCCTGCAACCTCATCTTCTTCGTGGACAGGGTCGTCCACGACACTCTCGAATCAGAAATGAGATGGATTGGCGTGAGGGGTCGACCAAGTAAGTGCAGGACATGCGGTCGCGTGGGACATAATGCAAGGACATGTGAAAGGAGACGAGACAGTGCAGGGGCGTCTTCTAGTAATCAAGCGTGAAATAAAATAATGTATCTGTAACATTTTTATCTCGGTTCGTGCAATAAAAAAATGTTTTCAATTTCACCACTATTTTTTATTTGATTTCACATTTAGGTAATAACAACACTGGCCGTCACTCTAGCCATGGGTGAGATCGCCTGTGTCACGGGCGATCTCGCCTGTGCCACAACAGGGGGCAGTATGCACCATAAAACCCTCCTCTCACCATGATACAAACACACACCACTACTCTCTAGCTACGCATTAAGTTTTCAATAATCATCATCCATCAGACGCGGTCACACTATGGTGTTCACACATGGGGAAAGAAGTAGAGCTCGCGATAAAGGTAAAAAAACAAGCGTTGTTTCCCCCATCTACTTCACGGTGTGCACTAATTACAATTGTTATTGTCTTGTAGTTTCAGAAGTTGATCGTATAATGTACAAGATGAAGAAACATGAGGAAGACCTGTTCGAGTATGAGCTAAGTGTGGTGAATTGCTGGTGTGATTTGAGGGCAACAAGATCCATTCGACTGAAGGATCTCGAACCCTATTTTGGGTGCCCGCTTGAGCGGGAGGTATGAAGACTGGCAAGATTTTCTTACTTTGTCACCTATCTCGTTAATATTTACTAACTTGCATGTATCGTTGGCATGTTTTAAAGAACAAGGGTTGTGGTTATTTCGAAACATTGGTGGTTCGGGAGGCTGTGGACAAGATCAGAAGGGAGAAGGACAATATAATTCGGGCGAAGGACAAAGAACTTGATCGAGCTAAGAGGGAGAACCAAAGGGTCGTTAGGGAGAAGGACGAGATTATTCGACAGCTGAACCAGAAAATCAAAGAACAACAAGAGCTTATGAATTTCATTATGAGAAACCCTCGGACCTGAACCGTGTTGCTACTGTTGTTTATGTAATTTTCGTATTGAAGCTTGTTATAATAAAAAGTGGCGAAGTAGTGTTCCATCCAACTATATATCGAAACGTTTGCATTTCATTGCGAAAACATTTAACAGCGAAATGACATGAAAGTGCAAGTAAGTAAAACAGTACAACTGCTGAAAATACTACATCGAATATAAATACTAGATCTGCCGAAACAAGTACAATCGATCACCATAGTACGACAAATAAAAACAGTAAATCATAACATAAAACCAGTAACGAAAAAGTGAAACTAATCAATGCCTCCGACCCCTCTGGCGTCTCTGTCGCTGCTCGTCCGTGTAGCAATCCGGTGGACGCAATGTAGTCCGATCACGTAACATGTGAGTGTACGGTGGTGTCTGGGTGGACTGCGGTACTAAATCAGCTCGATGGGCCCAATCCTCGAACCCACTGTCCTCCGAGAAACCCTGGGAGCCGACCGGATGGCTCTGATCAACTGGCTGGCTGGTGGGTCCATACGGCTGGCTACTCGAAGCACCTGGGTGTCCTCGGCCCGGCTGCTCAAACTGTGGAACTGCATGCTGGTACTGAGGCGTCGTCGACTGGTATTGAGGCGCCGTCGGCTGGTACTGAGGCGCCGTCGACTGGTACTGAGGAGGGCCATCGAAACTGTAAGTCCGCCCGTCAGCAAAATCCTCGTTCCACACATAGTATGGTGGAGGTGCGTATCCCACATCATGGTGCGCGATACCGCCGTAATCGACATCATCCAACCCTGTACTGTGACCTCTCTGTGGGATGGGATAGCCATCATAGGGAGGGTATGTCGGCAGGCGTGAGGCTGCACGTGGGCAGTGTGGCCCTCGATCGGGAAGGCGCTCATATGCTCCACTCATAGCCAATCCAGATCGGAGCACATGACTCATGTGAGAATCACCCGTACCACTCAAAATGGTAGCCTGCTCCAACGAGGCTATCTGAAAGGCAAAAAAAATGTCAGTGTACTCTAACGGAATACTAAATTGGCTACAATTACTCAAGTAGTTGGCCACTAACCATCCCCTGAAACTGTGCACCATCGTGTGATATGGCCAGGCGTGTCCGTCTCTTGTACCACTCGTCGTACTCATCATGGAAGTGGTGGCTCAATGGATCTGGTCTCACCTCGCCCTCAGCAATGTGCTGATCCGCTGATCCCATAGACGTAAGTACTCTAGGTACCTAGCACCCCAATCATGGACTGGCGCTCTGAAGTCTATTCCAAGCAACTCCTCGACGCGATGAGCAGGCTCGGCGTCCTGTGGGATACGCTGACCATGTCCGAACTGACGCGTGCAACGGTCAGGATGGTGCCATGCGACACAGTCTATGCACAACATGGGGCAAACAACATGCCACAACATATCGTCCTCCAACTGATAGTCCTCCTCTCGGAAGGCGTACGACATCCACTGGAGAATTAATAAATATGTTGTAAGGAAGAATTAAGAAAATCAGAGAGAGTATGTACAAGAGGTTAAGATTCCTAACCAAGAACTCCGTGCACCGGTCAAGTGCGTATCGTATTTCCTCCAGCTTCATAGCCACACAATGCTGATGGCGCCGGATGACAGACATCCAGCGGACACCACGAGGAACGGTGTCAGCATCTGGTGGGTCACCACCTGCTACGTAGCGATCGGCTATGATCGGGAATCTCTCCAAGGCCCAGAGCTGGACCAGCAAGGTGAAGCCTCCCAAGTCACCTGTACCCTTCTGACTCCCAGCCGTGAAGAAGGCCGCCCTCCCCATGGCCTTATACAGCCATGCTAGTACCGCGCTACCCAAACTGAACGTGGATGCAACCGCAGAGTCCCCAATAAGCCGGAGTAGATGAACCGGTATCAAGTCTCCAGTCCGGTCAGCTAGTAGAATGGCGCCAAGAAGAACCCAAGTGTAGGCTCGTGCGTAGCGGAGAACAACATCTGTTGGAGCACCAGCCGATAGATGATCAAACATTCCATTCACCCACGAGATCTTCACTGACTGTCCCGTACAACTCCCAGCTGGGGGTTGGACACCCAACAACTCCTCACATATAACACTCGGAGGACGTCTGTCCACAGCAACAGTAACCGGAACTCCATCGGTAGGAAGACCCGTAAGTACCTCAACATCCTCCAAAGTGATCGTCGCCTCGCCCTGTATCAGGTGGAATGTGTTCGTCTCTGGCCGCCACCTCTCAATCAATGCTGTGACGAGCTCCTTACACGGTGTGGAACCGAGTAAATGAACAACAGGGAGGAGTCGACACTCTCTCAAGAATCCCTCGTACTCTGAACTCCACTCCAAGCAAGAACTACGCTATCGCAACTTCAGCGCCTTGCACGCATGAGGGTCACGCCACACTAAAGTAGCCCTATGCTTGTTCTCCCCCCCACAATAGAGAACAATCACCAGGTTGAGGCCTAACGCTCTCGGGAGTCCGATCCACCAACGGTTCATCCTATCCATAGTTCGACATCTATTGTATAGTAAATTGTTAGGAAAACTAAGTTAGACTAATTCTCTAACCTCAAAAGTATACTAGTTCTATAACCTCAAAATTATACTAATTGTCTAACTTCAATATTATACTAATTCGCTAACCTCAAAATCATACTAATTCTCTAACATAATTCTCTAACCTATCCATAAAGAATGACATGGTTCACAATGACGTAAGAACATTAAATAATGTATGTATTAAGTACCTTGTGTAACGGTGCGAACAAAGGTCCTCTCCGTTTTAAAAAAATCCTAAATAAATCACTTTAAAAAAAATTATTCTACCATAATAACCCTAAACTAATTCTCTAACCTAAAACCCTAAACTAATTCTCTAACCTAAAACCCTAAACTAATTCTCTAACCTAAAATCCTAAACTAATTCTCTAACCTAAAACCTACTAAATAATGTAATTTTAAAAAAAATAGGGAGAAAGGGGACTTACCTTTGCCTTAGGGGGTTCAAGAGTGGTGTGGGGGGAATGGTGGTGTTGAAAATGGGGTATTTATAAGGGTTGGGGCGAGTTTGCCCGGTGTCTAGTCCTCGGGCGAGATCGCCTGTAGCCCGGGCGATATCGCCTATGGCTGGGGCGAGATCGCCTGTTGTCCAGCCAGACAACATTTAATCGATGGTTGGGCAGTTTAGAATCGAGTGGATCGGAAATATCTGGTGTTGAGGGATATCGCCTGGGGCCTGGGCGATATCGCCTAGGCCTGGGGCGATTATATTTAGAAAAATCAATACTTTTGAATGGTATTTATTTAGGTTAATAGTTAATTTTTTTTATTTATTTTAGTGAAAAGGCCAGGAAGTGGAGGTGTCCATGGTTAATGAGAAGGATAGTACCTCTGGTGAGACTAAATCTCAAGAAGTGGAGGTTATCTCTAGTGATGAGGAGAAAGGTATGGAAGATTCCTCTTCTGTTGATTTGGATAAAGATGTTATGCAGGATGTTAGTATTCCGAAAGCTTTTTCCCATGAGTTTTTTCCTCTATTCAAAAAAGGGGGCGTAGAGGCAAAAAAATGTTGACATGAAGGTGTTAGTATGGAATCAAAGAAGGTTCAATTCCTTTAGTAAGCAACATTTTATTTTTGGTCTTTTGCAAAAACATAGAATAGATATAGCTGGGTTATTAGAAATAAATTTGCTAATAAAAACATAGAGTCTCTCAAAAAAATTCTCAGAAAATTAGCTAATAAATTAGCTGGTTGGAATTACTTGTTGAACTACGATAAGAGTTCATTAGGGAAGATTTGGATTCTTTGGAGGAGTGGTATGGATGTGAGAGTTAACCTCCCACCATTTCTAATTGCTTGCACAAAATAATTACTGACACATGACACACTAATCACTATACACTAGCTAGTATTGAGACATCACCAAGAAGCCTTGCCTTCTCTACTTGCAGTAGCATACAACATATCTCTAAACCTCATATAAGGGTTGTCACAACAAAGCTTCTTCCTTGAGTTCTAAGATACTAGGTGTCCATGGATAAATTTGTCAAAAGCTCCACAAACTAAGGGCAGCACCAGGGACCTATATGCATAATTCTAAAGATTAAAACCAGAAATTAGTTTTTATGGTCCTGGGTTGTTTGATTCCACCACTAATCCGCTAAGAAAAACGAACAACAACAATAACAAAACTCTAAGCTAGAAGTTGTTCAGAAACTGCACTAATACATGTTTAGTATATAAATTTTAAGTGATAATTATCCTTCAAGGTTAACTGAATTATAACAACAATAAATTTGAAACCAAAATGGGTGGATCCAGTTTCACATAACTGTAGCATTCACTAATTAGTTGTCTACCCACATAAACTGTTATTAGTGTTAATCATAGTTAGCCTAGCTAGCTAGGAGGACTAGTATTATCTTTTGGAACGCAGGCTTACATTACATATGAAATTCATACAGAAGAATGAAGCATTGGACATGAACATTCAATGAAACACATCAGTTCCAATATGATGAGATTTGCTATTTCCAATGACACGAGTTCATAACATCAAATCTACGGAGGAGTACATTATGAAATGAAGAGTAGGTTTCCGCTTCTATTGCCACACTAGAGGAAATCGACCGGGGAGCTTGACGGACAAGCGGAGAAGCGTCATCGGTTCAAATCCGCATAGGAACTAGTTAAGTGTTGGACCTGATTAATATAATTAATTCGGCCCGGTTAGGGATTAATATGTCTTGCTAGAGACCAATATTAATTAGTGGTTTGGGCCACGGCTAATCGGACCAGGTCCTACAAGGTCACACGCCCATAGTATGGATCGGATCATTTAATAGGCCTAATCGATGGTGGATTGAGACTACTGGACTGGCGGCCTATTAGGGTTAGGAATGGATTAGGATTTCTGCCCTAATCCTATAAATAAGACTGTTAGGGTATCAGTCAATTCTAAGCCTAACACACACTTTCTCTTGGAGAAAACCCTAGCCGCCATAACCCTAAAAGTCGTTCTTCGACCAGAAGTTCTAGCAAGCTTTGGCGAGGAAGATCCGGATCCCAGCTAGCGTGGACTAAGTAGAGTAGCTACATTTGAAGCATCTGGATCGATCTAAAGGCTACGGGAGCTATGGGAGGTATTAGTTTTCGAGCTAATATCACGCTTCAAGAATGTGAGTTACGATACTCCTTTTATTATTGATTTATATGCATATCAGGCTGATCTAGGTTGTTAGATGTTTGATTCGTATTTCCGTTGCGATTCGGTTTTGCATCTAACGTTTTCTTACAGTGGTATCAGAGCCCCTCGTTTTGCATATTTTTCATAACAAAACGAATTGCGTTCTTAATAAAATTATTCAATTAAAGAAGGGATTATCTCGAGTTAATATTTTCATTGAAAATCGTGTTTCAAAGTGTTCATGGATATATATATATATATACACACACACATATATGGTGAACACTCCGGTGCACCCACCTAGCTGGGTGCACCGAGTACACCCGCTTACGTGTCACGATCTCATCCGTCCGTTCAATCAACGGATCTTAAGGATTTAAATAAAATATTATTTAAATAATTTATTTTATTATTATTATATTCCCCCAGTATATAATTACATATAACTACCTATTATTATATAGAATTGCAAAACAAACTTATAACTTTCTGAACTCATTTTAATTAACCCCACTTCATCTTCAACCTTTCATCTTCCTCCTGAAGACATAATTAAGCAACACCCACCCTTACTTCCAATTTTCCCACTCTCACCTTCATTTCTAATTCCCACGATCTTGCCTTCACTTCCCATACCTTCAATTTCTCACTCCGATTATCTCGTCGTCCCACCACCCAAATCACAGCATCCGCCGCCGCCGAATGCAGCAGCCTGTATGTAACCACCAGGAAATTTCGGTGACCTAAAACACCACCCTCTACTGTTGCTTTCGCCGACACCGCTGAATCCAGCAATCAAATTCTCGGTGGCGAGTCAGAGAATGACACCTAGGTCGGTGGCCGATTTTATTGTGTAAGTCGGCTAATCTTATTTGTGCTTTTCACTATTTTGAGGTAGCCGTCTTTGTTTATTGATAAAATTTGAAACTTGATCAGTATTGAATTAACCTGAACAGGGGATTCGTTATTCTGAGTTCTTTAGTTTCATGGTTCATCAATTCGTATTTGTCCTTTTGATGTCATAATTCAGGAAGAAGATTTGGATTTGAGTAATAGGCTGCCTGATGAACTTGTTGGCAAAGTTCTGTCAAGATTTACTTTCAAGGAAGCAGCTAGAACTTCACTCATCACAAAGAGATTGATCAACTTGTGGAAATCTACCGATCTAGTGCTCGATTTTGATGCCATCGAAGAGTTGAAAGTCGCCCGAACATGACTTGAACAAAGGCTCGACAATGCCCGATTACTCAACGATCCATATCCATTCTTCTTCGGTTATCTCGCTCAGTTTCCCGGCGAGGCGATTTCAGCCAAATTGATGACCAGACCAATACGTGTCGGTTCAGTTGGTCGGACCTATCTGGTTTGGTTAATTATAATATCTATTTGTATTTTTGGTTTGGTTCGTAGAAAGATTGACCAAGGGCCGATTTGTCCGGTCTGATTCCAATCATGGAAAATCTGATATCATTAACTTATTACTACTATTGTTACGAAACTGTCATAATTACATAATTAATTAATAGCACGTTGCCTTCTAGAATTGTTAAGCTACTTCATTAATATGCATATCATTAACGGTGAACTCTCCGGTGACGCGTGTAACCGGTTAAGCTTCTCGTAGCACCGCGTGATTGGTTAGAGAAATAAAAATAAAAACATTACAGTTTTAGTCCTTAACTGAAACTACATTACATCATATGATCATCTATTAAGTAAAACATAATTTAACTTTAACGATGTTAATAAAAATTATGAATTAGTTTATTTATTTACGTTGTCGGCGACGGTGGATCTACTCACGTTTCAGCGGTGGAGGAATATGATCCGGATTTGGGGAACAGAGTAGTGGGCTTGACTTTAACAAAAAAAGCCGACGATGGGTTGTTGGGTCGATGAGGGAAACTTACAAATAAATTTATTAATTAATTCATAATTTTTATTTACACCGTCAAAGTTAAATTATGTTTTACTTAATAGATGATCATATGATGTAACGTAGTTTCAATTAAGGACTAAAAATGTAAAATTTTTTAATTTCTCTAACCAATCACGTGGTGCAACGTAGCAGCGTAACCAGTTACGCGCGTCACCGGAGTGTTCACCATCATTAATATTTTAATAGCACATCGCGTTCTAGAATAGGCCTTTTTTTAGCGCAACTACTAAAACGAACAGGGTTGCTGAAACTTGTAACCTCTCTGTCTTTTAGGGTGTTGGTCAACTTTGAAACCATCCATTTTTTAGTTAGCGGAATCTCATATATTGATTAAAATGACTGCCTTCCGGCTATACAAACAGAACTTGAATCAACAGCTTTCGACAGACTGATTTGCCATGAACACGGGGTCTTGAATGGTGGGATTCTAGATGGTATATTAAGAAGGATGAATAATGAGTGGATGAATAAGAATTCCTCCTGACTTCCAATGGAGAATTTTTTTGAAGAAAGCGTCAAGAAGAACGGTGGTTGCATCAAGAAGACAACTCTAGTGTGAGAAACATGAATAAGGAAGAGATGATGGGAGAGAGACGAGAGGAAGAAGGAAGAGATGATGAGACGAGAGAAAATAGGAAAGAAAACCTTACTCTCTAATATTTATATTTAGTGGGCGGCCAACTTTGGTGTTACCCTAGCTTAAAACAAAAATTGGAAACAAAATCATGTTTGAGCTTAGGGTGGCGGAGTTAGTTTGGCCTTAGAGTGATGTCCATTCATATTTATGTAGTCAAGGGTTTTCTTTATCTCACATTGAATTATTCTTAGCTCATCTTATGAAAATCACAATTCAAAAACTTTGACATAGATAAATTAAGACATCAAAGTTGGATTAACTCTCATTTATGAGCTATCAAGGTATAGTAATGGTGAAAGCCAAGTTTTGAGAAGTTATTGGGTGTTAGTGTTAGAGGGATGAGTGAGTCGACAGATGATACATTAGAAGACTTTACGGAGCTCTAGGAAGATAAAGAGTTAAAGTGTTTCGATTTACATTATGAGACAAAAATCAAATTGAAATCCCCTCAACACACAAATATATTGGGATATGAACTCCACAATGCACAAATAACATTTGCTACACATAACCTGCAAACATTTACAGTCATCACACTTGTGTCAAATCTAAAACTCAATTCCAAAATGTGATCAAATGAAAAATTTAGGGGATAACTAGGTATCTAGATGAGATACCTAGGCGATTAATGAAAGGTAAGTGAAAGAGAGTTATTTTGGAACTCTATACGAAGTGGTTGCACAATTTGTTAATCTAAGTGCACATTTCATTATTTAATTGAAAGACCTGGCAAATGTCAGATTTAGCTAGAGCTACCAAACAAACTGTTGGAAAAATGGGTAAAAAATGTGACTAAGGTGAATGAGAAATTGAGTCTCATAATAGCCTTAGTGAGAAGGAGTAAAAGTGGGAAATGGTTGAATACCACATTGCTTAGAAAAGAGCTTGTCAAGCTAATTTTAAGTAAAGAGGTTTAACTTATGGATAAGTTAATATGGCATAAATGAAATCTCTAAGTGCGCGCTTAGGAGATTGTAGATCTTGGGTTCGAGTCAGGCTCCGGATAACTGACTTCGTGGTGAAGCCCATATTTGCCAAATATGTTTTAGCCCACTAAACATTAAGAATAAATATTCCAAAGACCAAAAATTAATAATTTATTAGTTAAATTATTTAATTTTCGGAATTATTAAATTATGAATAAATCTGAAATTAAATGAGTTGATTATGGGATTACTCTTTTTGATAAATCATAAAAAATTAACTAATTAATTTTAGAATTATTCTAATACATATCTTATGGAATATTTTATTATTTTTGGAGCATACCTGACTTGCTCGTTACTCCAAAGGTTTTCTATAAATACCCATAGTTTCCTTCAGTTCAAACACACCTTCAGATACTAAAATCTCTCTCCCCAAAAGTTCAAGTCTTCTTCTTCCTTTCTTTTTATTTTCGGTCCCTTTGTTGTCGCTTTGCTCAAGCGTGGTTGCGTTCGGCGGTGTTGAAACACCGTTGAGATCGTTGTATCTGGGAGAAAGACGCCTTGTATAGAGCGAATCTATCTTAAGGAAACTGTGCAAACACAGGCCTCGATTGCAGTTCTCTTTCGATTTCAATTTCGTTATGGTTTTCTAATCCGCGTTGATTTTTGTCCAACAACTTAAGATAGATTCTTTTTTAGTTTCAACGTGGAATACTGTTTACTGATCAAGGTCAATACCTTCTTACCAGTGAAATGGTTACAACTGTTCTTTCGTTTCAAGTATTAAATGTAAAGACGAGTGTTGCTCACTATTTGTTGATTTCAATTTGCTAGATAAATCCTTTGTTTTTTGGTCGAGCATTTGTTGCCAAGTTAAAGTTATAATTTGATTCTCTTATTCTAATGCTTTTTTTTTTTAGGGGAATGTCAAGCTCATATTATTAATAATCAGAGTTGGTGCACTTTAAAGCAAGTGCCTCTTCGAGCCAAATAGGAGATACATGTCCTTCAAAGGGTGATGCTAAGGAAAATGATCGTTGAGCCAGCTCATGAGCGACCATATTCCTGTTTCTCCTAACAAAAAAATTGAGTAACCGGGGTTGGTTTGCAGGATCCGTCGACAACCTTCAATGATAATTCCATACTCTGTGACGTTGGATTCTTGGTCGTTCACTGCTGCTGCCACTACCTGTGAGTCGACTTCGAACTCCACGTGGTGCAATTGACGTCTGTGGCCCAATAAAGGCATCAAGTAACCCCGAGCTTCTCCTTCTCTCACTTCTGGCTGCCCTCTCGCCCATCCTGTACGGTAGGCCACCAACGAGCCCTCGTGGTTCCGAAGTGCAGCTCCCCAGCCCCATAATTGCTCACCAGATCGAAAACTCGCGTCGACGTTGCACTTCAGGTAATTAGGTTTCGGTGGGTGCCAGAGATCACAAGTTTGCTGCCCCTGGTTCGGTCTCCTAGCCTGCTCCCGGGGGCCTGCCCTAGCCGCTTTCCACTCCGCGATTACAGTCAAACCACTCTCCACAATCAGATTAGCAGGTCGAGCTTCACTTTTCCATACTCTTTGGTTCCTCTCGTACCACAAGCTCCATATAATCGTGATCCATTTTTCTTTCAACTCCGTACTCCAATTACTCAACACATCATGCAACGCGTCACTGAAAGAGTTGTGAGATGCAAGTAGGTTATGTACTGCCCCCCACATATCTGTCGCTCTCCAGCAGTCTTCGGCCACTTCACAGGTCCCAAAGAGATGATGTTCTGTTTCCTCTGCTTTACTGCATAAACCACACAAGGTCGGAACGCCAATGTGCCTTCTCCTCAAAGTCGTACGAAGAGGCAACACACCTCTCCCTACCCTCAAGTGAAATGCAGGGTTTTTGGCGGCAGGTTGGTGTTCCAAAGCTCCCTCCATGCACCTGGACGCGACAGATCGTCACGTTGGAACATATTAGTCATCACTTCTTGTACGCCGACTTCACTGAGTAATTACCATCGTTGCTTACGTGCCAAATCTTTGTGTCTCCAAATTCACCACCTATAGGAACTAACTTCAAAATGGCAGTCACGTCATCAGGCAAAAAAAGCTCCTCCAATAATTCCTCGTCCCACATCATAGTACCTGGAATCCATAAATCCGCCACTCGTAAGGTCTTCAAGACCTCCACGGCCGTCGAAATCACGTGACGTCTGTCCGCTTCCTTTAGCCATGGGTCCGTCCATACGTTGATGCTCTTTCCGTCTCCAATCCACCATCGATAGCCACGCCGAAGCAAGTTCTGCGACTCGAGAATACTATGCCACACGAAACTCGGATTACTCCTCAAAGTAGCCGACAAGAAATCCACCTTAGGAAAATATTTTGCTTTGAAAACTTTTGTGACAAGAGCATCAGGATTCGTCATGAACTTCCAACCTTGCTTCCCCACCATGGCTAGATTGAAGGCATACAAGTCCTTGAACCCCAAGCCTCCCTCCAGCTTTTTAACACATAATCTCTCCACACCGCATCCACGCCATACCCTTATTGTTTGCCGAGTTAGTGCCCCACCAGAATGAGTTCATCATCCGCTCCAACTCTGCACTGAGTGTAACAGGAAGCAGAAAGACATTCATGCAGTAGACAGGGATGGACTGTAGAACTGATTTGATTAACACTTCTTTACGCCACATGATAATAACTTTCCTTTTCAGCTTTGTGAACGCTCCCAGATTCTGTCCTTGATAAACTGGAAAGCTTCTTTCCTCCTCCTTCCCACGAAAGACGGCATGCCCAGATATTTTCCTCTGTCAAACGGGTTAGTGACTCCCAGAATCGCTTTCACTCCAATCTGCAGCATGGGGCTTGTGCTTTTGCTGAAGAAGATGCCAGACTTCGAGAAGTTTATCAATTGCCCGGAAGCGCGACCATACTTCTCGAACAACTCCTTCACCCTTCGAGCTTCGTCAATCTCTGCACGAAAGAAAAAGAAGCTGTCATCTGCAAAGAGCAAGTGCGTGATGGCTGGTGCTCTTCGACAAACTCGTACCCCATGCAGCGATTCTCACGGCCTCCTCTCACCAAGCGACAGGCCTTCTGCACACAAAAGAAACAAAAAAGGTGAAAGTGGGCAGCCCTGTCGCAGTCCTCTCGCCGGTGTAAACGTTTCAGAACGCGAGGCATTGATAACCACTGAGTACACCACCGACTGAACGCACATGAGCATTATATCAATCCACCGTCGGTCGAACCCCATCTTAACCATGACGGCCTCCAAATAATCCCACTCCACGCGATCGAATGCCTTAGAGATGTCGACCTTGAGCGCCACTTCTCCATCCTTGGCTCTCCTGCGAATATTCATGGTATGCAATGTTTCAAAAGCAATAAGAATATTATCCACAATCGATCTACCTCTAACAAAGGCGGATTGCTCGTCAGGAATAATATCCGCCATAATATGTTTCATACGGTTCGCCAGGACCTTTGCACACAACCTGTATCTCACATTACATAATGAAATTGGCCGAAAGTCTACCATCTTCTCGGCTCTCTCCTTCTTCGGCAATAAGATAATATCAGTGTGCTTAGCTTCGTCTGGAACGCTTAGCCGCGTCAGCCAATGAATACAGTCCCTTGCCACATCCGCGCCAACCACGTCCCAAAAGTTCTGATAAAATGCTGGGTTAAGCCCGTCAGGTCCCGGAGCCTTGTCAGGATGCATGGAGAAATAAGCTTGTCGAAATTCCTCTTCTCTGAACGGGGCGGTAAGGATTTCGTTATGCGCCCCGGTGACAATTGGCTGAATGGCATCGATAACTGGTCTCACGTCCCCTTGCCCAGCTCTAAATAGATTACGAAAGTAATCAACAACAACCTTACCCATCCCCTCGTCGTCTTCTTCCCAAGCTCCGTGTTCCCATTGCAATCGGGTTAGGGCTTTATGCTTTCTACGCCCATTAGCACTTTGATGAAAAAATTTGGTGTTAAAATCACCATCTCTGATACCAGAACTGCTTGGCCCGCTGCTGCCAATAAATCTCCTCCTGACTAAGCAAGTTATTGATCGTTTCCTTGCTGTTGTCCATTTGCCGGACCGAATCTGCGTCGTCCAAGCTTCTGAGCTCCTCCAACTTCCGTCTCTCATTGGCTATTAATTTCCCAAACTGGGCTCTATGCTCCCTGCCCCATCTTCCCAAAGCTGATATGCAGTTTTCCAGCTTAGTCTCCAAACTGTCGCTGCCAACAGAATGCCAGCTATCCTCCACGACCCGCCGTAACCCTTCAATTTTCAAACATGAATTTTCGAATCGAAAGCGCCTGTGACCGCCATGCAACTGCATATCCTTCGTTCTTAGTAAAATTGGTGAGTGATCCGAAACTGTGGCTGTAAGGTTAGTGAGCGTAGCCTCCGGGAAAAGTTGCTTCCATTCATCGTTAATCATGGCTCGATCTAACTTTTCCTCCACCGCTGTAGGCTGACCTCTCGATCTCCACCATGTGAACGGGTACCCCTCAAGCGGTATGTCCGTTAACCCACAATCCAGGATAGTATTACGGAACCCATCAAGGAGTGGTTGCGGATGAGGGTGTAATCCTTTCTTCTCTGATGCATCTAACAAGTCGTTAAAATCTCCAATAACCACCCATGCATCCGGTCCTGCCAACGACTTCAAAAGCTACCACGTTTCCGAACGTCTCGACTGATCCGGCTGACCATAGTATCCGGTCAGACGAAACTCCTCTTCATGCTCTCCTTTTACCCGCATGTTAATACAGTGCAGCGAGTAGTTAATAACAGAGAGTTGCACTCCATTCTTCCACAGAACACATAATCCTCCACTCCTACCAACCGCGTCCACCGCGAAACAACCCTCCATCTTCAGCTTGACGCGAATTTCCTCCATCTTTTGCTTATGCACCAGAGTCTCGATAAGGAAAATCACGTCCGGTCTATGAACTCTCATGAGTTCATTTAAGGCCCGAACTGCTCGAGGTTGACCGAGGCCTCGACAGTTCCAACTTAACACGATCATTGCGGTGGGCAGGACCGGTATCCGAGCCTGCCTGCACCAAGTTTTTTGGTCCTTGGCGACCATTATGAAAGGTTGGTTCCGCATTCTCTTTGTCAACTTCCATGGAGGCGCTCCCATCGCCCCGCCTCCGCTTCCTATCTTCATTAATCTCCACCGCTCGCTTTTCTTCCTCTACTGCCTTGTACCCATAAGCCAGTTCCACGTCCCGGGTTTCAAGACTTGCACGAAAGTTGGAGGTCAAAGCCCTTATGTTTGCTGGCCTTGTGTGAGGTAACTCACTCAGTGGTTGTCTGCTTGCAGGTTCACTTTCTCTTGCCAATTCACTTGGCGAGGGTACCAAGTATCTACTTGCAGGACCACCAGCCCTTCTTCTCGGTGGAGCTCTAAGGGTTTTATCCCAGAGTTTGATGATTTGGTCTTCCGGAACCCTAAAAGAACCTCACAGTACCTTTCGATATGACCAATCCGACCACAAATATAGCAGAAGGTAGGTAGGCGCTCGTACGTGAACGTCACTTTCAGATCCTTGCTCGGCTTCCGAATTACTTTTTCCCTCTTCAAGGATTTGCGCACGTCCAGCTTCACCCTTATTCGCATGCACGGGGCTTCTCTTGTAAACCTGTTATTTTCGTCATACTCCAGGAACGTACCCATCCAATTGCCAATTGTTTTACCTACAACCTCTGAATAGAATTCTGCCGTTAGGTTATTAATTTGGACCAGAAGTCCGCAAAGACAAGCGGAACTTCATGTATATCTTCACCCGGCTTCAGTTCGTGCAGCGTGAGGAGATTGTTATCGAAGGACCAAGGGCCTCCATCGACGACGAGCCGAAGATCGAGCGGGTGGTAGAATCTGAACAGAATAAGTCCGTCCCCTCGGTCTTCTATCGATATGCCTCGTCCCGGCCTCCAAAGATTGGCCATTAGAGTGCGCATAGCTGTGAAGTTGTAGTTTTTGTCCATAAGAAACGTGCCAACCAGGCACAGGGAAAAGTCCTCCGCCGGGACGTCCGCCAACAGCTCCGGGACGTTCAGGTCATCTTCATCCTCAATCAGCGCTAGTTGGCGCAGTTGTTCTTCCATTGATTGGTTGAGATCAGTCGACAAGAATGCCAAGAAGGGGTGAACAGGTTGACGGCGGCGATTTCAAGAAACCCTAACAATAGGGAGAGAAAACCCTAACAATAGGGAGAAAACAAAGTCCTCTTATTCTAATGCTAATAGAATCAATTGGATCATATTTGCTTATATGTGAATTTATTTCCCTACGTTGCTTTTGAGAATTGCATATATGTGAAGCTCTTAACTATATATGTAATTGCTTTCTTCAGTAACTTTTAAGATTGAAAGAATTCCTTCGTGAGT
This sequence comes from Linum lewisii, assembly GCA_034768395.1. Classification (NCBI taxonomy): domain Eukaryota; kingdom Viridiplantae; phylum Streptophyta; class Magnoliopsida; order Malpighiales; family Linaceae; genus Linum; species Linum lewisii. Next base: position 44,661,011 of record CM068300.1, read on the forward strand.
TACCTTGTATGGGTGGAGGCACAATTCTATGAAGTTTGGTTTGAATTCCCTTTGTCTTTCATTTGTTGGAACCCAATTTCAATCAGTTTCGGAGTTTTTCCTAACTATTGGAACTAATCTACTGATTTGAATTCTGTGGGGGTTCAGTATAATACTTACTTGACTTCTCATTCAATTTGTAAGATGCAATTAAGTTAATATTGAATTAGTTGCAGTTTTTACCTCCTCGCATTTGGGTTTCTGTTGCAGCTTTCGATTTTGCTCTTTCATCTGTTTGATTTTATAGTTTCTTTTGGTTATCAACGATTTTCGTATTCTAACAAGTCTATTGGTAATCTAAGATCTTGGATCTTAGTAATGTATTTACCAATTCGCTTACTTGTTTAGAATCGTTATAAATCCATTTGATACTAATATTGAATTCTCACACTTGTGTAGCTGTTTGAATTCTATTCTTTGGATCTAGTGTTGGTCTAGTGTGTTTGGGCAACAATCGCTTGGATCTGAAGCTGCAATTAAAAGGTTGAAGCAATGATGCTCTAAAGTGACCTAATTAATTGCACTATTTCCGTTGATAGCGAAAATTTGTTTCAAGTTTTTAAATGAAATTATTGTTCATATTGATTAAATTATTTCTTTGAATTTGTTTCAAAGAATTAATCTGGGTAAAAATCGCTTAGATCTGGTGTTGAAATTAAATGGTTGTAAGCAATATTGCTTTAGAACAACCAAATTAATTGAACTAATTCTATTGATAGCGATGTTTTACTTTGAGGTTTAACTAAAATGGTTGTGTGTTTTGATTCAATTAATCTTTTGAATTGTACTTAGTTTTTCTTTGTGCATCGATTTAGGGAAGTCTCCACAAATTCTTTTAGTGTCTCAATTAAATGCTAATTTTAATTGAGACATTTAAATTCTTGTGTGAGATTTTATAACCCTTAATTGTGCTTTTAATTGAGGAAAGTTTTATATGTGAGAATTAATTAAGGTATTTGAATTAGCATTATTCGGTTGCTAATTTGGATGACTCATAATAATTTATTGTCATGCAAGTTTCAACACAATGGTTATGCATTTGTGTTGAATCATTGTATTTTGATCAAACTCATTTTGGATCTGGTGATGCAATTAAATGGTGGTTTTGATTTAAAAGAACCAAATTAATTGCACTAATTCCATTAGTAGCGAGATTGATCTAAATACTTGATTTGAAATATTTGTGGAAAATTCAATGTTTGGTACATTGGATTGACTTCGTGTCAAATTGTAAATTCTTGAAGGTTGGAATAATGGTCCATCATTGAGACTATAAACCTTGAACATGATTCTTTGTGAATCAAGTCGAAAATGTATGTTTCTTGTGCAAACATGACAAACAATTCAACGAGTGTTGAATAGTGGATGATTTCTCTTGTGAAGATCATTAAATGACTCTTGTTGTGGTGTTGTTGAAAATACCTAAGAGTGTGATGATTAATCATGTTGATAGCCAAATAAATTCATTGTATGAATTTTGAGAAGTGGCCAAAGAAAATGATATTTATTTTGTCCACATTTAGTTTTGGCTTGGCAAATGCTCTCCTTAATATGTGAAAGGAGATATTGAAGTCATGTAGACCGTAAAATGTTTGAGAACATTTATAAGTTCATGGCATGTTGAACAATTGGTCGATGGGTTGACCAATGTGTGTAATCTTATTGACACAATCAAAGAATGGTAGAAAAATTCTTACATCTTTTATATGAAAATCAAGGACGCTTGATTCTTATATAATTACGTGGTGGCACTAGACCATATATGTAAATCTGGGGACGCTTGGATCTTATATTGTGGCTTAGTGCTACATGGAAATAGAATTATTCTACATGAAATTTGTGTGTCAAGTAATGCTCTTGTATTAGAGATACAAGCATGAACAATTGTTAAGGAACATATGAGTTCCTAAGCTGAATGCCAAGTCAATAAGTTCTGAGTTCCCACAACATGTGGGGGAGCTGTTGTGTTAGCTAGTTACCTTTTAAATAAGGTATATGGAAAGATTACTAATGAGACTCCATATAAATTATTGAATAGAAGAAATACTTCTTTTCATTATTTTAAATGTGAGGGTGACTAGTGAAAGTAGTCATCACATTACTTGATGGTAGTCTAGACATATTGTCATAGACAAAATACCACAAGACAACTTCTCTCAAAATAGAGTTATCATCAAGATAACCTTGCGGATCCGCTAACCAAAGGGTTAAACCGAGAGGCTGTGCACAAGTTGTCAATGGGAATGGGATTAAAGCCCTTGAAATAAAGTTTATTCCAAGGAAAACCCAACCTAGTTGACTGGAGATCCCAAGATCTAGGTTCAAAGGGACAACCTACTTGAATGAACTAGTAGAGTCACTGTGGGGGAAACCCTAACCCATTCCTATAACAGTGATGATGGATAAGGATAAGCATAAAGGCTTTTAATGATTCTGAGAAAAGGATCACCTATGTTAGAGTGAAGTGGGGCCGCTTCAAGGGATTGTGGGGGCGCAAATTCCTTAAACTCTCGCAGAACCAGACAGATGTTCAGGGCCATATGAACATAACAGTAATAACAAAATCACGTTAGGAAGGATCTTGTGTGCAGTGATCATCATCTACACGAGCGGTAGGATGGTTCAAGGACATCGCGTCTACCATCTAGCCAGTAGAGTCGTATGCTTCACAAGGAAGGTTCAAAGGGTAACTCCTACCTATCCTATGCAGGATTTAACCGTTGAGCAAAGATGTCGTTGTGTCGTCAGAGTCTTGAGTCCAATTTTCATTCATGTGGGGGACTGTTGGAAAAATGGGTAAGAAATGTGACTAAGGTGAATGAGAAATTGAGTCTCATAATAGCCTTAGTGAGAAGGAGTAAAAGTGGGAAATGGTTGAATACCACATTGCTTAGAAAAGAGCTTGTCAAGCTAATTTTAAGTAAAGAGGTTTAACTTATGGATAAGTTAATATGGCATAAATGTAATCTCTAAGTGCGTGCTTAGGAGATTGTAGATCTTGGGTTCGAGTCAGCTCCGGATAACTGACTTCGTGGTGAAGCCATATTTGCCAAATATGTTTTAGCCCACTAAACATTAAGAATAAATATTCCAAAGACCAAAAATTAATAATTTATTAGTTAAATTATTTAATTTTCGGAATTATTAAATTATGAATAAATCTGAAATTAAATGAGTTGATTATGGGATTACTCTTTGTGATAAATCCTAAAAAATTAACTAATTAATTTTAGAATTATTCTAATACATATCTTATGGAATATTTTATTATTTTTGGAGCATATCTGACTTGCTCGTTACTCCAAAGGTTTTCTATAAATACCCATAGTTTCCTTCAGTTCTAAACACACCTTCAGATACTAAAATCTCTCTCCCCAAAAGTTCAAGTCTTCTTCTTCCTTTCTTTTTATTTTCGGTCCCTTTGTTGTCGCTTTGCTCAAGCGTGGTTGCGTTCGGCGGTGTTGAAACACCGTTGAGATCGTTGTATCCTGGGAGAAAGACGCCCTTGTGTAGGGCGAATCTATCTTAAGGAAACTGTGCAAACACAGGCCTCGATTAAAGTTTTCTTTCGATTTCAATTTCGTTATGGTTTTCTAATCCGCGTTGATTTTTGTCCAACACGAACGAGTTAAGATGTAAATATACAATTTCATTGATATTCGAGTACGGGTAACTAGTAGGTGTGAAAATTGGTTAGTGGTTATTTCCAAATTATTTTCTCATAAAATTCATAAAAATCCGAATTAGGGTTAAACTCATAGAAAGTGAGTTGCAAGGTTTCAAACCGTGTCATATGTAAAATGATGTAGCATATCCCACAAAGTGAGTTACATCCTTCAAAATGATTGGAACTTTTAGAATAATTCTCAGAGGTCGAACGGTCAAGCATGTTCATTAATGGTTGATCTCGAAGCATAACACATATTGAAAATTTGATATGTTGACAATTCAAGACACCACCATTAAAGACATGATGTTTATAGGGAGTCGAGGGAAATGTGAGATGAACACAACTAGTGAGGTGAGCGTGTGTATTTCCCGATTACTTGGCTTAGTCAACATTTCCACGCACAACAAATGACGAAAGAAACACTGAGAAAAGAGTGACTTCGTTAACTATCACTTAGAGAAAAAAAATTGGTTAGCTTGTTAACAACATGACTTCACTATAGTAAATATTATTCAAATTATTTATTATTTTGTTTACCATTGCTTCGGAACCTTGCACCAAAATATCATAACCTGCCCCAATTATGGTCGAGCTCACCTTAGATTGAGACGATTTCGTAGGTTTCATTGTTTCCGCACGTAGATCACATGAGTTCTAATGGAAATAAAATTAAAATTAAAATGAGTGAGTCATAGTCATATGAGACCGACTAGATTTAACGATATAGAATTAGGATCGTAAACCATAATTTGAATTAGAATTATTGATTTTTTTGGTAGATTCCAGTCTCATATGCTATGGTTTGTTGGATTTAAATTTAATTGCATAAATAGTAAATTCCAAAATATTCAATAATAACTGGATTTAAAACATAAATTCATAACAACAATTTTTTCCGGTAAAGGACAACACAATTTATTCAATAATAAGAGGGGTTACAACTTAAATTCATACCAAAAACTGTAAATAATATCACAAAATTGTATATTTACCGTACAACTTAATTAAAAATTTAAGTACGAATAATTTATATTAATATACAATAATAATAAAAATAAAACTGAAAAATATTATGGCTAAAAATGTTTGAAATCAATTATTTACTGAATGTCCATGTATCTCACACAGTTTTTTCATACTTTTAAAGGTACAAAATATTGTACACAAAAAAGTGTACAGTGACGGATTCATGATAATTAATTAATAAAAAGCAATAGAGTTGGAGAAAGAAAAGTGTCGAGACCATTATACCATCTCCTGAACTACACTACCCGTCCACAAACTTACGTTCCTATTGGATTCATTCCGTTAATGCATCAACAATTGTTATCATTTATCGGAGGAAATCATTTGAGTGTTCAATTACCTCCTCAAAGAAGCAGTCTTCTTTTTCCAAGAATAAATTATATGGTAAAATTAATATAATACAAATTAGTTGACCATTCAACACAATAAATTTTTGGGCTTTCTTTCAGAAAATTCAATTATGAATTAACAATTCCATATGTAAAGAGTAGTGACGAAAGAAATCGGATCATTGTTTAACAACTTCAAAATCAATCCTAATATCACGTTGAAAAAAAAATACCAATCCCTTAAATAAAGGCCTACTAATTAGAAACATAAAATAGTTAAGAAAATAAATATGACACTTCCGTAACAATAGTGGTAATTAATTCAGACCGGGCAAATCGGCCCTTGGTCAATTTTTCTAAGAACCAAATCGAAAATACAAATAGATATTATAATTAACCAAACCAGATAGGTCCGACCAACTGAACCGACCCGTATTGGTCTAGTCATCAATTCGGCTGAAATCGCCTCGCCGGGAAACTGAGCGAGATAGCCGGACAAGAATGGATCTGGGTCGTTGAGTAATCGGGCGTTGTCGAGCCTTTGTTGAAGTCATGTTCGGACGGCTTTCAACTCTTCGATGGCATCAAAATCGAGCACTAGATCGGTAGATTTCCACAAGTTGATCAATCTCTTTGTGATGAGTGAAGTTCTAGCTGCTTCCTTGAAAGTAAATCTTGACAGAACTTTGCCAACAAGTTCATCAGGCAGCCTATTACTCAAATCCAAATCTTCTTCCTGAATTACGACATCAAAAGGACAAATACGAATTGATGAACCATGAAACTAAAAAACTCAGAATAAGAATCCCTGTTCAGGTTAATTCAATACTGATCAAGTTTCAAACTTTATGATAAACAAAGCTGGCTACCTCGGAATAGTGAAAAGCACAAATAAGATTCACCGACTTACACAATAAAATCGGCCGCCGACCTAGGTGTCATTCTCTGACTCGCCACCGAGAATTTGATTGCTGGATTCAGCGGTGTTGGCGGAAGCAGCAGTGGAGGGTGGTGTTTTGGAGTGGAGGGTGGTGTTTTAGGTCACAGGAATTCCCTGGTGGTTACATACAGGCTGCTGCTTTCGGCGGCGGCGGATGCTGTGATTTGGGTGGTGGACGATGAGATCATCAGAGTGAGAAATTGAAGGTAGGAGAAGTGAAGACAAGATCGTGGGAATCAGAAATGAAGGTGAGAGTGGGAAAATTGGAAGTGAGTGTGGGTGTTGCGGTGGTAAGGTATGCTTGATTATGTCTTCAGGGAGGAAGATGAAAGATTGAAGATGAAGTAGGGTTAATTAAAATGAGTTCAGAAAGTTATAAGTTTGTTTTGCAATTCTATATAATAATAGGTAGTGATATGTAATTATATACCGGGAGAATATAATAATAATAAAATAAATTATTTAAATCATATTTAATTTAAAGCCTTAAGATCCGTAGATTCAACGGACGGATGAGGTCGTGACACGTAAGCGGGTGTACTCGGTGCACCTAGCTAGGTGGGTGTACCGGAGTGTTCACCATATATATATATATTTGAAATATACTGATTTTGAAAAAAAAAATTACAGAAAATTGTTTCTGTATTATTACTGCCGTCGGCATTAGCTGGCAACAAGGTTGGAGACAGCACATAGGTTTTGAAACCTATTCTAATTCTCACTGATTGTCACTAAATTATTGGACTAAGCCCAATTTTGTTGTTTTTAGTCCTTTAAATTATTTTGTGCTTGTACAAAATAAGCCCATTTTTGAAGTAACAGAAATGGTAGAGGGAGCTGGACTAGATTTAATGAAACCCAAAACTCAATGGGCCCTTTCTCCTTTTCTGGCAAACTTCATTAAGCCCAACAGCCTTGGTCGGCCCGTTTGGCTCGGCCCGAATCGAGTTGAACCATCTGGTTCACCCAGTTCGGTCCGACCGATTTTGATTCAGATTTAATTTTTTTTTGGTTTGACCAAATTTAGTTCGAATCAATTTTGGGCAGTTTTTTAATTTTAATCATGGGTTTGATTAAGTATTGAAAAGTTTTAAATTCATAATTAATTTCCTATCTAATTTTAATAATGAGTTATTAAATTGAGTGGGAGTTTTAATTGATGGAATTTATGGGCAAGTTTTGAAATCTATATCCATGAAACTTTTATATATTAACGATAATTCCTATAATTGAATGAATTTTATTGCTGAAGCAATTATAACAAAGGAGTTTATTATTAGGGTTTAATCAGAATAAAAATGTTTTATCCATAATTAATTACCATCTTAATTAAAAATGGTTAATTAGGGTTAAATCTACCAAGCATGCTAGATTTAAGGTCATTCACTAATGCGGTAGTGAATGAATGTATGTTTTATATGCATGTGTTGTTGTGTATATTGTGCGTTTTGTGGCAAAGCGTGCAGGTTCTTGGTGATCGGATAAAAGGCCCCACTCCAATTTAATTTTATTATTATTTTATTTTGGGAAATACGGTCTGCGTACCGTTTATTTTGTTGTAATTTTATTATTTGTATATTAATAAGATAGATTAGGAATCTTGTATTTAGTTTACAAAACTATGCAATTACAACAAAGGAGGAATAGACGCTAGTCAAAGACTCAATGATAGGAGATCCTTCGATGATGAACATGAAGCGCTTTTCCAAGATTAAAGGGGGCCAAGATCCGATCACCTACAAGCGTTTATTGTCTGAATGCTTAGAACCATATTTTAGGTTGTTGTGTATGTCTCTTGCGCGATTAGTTCACTAGCAAACGTAGATAAAAACACATCACCTAAAATGTCCCAAAGTAAAATTGAGGCAATGATTTACCATAACGAGACCTGTGATTCCTTTACAAGAACTAGGCCTTTTCTGCCAAAGTAGACTATGGACCTATTATTGCACTAGATAGCAAGAGTGGATCTTAGGGGTCCATAAGTTCGTTTTTGGTCGTACTCAACGAATACAAAAGACAAAGTTTTGGTTCGAAGCATAGTCGATTTTGTGATTGTCACATAATCAACCAAGAGTCACAAAAGGTTTGTGATTGACAATGGGTTGGTCTACCTAAATTACAAAAATTTAGTGGCAGTGCCAAAGTACGGCTAACTTTTTGATGGATTTAGGATCTTGGGAAGTATTTCATTCATGGGGACACACTTTTGTGTGAATGAAGTACACATATGCTCTTAATTTTAGAGAAAATTATTGAACTATGTATATTTGAAATAATAATAGTTTTTGCACTTTATTTTTGTGGAATTTTGGTTAGTCAACTAGTTTATCCTATCACCAAATGAATTTATCCTTATGAAGGAGAAATTCAAAGCATTGTTAATGCTAAAGGCTTTCGAAGCCCTCACCACACATAGAACAAAGTAGTGTTCTTAAGGAAATGTCCTTGAAATCCATAATTTAAATTTCAAATAGTCACCTCATATGAGGAAGAGAAGACTATAAGTGAATTTTAAAAGACAATAGTTGATTGTCATGTGCCACGTATTGTCATTCATAGAACCACTTGGAGTGAACTTTATGAATGCATACTCTATCCTTGGTACCCCAAACACCAAATCTCTCCCAAAATTCATACAATGACTGCATGAATTAAGTGGGAGGAGAACTAGAAGCAATGGTTGCTTCTCGTTCGTAGTTGGCTGGTTTATACACATTCTTGTGAACCACTTCAGATATGGTGTTAAGGGTAGCCGCGTTTAAAGTATTAAACAAAGGAATGAGAGGTGTAATACCCACAGAGCACTATACGAGCAAGAGATCGTAAATGAAAATGGATTTCAGACAAAATCATATTTGTAACTTGGAAGAAGTTAGTGGTAGAATAAAACTCCGCATTAACAATGATGCTAGGATGGCATGCATTCCAGTGGGAGTTTTAGTTCTAATAACACCAAGAAGCAATAGACAAACTCATAATCCACAAACTTTTGGCATTTAGACACATTAGTTTGCTACGCATGAAACAACTTTAGATAGTTGATGTTTCAATCTCACTTTCATATGAGAGTTTTGATACATGCAAAGCTTTACCTAATGGGAAAGGTGACTAGGTCGTCATTCTTCTGCCAAAGTGAAAGAGTAAGTGATCTTTTGGCCCTCACACATACTGATGTGTTTGGACCTATGAGTTCAATAATTCATGGAGGGTTTAGATACTTCATCACTCTAACTGATGACTTAAGTAGGTATGGGTACATCTACTTAATGAATCAGAAGTTTGAATCTTATAAAATGTTCAAAGATTCCAAAAATGAAGTACAAAACCAATTGGTAGAAAGATAAAAGCCAATCGGTTTGACCGAGATGGTGAATATCTTAGCCAAGAGTTTTTCTGATCATCCTAGGAGTTATGAAATCATTTCACAACTCAATTCTCTTGGAATGGCATGTTTAAGAGGAGAAGTTGAACCTTGTTAGACATGGTTCAATCTATGATGAGCTTCACTAATCTTCTAAATATGTTTTCAGGGGACATGAAACTACTGCGTTTACACTGAATAGAACTCCGTCTAAGTCTGTTGAAAAGACACCATATCACATATGAACTGGTATGGTACCGGTGATATCTTTTCTAAAAGTTTGGGGTCGGGAACTTTATGTTAAGCGTATGCTTTTCGATAAACTAGCACCAAAATCAGACAAAGTGCCTATTTGTAGGTTATCCTAAAGAGACGAAGGGATATTACTTCTACAACCCTCAAGAGAACAAAGTGTTTGTTGCTCGTGATGGTGTCTTCTTGGAAAATGAGTTCATTTTCAAGAAAACAAGTGGGAGAAATATTCATCTTGAAGAGACTCAAGATGATGAGCAACAAATGGATACTGATCCAATTACATTTGAGAACCCAATTGAATAAGAAATTGTTAAAGACAGTGAAGATGTAGAGGAAACGCCAAAGGATGGGTGATATACTCAAGTTGTTGTTGTTCACCCAAATTCGTTAGTCTAAAAGGACTAGAATTCTATCTAAGAAAATTTGTAATCTTTGTTATGACTGGAACTCTAGACATCTTGCTTCTAGAAAGTCAAGAACCAATAACCTACAATCGAGCAATGACGAGTTCAGACTCCTGATCTTGGCAAGAGGCTATGATTTGATCCATTCGGATTATCCCATCGATTGTTGCATTTCATGATTATGAATATGGCAGTTGGATATCAAAATCGTCTTCCTGAATGGTTTTCTGGAAGAGGATGTGTACATGACACAACCAATAGGTTTTGAAGATCCTAAAATCTTGGGAAGATATGCAAACTTGAGAGATCCATGTATGGACTTAAGTAAGCATCAAGGAGTTGAAACCTCATACTTGATGAAGCTGTCAAGGAAATTGACTTCATCTTATGAATAGAGAAAACTTGTGTCTACAAGAAATTCAGTGGGAGCAATGTAGTCTTTTGGTCTTCTATGTACATGACATACTAGTCATTTGAAAATGTGTTTCAATGAAAGACCTGGGTGAGGTAGAGTATATATTGGGCTTTAGCATCTATAGAGATAGATCAGGAAAGCTTATTGGTCTATGTCAAGAGACTTATACTGATAAGGTCCTTGATAGGTTCGATATGAGGGAATCCAAGAGGAGATACCTTCTTATGAACCACGACAAACATTTCAGCAAAGAATCATGTCTTTAGACACAAGCTGAAAATGAGATATGATGAGTGTTCCACATGGTTTGGCTATAAACTCATCATGTATGTCATGACATGTACTCGAAGAGATGTTGCATCACGTGCAACAGATTCCAATCGAATCCAAGTGATGTTTCATTGGATTGTCGAGAGTGTCCTTAAGTATCTTGCTAAAGATTTAGGATTATTCTCCAGTGATTGGAGGTGAAAAGGAAGTTGACTATTAAATGGTATTGTGATGCCAACTATTTGACTAATTTTGATGGCATGTAGTCATAATCTAGATACGTCTTCATGGAGATGAAGGAGTAGAATGCTGGAAGAGTACCAAATGGATTTTGGTGGCTCAATCTGCTACGAAATCATAGTACATTGTTGCAGTAGAAGCGACAATGTAAGCTATGTGGATCAATAAGTTTCTGACAGAGCTTGATATGGTTCCTTCACGTCAAGAGGACGTAGGTCTTCATTATGACAACAATGAAGCCACTTCTCGTTTGAAGGAACCAAGCCCTAAAGGCTAGGTCAAGCCACATTGATATGAAGTAATGTCTACTTCAAGGCTATGTGAAGAAACACTTGATCAGATTGTGCAAAGCTTCAACAGATGACAAGTTGGTCGATCTGTTGACTAAGCCTCTAAGCGGTGCTAAGCATAAGTAGCACAACTTGGCAAAAGGACTCGGACAAGTTGTTGGAGATTGTCTTGGAAGAACTTGCTTAGATTTGATGTATACATTATGTAATAGAGTTTATTACATGATATGTATGACATTGGAGTTATTGTTTCAACAAAAGGAATATGTTTCCTTCTCATTTGATTTTGGCTTAGAATCGAATGAAATGTTCAATAGTTGAGTAGCGTTCAATGGGATCATCACCACAAGTCGCTGATGCATGAAACCCCATAAGTGAACTGAACCTCTCAAGCTATGTTTTGTCCCTAGTCTGGAGTTGTTAAACTGAACATAAACGAACTCCCATAAAGGACTAGTTTGTATGATGGTTGTGATAGAGACAAAGTGTTGTCCTGCCATATACATGGGTATGTATAAGTGTTGCATACTGGACATGACCTGCTTTGGAAAGTAACCCAAGACTTTCTAAAGTTATACACTTCTAGTGGATTCCTCCGACATGAGTATGGTATGACCTCATTCAGTGAGTGACTCACCTTTGATTTTGTCAAACGCTCACCTGAATAAGGGAGTTATAATGGCATTGTTTTCAGGGTAGTCATGATTTGAGTGGGAGCATGATCGATACAAGACTGGAGATGTCTCTCCTGCTGCTAAGTAGGATACGGTGACCCGGGCCCCTTGTAGAGTGAGAACTGTGGAAATGCATGGCCATGCTCAAATGGATTGTTGGTACAATCATTTGTTTTAAAACAGTTCAAGAATCTCAGTGACAAGTAGAAATATTTTGAGCTATAAGTGAGTAACGCTCCATGTTATCACGTTCTCAAAATGGTCGACTAGGAGACACAAGATCTCTTAACGTGCGGATTGTACCTCGGCCAAGAGGGAGACTGAAGGATTTATGTCCATCGGTTCAAATCCGCATAGGAACTAGTTAAGTGTTGGACCTGATTAATATAATTAATTCGGGCCGGTTAGGGATTAATATGTCTTGCTAGAGACCAATATTAATTAGTGATTTGGGCCACGGCTAACCGGACCGGGTCCTACAAGGTCACATGCCCATAGTATGGACCGGATCCTTTAATAGGCCCAATCTATGGTGGATTGGGACTACTGGGCTGTCGGCCCATTAGGGTTAGGAAGGGATTAGGATTTCATCCCTAATCCTATAAATAAGATTGTTAGGGTAGCAGTCAATTCTAAGCCTAACACACACTTTCTCTTGGAGAAAACCCTAGCCGCCATAACCCTAAAAGTCGTTCTTCGACTAGAAGTTCTAGCAAGCTTTGGCGAGGAAGATCTGGATCCCAGCTAGCGTGGACTAGAGGAGCTACATTTGAAGCTCTGTGGATCGATCTAAAGGCTACATGAGCTACAGGAGGTATTAGTTTTTGAGCTAATATCACGCTTCAAGAATGTGAGTTACGATACTCCTTTTGTTATTGATTTATATGCATATCGGGCTTATCTAGGTTGTTAGATGTTTGATTCGTATTTTCGTTGCGATTCTGGTTTTGCATCTAACGTTTTCCTACAGGAACGACAACTAGAGTTCAAAAATGAGAGGAAGAATGAAAATTGATCAGAAACAAAGATATGTAAAATTATTGGGCTCCCTCTCAATTCCCAGCTCATAGTCTAGGATTTATAATTCCCAATCTAATGGGATTCATAATTTTAATTGGGATTTGAAATCCAATTCCTTGGGCCGCTTTATTACAATCCAGACATGGATTTGGGCCAATTCTTAGTGGGGTGAGAATTGAGGTCCAATTCCTAGACTCAAATCATCCATCAAAACGGGCCCCTAGTTATTTTGATACAATAAGGTGAGAAAGGGGTGGAAGTTTGAACGGAACGGGAACTCGAGTCCCAAATTTTAAGGTCATCGGGATCTCGTTCCCATAATATTTTGAGGAAACTTAAAATGGTTCGAGAATTGCCGATTTATGTTCCCAAACTTTCACCATATTTAAATATAATGGGAACACAAGTTCACTACCCACGTTCAACAACCCATCACTCTAGTTGACCTAGTCATTTGCCTTTTTTAGATATAGTTTGTTATAGAGATTGGGAGATATAGTTTGTTATAGAGATTGGGTTGTTACTCTTTGCTGTGTATATATTCATTAACATTTACAGAAGATAATCATCAATTTACCATTCCATCTATTATGGTATCAAGAGCCAACTAATTTTTTTTCTCTCCCAATCTTTCTACGTCAACTCTCTTCTTCTCCCAGTAACTCTACTCTCTTCTCACCATGACCACACCAAACTTTCTGTCTTACGCATCCAACTCAAATTCCTCTCTCCCAGTTCTTCCGATCACTATTAAGCTTGGTCGAGATAACTTTTCTCTCTGGCGATCAATGGTGCTGACCACTCTTGAGGCTTTTGACTTCGAATCCTTCATCCTTGCTCCGACGCCGCCATCAGAAACAAGGATAGTCTCCAAGGAAGATGGAGAGTCGATCTCTGAAGTCAATCCAGCATATACTGAGTGGAAGAAGCGTGATCGCTTTGTTCTTTTGTGGCTCCGATCAACGCTTTCGGAGCAAGCACTGTCCCTCGTCATTCGTGCATCCACCTCGCACGCTGCGTGGCAGGCAATTGAAACGAGTTTTCAGTCTCAGACTAGAGCTCGACGGATGTAGTTGAAGATCACTCTACAAACCATGATCAAAGGATCACTTTCAATGGCGGAATACATACAAAACAAACGTGCCATTACCGATTCCCTAGCTGCTAATCAAGTTCAGATCTGGAATGAAGATTTGATCGGTCACATTCTGTTCGGCCTCGACTCATCTTATGCAGCCTTTGCCACAGCTTTTATGATGAAGACGGAGTCAATCTCTATAAAAGACCTCACTGGTTTCCTTCTCCATGAAGAAAGTCGACAGGAGCATGAGAAAACAAGGCAGTCAGCCTTGCTTCCCACCGCGATGCCTGCGCATCCAACTGCGTTCACTGCGGACAGAAGCTCTAGCCGACATTTTTCTCAACGGCGTCCCAATCGTCCTCTCATCTATCGAGCAATTTCGGAGCTCGATCTCAAGGTTCTAGACCACGACAGCAGTGTCAACTATGTCGTCTGCCTGGGCACGAAGCAATCGATTGTTGGGAGCGAACAAATCAAGCTGATTATCCATCACGCCGTCCACCCCCACAACATCGAGCTAACTCCTCTTCTTCTAGGCAGCCATCACGTCAAGCATATGTGGTGCAACATGGAGACTCATCGACTGTGTTGGATCCTTCGTGGTACTTCGATACGGGGGCCACTTGATCATGTGACACCGGATCTTGGAAAATTGGCTGTGTCTGATGACTACACCGGTGGCGACAAACTTCAAGTTGGTAACGGTAATCATCTATCGATAACTCATGTTGGTTCATGTTCGCTTAATCGTCTTAACTTGCCAACTGTGTTTATTGTTCCCAAACTCACCAAAAGTTTATTAAGTATTTCCAAATTAACCCGTGATAACAATGTTATTGTTGAATTTTGGCCAACTCATTGTATTGTTAAGACTTTACAGGGTCGACCTCTTCTCTGAGGGGATCTCACTGATGGTCTTTACAGCCTGCCAACCTCTGTGCCTACCAAAAAATCTTCATCCATGGCCCTCACTAGGTGTTCGGACGTCTCTTTCTGGTTGGCATAACCGGCTGGCTTACCCCCATGAACCAATTCTTCGCCGTTTAGTTTCTTCTTTTCAATTACCTGTTTCCTCGAATAAGTTTCCTATCGTTTGTTCACCATGCCAGTTAGGAAAAATCATAGATTGCATCTTCCTTCTACTCATGTCACATCTCAAAAACCATTTGATCTGGTGTATTCCGATGTTTGGGGTCCTTCTCCTGTTTTTTCTCTTAATGGAAATCGATATTTTTTCCTATTTGTTGATGACTACACAAAATATATTTGGATTTAATTTCTATCCCACAAATCCCAAGTGTTTGCTTTTTTTCAACAATTTCGTGCCATGATCAATACCCAATTTCAAACAGAAATTAAATGCTTGCAATCCGATTGGGGGGGGGGGGTGAAATTCGAAATGTTTCAGCCTTTCTTCAGACTCATGGAATTCAACATCGGATATCTTGTCCTCACACCCAAGAGCAAAATGGAGCGGTTGAGCGACGAAATCGTGTAATCATTGAGAAAGGCCTTGCTCTATTAGCTCAATCACACCTACCTAAATTATTTTGGGAACATGCCTTCAAAACAGCCACATATCTCCATAACCGCACTATCACACCTGTTCTTTCTTTCAATCGCCCTATCAGCGTCTCTACAACACCTCACCCGATTATGCCTTCCTCTGAACCTTTGGTTGCCTCTGCTTTCCTTATCTTCGACCATATAACAATCACAAAATTGATTTTCGCTCACTACCCTGTATCTTCTTGGTTATAGCTCAACACACAAGGGATATATGTGTTATCATCAACCATCATCTAGGTTATATATTGCCAGACATGTCATATTTGATGAATCTGTTTACCCATACGTGTCATCATCACTTCCCTCTTCATCTGATTCCAGCCCACAACACCATGTCACCCACTCTTTGCTTGATCGTGCGATGGCTCAGAATCAATCATCTAATGGGCCAACGCTTCCACCCTCCAATTCTCAAACCAACCCTTTCATTCCTATAAGCCAAACTACTGATTTCTCTACTCCTCGCCACACCAATTTACCCCAAACCCCACACATACATGATCAACAACCCCACCCCACTCCAGTATTAACCAATCACAATACCTCTTCTTCCTCACACTCACGTAGCCGCTATATACAAACCCACACACCCTCTTATCAAAATCATACTCTTAGCTCATCGGCCAAATTCACCCAACCCTCCACCTCTCATTATCGACCGGCACCCCTAAAAACTCATCCTATGTCAACTAGGGCCTCTACCAACAACCTCAAACCCAAAACCTTCACGGCCACGCTAGTCGTTGAACCAAAAACGTATAGTCAAGCGATTAAACACGGTTGTTGGCACAGTGCGATGAAGAGCGAATATGATGCTCTCGTGAGAAACGATACATGGTTACTTGTTCCCCGTCATACTAATGCCAATATTGTGGGTTGTAAGTGGATATACAGGGTCAAGAGACATTCGGATGGGACACTACAATGATACAAAGCCAGACTTGTGGCACAAGGTTACATCAACAAGAAGGAGTTGATTTCTATGAGACGTTCAGCCCGGTGATTAAACCAACGACAATCCGGGTCGTGTTCTCCATTGCTATCTCAAGGGGTTGGTTGCTTAGGCAATTGGACATCAACAACGCATTTCTCAATGGTGATCTTGAAGAGGAGGTGTACATGGTCCAACCAAAGGGTTTCGAAGATCCGAGTAAGCCTCACCATGTGTGTCGGCTACGAAAGGCAATATATGGTTTGAAGCAAGCACCGAGAGCTTGGTTCAATAAACTCAAGGGATATCTGGTTAGTAATGATTTCCATGCTTGTCGGTCAGATACTTCACTCTTCGTTCATCATTCTACGACTGCCACAGTCTTTGTTCTGGTGTATGTTGATGACTTAATAATCACAGGGAACAATCCAAAGTTTATTTCAGATTTTATCATCAAACTGGATCATACTTTTGCCTTGAAAGATCTTGGCAGGTTGCATCAGTTTCTAGGCTTGGATATTACTCGGACAGCCAATTCTTTACAGGTCTCACAAAAGCACTATATCATGGATATTCTTGGCCGAAGCCACATGGCTGCCTCAACCTCGATCTCGACACCGGCCGATCCTAGCATGAGATTGACTAAGCACGGAGAACCCTTTCATGACCCAAAGCTTTATCGGCAAACAGTGGGAGCGCTCCAGTACGTCACAATTACTCGGCCGGATATAACTTTCGCGGTGAACAGGGTTTGTCAATACATGCATTCTCCAACGGTACAACACTGGCAAGCTGTTAAAAGAATTCTCAGGTATCTCAACGGGACCCTCGACCACAACTTGAAGTTCACGACAACTACTTCGGATTTCCTCTTGGCGTACTCAGATGCAGGTTGGGTTTCAGACAAAGATGATTGCAGGTCACAGTATGGCTACGCCATATACCATGGCAAGAACTTGGTTAGTTGGACGTCAAGAAAACAAAAGGTGGTTGCTCGCTCGAGCACGGAGGCTGAGTATAGATCCTTAGCCTATACCACAGCCGAGTTGTTATGGTTGCAACAATTATTCAGCGAACTGCACGCACCACTTCAACGACCGCCACTCCTACTTTGTGACAATGTAGGTGCCATATTCATGAGCAAAAATCCTGTCATCAGTACACGGTCGAAGCATGTGGCGCTAGACTTTCATTTCATTCGGAAACATGTGGACTCACGAAACCTCCTCGTCAACTACATTTCGACGGTAGATCAAGTAGCTGATATCTTCACAAAGCCGCTGTCCAGAGATCGATTTCATACTCTTCGCTCCAAGCTTCAAGTTCTCCCATCCTTGAGCTTGCCGAGGGGTAATGGGAACACAAGTTCACTACCCACGTTCAACAACCCATCACTCTAGTTGACCTAGTCATTTGCCTTTTTTAGATATAGTTTGTTATAGAGATTGGGAGATATAGTTTGTTATAGAGATTGGGTTGTTACTCTTAGCTGTGTATATATTCATTAACATTTACAGAAGATAATCATCAATTTACCATTCCATCTATTAAAATAACAATACAAATTTCACCATAATAAATAATTTTCTCAAACTATGTACCTAAATAAATACAATCTCAAAGTATTTACATTTATAGTAATTTTCGCCCAGGTATGAGGCGAATTCGCCTAGACCCCATTCGAAAAATACCCATGAATTATTCTAACCGAATTCCTAACCGATCAGACCAAAAAACCATACCAATATACCTAGCGGGCCGAATTTTCCCAACCGCTTATCTTCCACCCCCCAAATCAAATATTTCATCATTTTGTAATTGCTAATAAGTAACCCGATTATTAGCAATTACAAAATGATCACTAGTCTATATAATTTTGTAAAATAATCATTGTAGTTTGAATTTTAATAATAAATTTGATCGGGGCACTAATGCACGGAATTTATATCACTTTCCCCCTACACTTAACTACATTTTCTAGATGTCTTACACCCCTTTTCCATGATTTTATTCCTTTTTGCTTTGTTTTGACATTTTACCCAATTATGGTGACTAGGGACTTTCACAGTCCATTTTCACTTGGTTTCAAGTATTTTTAATGTTGTTTTAGGTTACCGACCCCCGCGCCCGCAACCTCCCAAGTCCCACGTCCGCGGCCACCCACACTCACCCAAAACCCGCGGTCGCGCCCCCTAGATTCACACTATACAAGGCATGACTTGAACCCTATTGAGGAAAGTACAACTTTTTGGTGCCTCCAAGGCTTCTTGACGAAGGAAGAAGGTCTCCACCATCCCCAAGACCATTTCCTAAGGTCTCCATTTATCATCCATCCATCCCAAGATCATTCAAGAGTTAAGAATGCCTTCTTCTCCTAGTTTCTTGTTTAGGAGTAGTTGTCTTCTTATCTCTTCCATGGCACACTAGACCTAGGGTTGGGGGTAAATGGTGATTCAATGGGTGTAAGGATAACCATGGGGTGTAATTGAGTGGATGGGGTTGTGAATGAAAGACCAAAACTCTTCTAATATTTATGCAAGTTTTTCTAGTGCCAATTTTATTCTTTTCTTGTGCTTGGGATATTGATTGTGAGATATGCATCTTTGTAGGCTTGAGTGTTGGGTGATTGGGTCCTAATTCGTTTGATGCTTGTTAGGATCACGGGTTAGAGGCTTGTGTACTTATCTATATGTGCTAAGTGAGAGTAGTTTCATGGAGATTAGTCTTTCTTAGGTGAATTCCTCACTCAGGCATTTCATCGAACACGTGGAGTGCATGATTGTTTTTTCAAGTTTGCCAAGTGAGAGTGATTAGCTTGCCTTGCTTTGATGTGTGCGGTTAAGATCTCATTAGAGTCTAGCTAAACATTCTTTGAAGTGGTAGAAGGATTAGAATTGTGTAAGTCTTGCATGAACTCCCCAATAACCTGATTTCCCCCATTCTAGTGGCCCTCAAGCCTATTGATGATCCCCTCTTCCCCCTCCCGTTCTTTTCCTGTGAATCTTCCTTCGTTAATTGCTTTTGTGAGTTGCACCTTGTGTCGTTCTCTTTTCTTCCATACTCTTTGAGCCTCGTTGACTTGTCCATTAAAGTTAACTTATGTGTGCTTGTTTGTTGAGTTGTTATTCCATCCCTTTGATAGGGAATTTTTTCAGTGACAAAACCAAAGTTTTGTCACCAAGACAATATTGAATCCTAGCCATTCATCAAATCTATATTTATTACTGAAATATTATTTTAAATTTTTTTTATCATCCTTCCATATTTTGTGCCTTCGTTATCTTATCTACATTAATTTTTTATTTTAAAATTAATGTAGATAATCCCTTCCATGTATTTCACATTAATAACCATATTTATATATTTTTGTATTATAAAAACTGCCCCACGCATGAATCATCTTCTTCATTGTTAAACTGTTCACAAAACAGTCGCCACCGCCTCTATACTTAATCCTATTCCAAACCCCAGCCGGCCGGCCATCTATTCCCATGGCCAACACTTTTATAAAAAAAATTGGATGTACCCAAATCGAGTTAAGTCAACAATCCTTCTTCTGCATTTGTTTTCGATCTTAATAATCCCCCGACCGATCTTGCCGATAATGATAATTCTGCTACCGTTGATGAGAATTCAATCCCTTCTAATGTACAACAAGAAATCGTTAGAGGATATGGTATTATTCTTTTTACCTTTGCGTTCAGTATATTGTTCATGTTTGTTTTTTAATTTCTAGAATGAATTGTTCATGCTACTGCCTTTTATTTTGGCTACTGCCAACTTGGTGCAGACTTAGTGTTTATTAGGTTACTTGGACACACAATGATGTGTTTAGGATAGGACCATAATCTATTTTCAGTTTCATGGGATTGAGATTTTTTAAACTGTGATTTCTTCAATTTCCGGCTTAACAATATTACTAGTAGTTAGGTTACTTGATTACTAACTGTAATACTAGGATTTTAGGTGATACACTAGGTAATAATACTAGTTTTTCTTGCGATTAATGTTTTTCATTAAATACTAGTATTTTCTGTTTGTTCCTTTACTTTAATACTTCTGCTTCTATCGGCTTATTTCATTCAATCCAACGTGGAATACTATATTCTTTTTTTATAATTAATTGCAGATGTTCCTGAACTAGACTTTGACTACACAGTATTGGAGTTCAAGTCTATAAGATAGGCACTCTCTTATTTCGAAACTGAGGACGACAATGGTTGAGTAGATGTCGTAGAAGAGGAAACTGATGACGAGGAGAACTAATAATCAAATCCTAGTATGACAAATCATATTATGTATGCTTAATTACTAGTATTTGGCTAATGAACAAAAGTATTTGGCTAATAAATATTAGTATTTGACTAATCTAAATACTAGTATTGTAGATCGTAAATACTAGTATTTGTTTGAAATTACATCAATTCACCCCCAAAATTGAACAGATCCCAATTTCATGAAATTGACCAAATCCCCATTACGAATGAAACACTAAATATTAATTTCATAATAGTATTACATGTGAAGAATGTGGAAAATGCATGTAATCACACCTATAATTCCTCGGTTTAGGGAAAGAAACAGAACAATAGATCATGACCTCGGCGAGGAATACACGAGCAACACACCGGAAACAGAGCACCAGAGCAACAGAGCAAAAGACCACACCTGTTACGTCGATGGTGGTGGTGATTGCATCGAATAACTTGAACCCAAAAAGGCGGCTGCGAGAGAATCGAACACGAGCAACGCTGGCGGCGCTTCTATAGGAAAGAGAAGCGGCAGCGAGTGCAACTTGAATCAGAACCCCCTCGAACTAAGACGTATAGACCGGCGGCGTAGTGATTCAGGGAAAAAACGGCGCGGTGGCGACCAGACTCTAGATTGGTGGCGAATCGGGGATTGGAAACCGATTCATCCCTATTTGAATGTGGAGAACGGCGACTGTGAATTTCTTGGAGTTGTGAAAATGGCTAGTAAAAACCTAATTGGAATTGTAAAAGGAGAAATTAATATTATTTAATACATACCATTTCTGAGCCATTGGATTAAAATTATTTGATCTAAGGGCCTATAATAACTATTGTCAAGGGGAAAAAACTATACTATTGTCACCCACCCCGGTCCCCTTTGATAGCACCCATTCAACATCTAAGTAAACTTCATTGAGGGGACCCTCACCCTCCGCCTCAGATCAGCTACCGTGATCGTAACTAATTTGAATTCAGTCCTTACTCGCGAGCTTGTCGTTAATTAATTCTTTAACAAGTTAATGAACCAAATTCAACAAGTTAACGAATCGTACGAGCTCGCCCAACGCAAGATATAAATTATGTAATTTCTGTATATATTTAAAAGTTGATTAATATATTTTTATCTCAATATATGTATTTAAAAAGCTGATTATTATATTTTTCATGTGGTTATTTTAAAAGTGATTTAATTTATTTTAAATTCATTAATCGCAAATTGTTAATTTTTGTGTAATGAAATATGTGTGATCCACACCCAACCCTTTCCAAGGGTTGAAAATTTTTTTTACATGAATAATGGGGTTTCATTTCATCAAAAAGTGTTAAGAACATCAAAGTTTAACTACTCATACAATAAGTGTAAACCGAAAAAAAAGAGGAACTTACACTAAGCTTCACCCTTCTCTTTACATATGCTTGCATATCCCAAACTAACTGCGAAGCACAAGAGTCCGCCATAACTGTCTTCTTTCCGAACGTGCATGCACACATTGTTCTCCAAATCCAATTGATAATCACAACAACTTTCAGTCTCCTTACCTTCCCAAACACATTGTCCCCCCCCCCCCCCCAACAACTGTAGGCACGACTAATAACAACATCCCAGTTCAAAGCTTGTATCTTAGGAAGGACTTTAATAATAACCTGGCAGGAGAACTTACACTAAAAAATAGATTGTTTTGCGTTTCCTTCTCATTTGCACAAAGGACACAAGTTTCATCAACTGTCGAATCCCACACTTTCACTTTGTCTTTCGTTGAGATTTTTCCAATCATGACCAGCCATGCCACAAAGCTGAAACGCGGAATTTAATAACCTTTCAAAATAACATGAAACCAGGGAATAATTTGCTACTTCTGTCATATGTCCTCCTAAATGGTCTTAAGCTTGAATCTCAACAACACTTTTCCATTCCAGCAAGCATTACTGTAACATCCCCACCCAACCGGATGGGTTAGAACTCAAGTTCGGGTGATTAGAGGGATGTGGAATCAGTACCTCTGAGGTCTGGGATGTCCGTGGTTAAGTCGGGTCGAGGTTACAAGTGAGTGTGTTGTGTAGTGAAGAACACATGTCGTGTGTTGTAACACACGTGTGTGTCTTCGAGGTACATGTCGTGTATCTGAGTTACACGACCGTGCACTATTTCCAGCTAACTCTGGCCGAGATGTCCAGAAGATGACACACGGTCGTGTGTTATAGAAACACGTCGTGTAGTGTCATAACACACGCCGTGTGTCTTAACCTGCTAAAATTTAAACGTCTAATATCTTCAAAAAGACTTATCCTAACAGATGAGTTCAGCGAAGCATAAACAAAGGTGCCAAAAAGAGCTATGGGAAGATTAATCTTAATATGCACAAACTGAGAACTCTTTTTGATGATCACAACAGGGTTGTCCGGTTTCCATAGAAGCCATAACTTTCCTAAGTCACTATCATAACAGAATTCCGCATTCCAACCAGTAAAACGAGAGGAGAAATTCATTCTCATTATTCAGTTTGACTCTATGTTCAAGTAAAGCAACTAAGTCTATTTTATCCACAGAAGCAGGGATCAGAATTTTCATCTCCACTTGCGTTTCATTTTCGTTATGTTGGATAGGTTCACCATTCCCTTCATTAGAAGGACCTGGAAAATTTCCTATCCCCCCTTCAGCTGACTGCCCAATAGGGCTCTTAGTTGATTCCTCCTCTTCATTACAAGATTTGGTTTCATTGCCTGTAGAGTTTGTAACACCCGTCCCAAACTGACCCGAGTTTACCCGTGGTCGAACCGGTTTGAGTGCTACTCGAACATACAGCATTTAAATAAATGAGTAAAACGCAGCGGAAAACAGAAACAACTCTTCATTAAAAGCTCAAAAAAACAACCGAAGGCCTTCATTACAGAAAATCTGAAATTCGAAACCAAAGCTCAACACGATTACAAAATTCCCAACCAAAGGAGTCAACTGAAAAATACAAAAAACTCAAAACAATGGTCACTCCAAAGTAGCTTCCTAATTTCACTTCACAACTCCAACATGCAACTCTTCCGAACTCAACAACACACCTGAACTTCAACTCACTCTCACTACCAAGCAAACCTGAAAAGAGAAACTGGGGGGGATCAGTTTCCTAATGAAACTGAGTGAACCCACTGGGTTTAACTATGTGTCGAACCTAGCCTAGGAGCGATCCCAACTCCACACACAAACAACAATGGAATCCGACACAGTCATTCTCATTTTAATCCTAACATGCTACTAGGCGATCACATAAGTTCCAATCTCAATTCAACATCCACAATCCACAATAGCATCAATATGACAAAAGCAACCATTCATACGATTCAGCATTTCATCCAATTCACATAGCTCAACAATCAGAAGCATCATACACATAGTACAATATCAGAAGCATCATAAGCAACTCGTCACCTCAATCGTCACACCACAATCATACACAATACATAGATTACATTCCTATTTACTAAGTGAGTTATTAGGCATCTCTCCATATTAACAGCTCACAGGCCATAACACCATCCTACACTTAAACCATTCACATCAATCCACAGCTCAGCACAACGACACCATTCAGTTCACAGATCAATCCAACATAGACCACAACACAACACAAGACACCTCACGTCCACATTCAATGCACACACACACACACATGAATTGCACATGCATCTTATTTCACAGACACTCACAAACACGCATACACCACCAAGCATCCTCATCACTAACACATACCACACAATCATTCATCTAGGTGAGTTAATTAGGCGCCATAAGGAGTTGTTCCCCCACTACCCCGCCGGCCATCAGATCATCCATACCCCACAGGATCTTTCCCCGTAGGGAGATAACACGACGCATCCCCTAAGGGATCCTTCCTCCATGGAGCTATCACGACGCATCCCATAGGGATCCTTCCACGAAGGAGATATCAACCACTATGGCTCCCTGTCATAGGATTCACCCAGTGAATCAGACTCTAACTCAACGGTATTTCGGTTGGGGTAACGTTGGCTCCTTCCGGTTCTATCAATTAATTCCATTAAACATAACCATACTGATCACACACATCAATAATGCAATCCTATATCACAAATCCATTTCACAATTCCGATTCCAGTTACCAGTTCCACTGTACAAACCCACTACACGAATTCCACATCACAATACCACAACACAATTCCACAACACCATTCCATGTTCTAGTTCCATGCACCAATTCTATGTTCCAATTCTAGGATATAAATCAAGTCTAACCACAATCGGCAATAATAGATACAATCATAGAAATTCATCGCATCCAACCCCATCCCATCTCACATTTCTACATCAAATACATTAGCTATCATCTTATATCCCAATCCCCACATCACACATAGATCAGCACAATCATCATACATCAATCGCAAGACAGTTATTCAGTTTTACTCTCATAGGTTCATGCAAGACCTAATTCCGTTCTAAGTCTATTAAACTCCTCACTCCCATTTCTAGCCACCTAGTTAACCATACAGTCACACTAGTCAACCACACCTATAGACAAGTCGGTCATCCACTCAAACAAGTCAACTCAACACCACATAGCATCAATTTCATTAAGATCAATCATACAACACAAGTTCAGCTAGTTCATGCAATCACACCACCAAATTCCAGTACTCAATACCATGCATCAATTCCCTTAACCAATCCCACAAGTCAATTCCACGTACCAATTCTATTGTCCACTTCCACGTACAAATTCCCTTACCAATTCTATTAGCCAATTCTAAGTCGTAAATCTACCACCTTAAACACATTAACAACCATCTTCACACACAACATCAATTCTACCTAAAAGGCACGTTGCATAATTCATACATCAACACCTAGCATCATCTCAATCCCAACATTACATAAACCAACACAATCCGAAATCATTCAGTAATCCCACATCACACATAACCACACATCACAAGACATTCAACGCCTCCCACGACACAAACAGATTAATTGTAAATGGCTAGCTCACCGGCCACCCCCACCTGCAAGTACAGGGGAAGCCATGTCATGAGTCGTAGGGTTACCCTCCTGTACGTCCTTCATTTGACAACCCCACATTGGTGGAGCCATCCACCTGTTCATCAATTAGGGCGACCCCACATTGGCAGGACCACCCTCTTGCAACCACAGATTAACAATTCCAGCAGAAATACACTTACAGCATCATACCCCAACCCTCCTACACTCTTCACTACATCCAATCCATTAATCACCAAGGTTAATCTTCCGCCCATTCATGGCACATAACAAACAGCCCGCTATCATCACACAATTCATCATATCAACAAGCATACAACAACCATCAATCATCACAAATATACAACAATCAATCGCAGAACAAAATCCCCTTTTACTCTCTTCCAATTCATGCAATCCTATGTTCATCTAGGTTGAAATTGCAACTCCTCACACTGACCATACTACCTATCATACGCTAAACCCTCACCTGACAAGAAGACGAGGCTCTAAAACAACTCCCAGAACCCGAACCGCCAAGTTCTACAACTCCAAACTCGTAGGACTTCCTTCTGCCACTGACAGCACCTCGATCCGAAATATCCAGAACCACGACTAGTGATCTCTTTCTCTCGTCGCCACAAACGTGTAGCAAGAAACGGATCGTAATCGGAGCTTTACAACTCCTGGAATCAAGGATTGAACCTAAGGGGTTTTTTGGTTCGTCAAAAGGCATTTCGGGGAAAGAGAAAGAGGGAAAAGTTATGGAAATCCGTGAAAATCAGCTATTTATGGCAGTCACAAGAAACACAGTGTGTTTTATAACACACTGCGTGTTTCTTCAAACAACACGATGTGTTTTATAACACACGGCCGTGTGTTGTAATCTGTCACCTTTGGCCAATTCTCACGTACTCGCTTCTATCTTCAACCCGACTCAACTGTGAACGTCCTGGACTTCGATGGGGCCTCAAGAACATTGTTTCCACTGTCTAAACCATCCAAACTCGAGTTCCAAACCATTCAGTTGGGCGGGGATGTTACAAGTCTCCACAACTTCAAAAGATCTCGTCCCCGAAATCACAACCCAACTTACCCTAGCAATGAATCCACAAAGCACAGCAAAACGCAACAACACAAGGATCACATCACCTCCCGAAACTCTCTCTTAACGGCTCTAGCAATACACACCTTCTAAGGGCACTACTCCCACACTACTCCGAACTTCTACCTAACAGACACGCACAACCGAACCTCGATGACACTACTCGCCACGAGAACACAACCCAAACCACAATCAAACAAAACTCACACAAGGGGCACAACCACAACGCAGAGCACAACAATGCACAACTCAAGCAAAGCAAGAAAACTACCAACCAACACCTCTAACCAGAACTTCACACCCCTCAAACACTCCACCAACCTAGCCAAAATCTACAACAGCTCTACTCTTCCAACCAACCTCCTAGTCTACTACCACTTCCACTCCCAAACTACTCTGACACCCTCTTCACTACAGGAGGACACAAACGTTTCAGTTGACCAATTTTCATAAATGACATTGCATTTCAAATCACTTTTCCTTTCAAAATCAAACACCTTTCCTTTCAAAACTTCCAACCCATTTAAAACAGATTGAAAATCCCTGGAGAGTCGGTCCTATGCCGATGCTTCATCCCTTCTTCCTATGAGGTTAATTACTCCTCCAGAAGAAGAGACGAATCACCAACACAACAACAACTAACCAGGCTTGATACCATCTGTAACACCCATCCCAAACTGACAGGAGTTTACCCGTGGTCGAACCGGTTTGAGTGCTACTCGAACATACAGCATTTAAATAAACGAGTAAAACGCAGCGGAAAACAGAAACAACTCTTCATTAAAAGCTCAAAAAAACAACCGAAGGCCTTCATTACAGAAAATCTGAAATTCGTAACCAAAGCTCAACACGATTACAAAATTCCCAACCAAAGGTGTCAACTGAAAAATACAAAAAACTCAAAACAATGGTCACTCCAAAGTAGTTTCCTAATCTTCACTTCACAACTCCAACCTGCAACTCTTCCGAACTCAACAGCACACCTGAACTTCAACTCACTTTCACTACCAAGCGAACCTGAAAAGAGAAACTGGGGGGGATCAGTTTCCTAATGAAATTGAGTGAACCCACTGGGTTTAACTATGCGCCGAACCTAGCCTAGGAGCGATCCCAACTCCACACACAAACAACAATGGAATCCGACACAGTCATTCTCATTTTAATCCTAACATGCTACTAGGTGATCACATAAGTTCCAATCTCAATTCAACATCCACAATCCATAATAGCATCAATATGACAAAAGCAACCATTCATATGATTAAGCATTTCATCCAATTCACATAGCTCAACAATCAGAAGCATCATACACACAGTACAATATCAGAAGCATCATAAGCAACTCGTCACCTCAATCGTCACACCACAATCATACACAATACACAGATTACATTCCTATTTACTAAGTGAGTTATTAGGCATCTCTCCATATTAACAGCTCACAGGCCATAACACCATCCTACACTTAAACCATTCACATCAATCCACAGCTCAGCACAACGACACCATTCAGTTCACAGATCAATCCAACATAGACCACAACACAACACAAGGCACCTCACGTCCACATTCAATGCACACACACACACATGAATTGCACATGCATCTTATTTCACAGACACTCACAAACACGCATACACCACCAAGCATCCTCATCACTAACACATACCACACAATCATTGATTAGGTGAGTTAATTAGGCGCCATAAGGAGTTGTTCCCCCGCTACCCCGCCGGCCATCACATCATCCATATCCCGCAGGGTCTTTCCCCGTAGGGAGATAACACGACGCATCCCCTAAGGGATCCTTCCTCCATGAAGCTATCACGACGCATCCCATAGGGATCCTTCCACGAAGGAGATATCAACCACTATGACTCCCTGTCATAGGATTCCCCCAGTGAATCAGACTCTAACTCAACGGTATTTCAGTTGGGGTAACGTTGGCTCCTTCCGGTTCTATCAATTAATTCCATTAAACATAACCACACCGATCACACACATCAATAATGCAATCCCATATCACAAATCCATTTCACAATTCCGATTCCACTTCCCAGTTCCACTGTACAACCCCACTACACAAATTCCACATCACAATGCCACATCACAATACCACAACACAATTCCACATCATGATTCCACAACACCATTCCATGTTCTAGTTCCATGCACCAATTCTATGTTCCAATTCTAGGATATAATTCTAGTCTAACCACAATCGGCAATAATAGATACAATCATAGAAATTTATCGCATCCAACCCCATCCCATCTCACATTTCTAGATCAAATACATTAGCTATCATCTTATATCCCAATCCCCACATCACACATAGATCAGCATAATCATCATACATCAATCACAAGACAGTTATTCAGTTTTACTCTCATAGGTTCATGCAAGACCTAATTCCGTTCTAAGTCTATTAAACTCCTCACTCCCATTTCTAGCCACCTAGTTAACCATACAGTCACACTAGTCAACCACACCTATAGACAAGTCGGTCATCCACTCAAACAAGTCAACTCAACACCACATAGCATCAATTTCATTAAGATCAATCATACAACACAAGTTCAGCTAGTTCATGCAATCACACCACCCAATTCCATTACTCAATACCATGCATCAATTCCCTTAACCAATCCCACAAGTCAATTCCACGTACCAATTCTATTGTCCACTTCCACGTACAAATTCCCTTACCAATTCTATTAGCCAATTCTAAGTCATAAATCTACCACCTTAAACAGATTAACAACCATCTTCACACACAACATCAATTCTACCTAAAAGGCACGTTGCATAATTCATACATCAACACCTAGCATCATCTCAATCCCAACATTACATAAACCAACACAATCCAAATCATTCAGTAATCCCACATCACACATAACCACATATCACAAGACATTCAACGCCTTCCACGACACAAACAGATTAAGGGTAAACGGCTAGCTCACCGGCCACCCCCACCTGCAAGTGCAGGGGAAGCCATGTCATGAGTCGTAGGGTTACCCTCCTGTACGTCCTTTATTGGACGACCCCACATTGGTGTAGCCATCCATCTGTTCATCAATTAGGGCGACCCCACATTGGCAGGACCACCCTCTTGCAATCACAGATTAACAATTCCAGTAGAAATACACTTACAGCATCATACCCCAACCCTCCCCAACCCTCCTACACTATTCACTACATCCAATCCATTAATCACCAAGGTTAATCTTCCCCCATTCATGGCACATAACAAACAGCCCGCTATCATCACACAATTCATCATATCAACAAGCATACAACAACCATCAATCATCACAAATATACAACAATCAATCGCAGAACAAAATCCCCTTTTACTCTCTTTCAATTCATGCAATCCTATGTTCATATAGGTTGAAATTGCAACTCCTCACACCGACCATACTACCTATCGTACGCTAAACCCTCACCTGACAAGAAGACGAGGCTCTAAAACAACTCCCGGAACCCGAACCGCCAAGTTCTGCAACTCCAAACTCGTAGGTCTTCCTTCTGCCACTGACAGCACCTCGATCCGAAATATCCAGTACCACGACCAGCGATCTCTTTCTCTCGTCGCCACGAACGCGTATAAGAAACGGATTGTCAATCGGAGCTCTACAACTCCTGGAATCAAGGATTGAACCTAAGGGGGGTTTTTGGTTCGTCAAAAGGCATTCCGGGGAAAGAGAAAGAGGGAAAAGTTATGGAAATCCATGAAAATCAGCTATTTATGGCAGTCACAAGAAACACGGCGTGTTTTATAACACATGGTGTGTTTCTTCAAACAACACGGTGTGTTTTATAACACACGGCCGTGTGTTGTAATCTGTCACCTTTGGCCAATTCTCACGTACTCGCTTGTATCTTCAACCCGACTCAACTGTGAACGTCCTGGACTTCGATGGGGCCTCAAGAACATTGTTTCCAATGTCTAAACCATCCAAACTCGAGTTCCAAACCATTCAGTTGGGCGGGGATGTTTCAGAGTTCCCATCATCAGTATCAGTTGGCAACTAGGTTGTGGCATTCCATTGCTTTACACCATTTCCCCATCTCCGAACTTCTCGGAACTTATAGTTGGATTCACATCACCTAGATCAACTCTAATCTCATTGCGCTCATAAGCTGCATCACTTCTCAACACACAAAGTTTCACTGTGAATCCAATGCGAACTAATTATTTATAGGCTTGCCAAATTGACTTGCCATCCAACTCACCTCTTCAGTGTAAATCATTTCAGGGGGACACATCATGAAACTTCACCGATGATGGCTTTAGCTCATTAGAGAAGTCAGTTGGCTATGTACATGCATGCCACTTCCATAATATCATCAGGGATCTGTGAGTATGCAATGAACGCTGCATAACCTAGTCGCAGAGCGCTTCCGATGCAAATTCGAACAGAAGAATCCCAACAAAATGGTTGAGACTTCCACAGGACCTTCATAGCCCCACAAGCAATTTGCAACCGATCGAATATTCTAATTGGGGGACCATCACTAGTAAACTAACCTACCATAGCCCATCGAAGACGTTCTCTTCCCTTCTCCACTGTCGCACTAAGGATCTTAATAAAGCCATCCACCATTGACATCAAAGACTCCTTAACAAATGATAGATCATATTCAAGTTTGGAGACTACATCTGCCCAAGTTTTTTTTATGAGGAAGCCTCCTTAGAATTCCCCATGAGACTGCTTGCCGGTGAGCGCCGGCGGCACAAGACGGAAAAACGCAAAATCACCAAAAGGGTTTTCCGGAGAAAACAACATGCTAGACACGGGCCAAAAATTTTAAAAAACTCATTTTTAGGATTTTAAAACCATCCAAATCAACAGTTAGATCACCTTTTATAATTTGACTAATCCAATGATTTAGCTTGTAAGGGCGTATTTAGGACACTGTATACACAATTTAATTATAATGCTGCTATTTGTAGTACGCGTTTTACTAACGCAGTCCGTATTTTTAACAAAAATAAACAATTTTTTTATGTATAAAAAATGAACAATTATGCCAACCAAATATTTATTTTTTCTTTTCTTCTTTTTTTTGATTCCTCCACACTAATAATTCCCAAAGTATAGTTTATTAATATTTGCTAAAAATTTAAAATTAATTCTTTTTACCTTTATTAACCGAAAATTTAGTATTTTGTCTTTATCACAAATTTTCAAACAAAATCTAAGAGTAAAATTTTGTAAATGGGTAGGTAGATATTTTACTATAGAATTTAAATTTATATATATTTTAAAATATTTTCTCCCCTACTTTATCAGGTCACCAGCGACCATCAACTTTTCTAGTGACCAGCCGACAATTTTTTCGGTGGCCTATATTGACCGGAGCTGACTTTTTTGTTGACCAGTCGTTGACTTTTTTGGTGAGTCTCATAACTAGTTACGCGGCTTAATAATCAGTTTCGTGCCTTCATAACTATTAACTAGTGGTGTGAACCGCCGCAACCGTGGGCAGACGACCCTAACCACCGTAAGTCTTGAACCTTTGCTCGATCACCTTCGGCACCGGGGGCGGATAAGTACTAGGACCCGTCGGTTATATGTAATCGGGAACCCGTAGTGTCCAGGAATGGCTCCACGACAGAAGATGGATGCTTCTGTTGATAATACCTATTCTAAGCTATGCACGCAGCATAAAACTAAAGAATTAAGAACAAAAGTTCTGATTTGATTAATTGATTCAAAGGGGTTCGAGTTTACAATGAGGCCGAAGCCTCTTATTTATAGGTGAGGAAGTCGTGAACAGGCTCACGACTCCTACTTGGAAAATAACTCTAAAAATAATAAAATATTAGCCTAAGTCTTATTTAGAATATAATAAGACTTACTTGCTCCTAAAGAATCGAAACTAAAAGGAAAAATTGAGTCCAATACTTAAAAAGACTTAAATAATTAAAAATGGCTAAAAACCCTAAATCGGCGAATCCGGCGGGTCCGGTCGGATGTGCAACTCACCGCGGGCCGGATTAGGAAAGCCGGCGCCGCCTTTGTTGTCGGGCTTGGAATTGGCGGCGGCGTCGGCTGCTCGGGCTAGGCAATGCACGGGGCTTCTGATGCTGGACTCTGGGGGTCTGATGCTGATGCTGCTCGGCATCCGAGGTTCCTGCTCGGCCTGCCCGTTCGGCCGTCTTCCCCTTTCCTCATTTCCTCCATTTCCTTCTTTGCTCCTAGGTTGGCAGCTCCTAGGCTTGGCTCCAGGCCTTGTATGGGGTTGAGGGCGGGTGCTAAACCTCCTAGGGCTCGGGCCGGAGTCGGTCTGAGGCTAAGGCCCGATCGGTGCCCTCCGAGGCCGGGGCTGGTGCCCGGGTGTAGTCTGCCTTCGGGCCTTCTCCTGGTATGCCCAAGCCTTGCTTTCCTTGTTTCTCCCAGTCTTCTAGGAAGGCCCTTAGAGGTTCCCCTAAGGTGGTCATCCGCTCCTTAAGCTCTTGGAAGCCTAGCCTTGGTGCTAGGGCTGGAGGAGCGCTTGGGGCGGGGCCGGTTGGAGCTCCCTTAGGCTGGGGCTTGGTCCTCTTCAGTCGGCATTCCTCTAAGAAGGCATCTAGAGGATCCCAGGGTTGTGTAGCACCTCCTGGGTCCTTAGACTTAGTGCCCGAGGTGCCGGGCAAGCTAGGCTCCTTGGCTGCTATGAGCGCCGGGGCCCAAGTTAGGGTCGGATGGGTCCGGACGCTCATCCGTGCTTGTTGGGCCCTTCGGGGAGGGCTGTACTTGAACCTCACCACCTGCTGGGGCTTGGTAAACCGCTGAGGGGTTATTTTAAGGTGCTGGCGAGGTTCTAAGCGCTTCTTATAAGGCACTAAGGCCTTTGCCCTCGTGGGTGACCCCGGTGCGGTGTAGGAATAGGAATTTCCAGCCGGTCGGCTGCCCGGAGTCACTTCATTCCCCTCTTCTTGTAAGGGATTCGTCCTCGAATCCCAATCCTTCGTGTGTGTCCCGGGCAGGGGTTTCTTCAAGTCGGCGGCTCGTGTGGTGGTATTGGGGCTGTCTTCCCACATGCCTGGGGGCTCGGGTACTCGTTGGAGTTCGAGTCGGACCAAGGCTCCAGGTCTTCTGAGCTGGCACCGTCGGTGCTCATGTTGTCATCAGTCGAGGGACTGTTGACCTTGATGTTGAGGCTCGTAGAAGACATAGGGAGTACAGGTCGTCCCAATGGAGCCCCTCCTCTTTGCTCGGGCTCTTTTCTACCGCCGCCGGTCTTGGGGTAGGCGGATCCGGATTGGTGCCAGCCTCAAGAGTCGGTGAGACACCTCCTCTGTGTGCATGTCGCGGACAGCCTGGGTGTCCCTCGGGGGCCTAGGAGTGTCCGGGTGCTGCTCTTGTACCAGTAGGGGCTGGCTAGTGGATGCTCGGGTACTGATCCGTAGGGCGCTGGGTGGCGGCTCGAGGTTAACCCGATGCTGGCCGGGTGCTGCTCTTGAGCCGGGCCGATGCCGGGGATGTAAGGCTCGGCCAGGGCCTCCTACCAGTTTGAGGGCCTAGGGTTAGGTCCTTCACGAACATCCCATTGAACCTTTCGAGGCCTTGAACCTCTACTTCCTCTCCACTATCAGAGTCTTCTTCCTTCCCTTTCCTCATTTCCTCCATTTCCTTCTTTGCTCCTAGGTTGGCAGCTCCTAGGCTTGGCTCCAGGCCTTGTATGGGGTTGAGGGCGGGTGTTAAACCACCTAGGGCTCGGGCCCGGAGTCGGTCTGAGGCTAAGGCCCGATCGGTGCCCTCCGAGGCCGGGGCTGGTGCCCGGGTGTAGTCTGCCTTCGGGCCTTCTCTTGGTATGCCCAAGCCTTGCTTTCCTTGTTTCTCCCAGTCTTCTAGGAAGGCCCTTAGAGGTTCCCCTAAGGTGGTCATCCGCTCCTTAAGCTCTTGGAAGCCTAGCCTTGGTGCTAGGGCTGGAGGAGCGCTTGGGGCGGGCTGGTTGGAGCTCCCTTAGGCTGGGGCTTGGTCCTCTTCAGTCGGCATTCCTCTAAGAAGGCATCTAGAGGATCCCAGGGTTGTGTAGCACCTCCTGGGTCCTTAGACTTAGTGCCCGAGGTGCCGGGCAAGCTAGGCTCCTTGGCTGCTATGAGCGCCGGGGCCCAAGTTAGGGTCGGATGGGTCCGGACGCTCATCCGTGCTTGTTGGGCCCTTCGGGGAGGGCTGTACTTGAACCTCACCACCTGCTGGGGCTTGGTAAACCGTTGAGGGGTTATTTTAAGGTGCTGGCGAGGTTCTAAGCGCTTCTTATAAGGCACTAAGGCCTTTGCCCTCGTGGGTGACCCCGGTGCGGTGTAGGAATAGGAATATCCAGCCGGTCGGCTGCCCGGAGTCACTTCATTCCCCTCTTCTTGTAAGGGATTCGTCCTCGAATCCCAATCCTTTGTGTGTGTCCCGGGCAGGGGTTTCTTCAAGTCGGCGGCTCGTGTGGTGGTATTGGGGCTGTCTTCCCACATGCCTGGGGGCTCGGGAACTCGTTGGAGTTCGAGTCGGACCAAGGCTCCAGGTCTTCTGAGCTGGCACCGTCGGTGCTCATGTTGTCATCAGTCGAGGGACTGTTGACCTTGATGTTGAGGCTGTAGAAGACATAGGGGAGTACAGGTCGTCCCAATGGAGCCCCTCCTCTTTGCTCGGGCTCTTTTCTGCCGCCGCCGGTCTTGGGGTAGGCGGATCCGGATTGGTGCCAGCCTCAAGAGTCGGTGAGACACCTCCTCTGTGTGCATGTCGCGGACAGCCTGGGTGTCCCTCGGGGGCCTAGGAGTGTCCGGGTGCTGCTCTTGTACCAGTAGGGGCTGGCTAGTGGATGCTCGGGTACTGATCCGTAGGGCGCTGGGTGGCGGCTCGAGGTTAACCAGATGCTGGCCGGGTGCTGCTCTTGAGCCGGGCCGATGCCGGGGATGTAAGGCTCGGCCAGGGCTTCCTACCAGGTTTGAGGGCCTAGGGTTAGGTCCTTCACGAACATCCCATTGAACCTTTCAGGCCTTGAACCTCTACTTCCTCTCCACTATCAGAGTCTTCTTCCTTCTCTTCCTCTTCCTCGTCGTCAGTGACAACTTCTCCTTCCTTGAGCACCATTACCCTTTGATTGGGGCAGTCCCTTGCCACGTGTCCTCGACCCTGACATTTAAAACAAACAATGCCGTTAGGCCTAGGGTTAGCTCTTGGTATAGTAGGGGCAGTACTTGGGGTCACCCGGTTGGCGGCGGGCTAGGGCTCGGCTTGCCGCCTTGGGCTCGGGTAGGGTCGGATCTCCATGGGGGCTGGCTAGTGCTGGCAGCTCCCTTCCAGGTGCCAGTGGCAGGTGGAGCGGACCTCTTGTCGAAGCCATTCTTGATCTCCCTCTCCACTCGGATTGCCAAGGCTACTAAATCTTCATAGTCAACATAATGAAGGATGTTGACTTGATGCATGATATCCCTTTGTAGGCCGTTGGTAAACCTGGCTATTCTGGCCTCCTCATCCTCTTTAATATCAAGTCGTGTCACAAGCATCTCAATTTCCTTGTGGTAGTCTTCCACAGACATACTTCCTTGTCTTAGGGTTTGTAGCTTGATGTGCAAGTCTCTTGTATATGCAGCCGGTACAAACTTCTTTCTCATTATTCTCTTCAACTCTCTCCATGTCCCAACGGTTCTTCTTCTTCTCTCAGGATTTGCCACCGGTACTGACTCCACCACAAGGCAGCGTAGTCAATGAATTCTATGGTGGCTACCTTGATCTTTTTCCTCTCGGAGTAGTTGTGGCAGTCCAAGAAGTCTTCCATGCTTCTTTCCCAGTCCAAATAGTTGTCGGCGTTGGCTTTCCCGTTGAACTTAGGCACAGTGAGCTTGAGGCTGCTCACATCGTCGTCAACGTCTTGGGGTGGTCTTCTGTCCTCTCGATCTCGATCGCCGCGAGGTCTCTCCCTCTCATACTCTTGCTCTGCTGCTCTCCTTTCCATCCGCGCCATAGACTCTTGTAACGCGGTGAGAGTTTGAGTAATGTTGAGAACGTTGGCCTCCATGTGGTTGAGTCTTTCGTCTGCCATGTTAGTTGATAGTACAGTGAAGCAAATATATCTATCTACCCCTCTTCTTAAGATCAACCTATAATGAACGAGAAACCCTAGGGCAGATTGCCTTTCTTTTTGTTTTCTTTTATTTTTCTTACAATGCTTCGAACAAGAATGAAAGTAAAGGGATTTTCTAAACTGATTTTCTACTAACACGAAAGCAAAGATAGGTAGGGTTTTTCAAGGATTTTCTAAGACTGAAAGTAAAGGATATGAATCCAGGGTTTCAAACCTGAAGACTGATAGATTGTGGTTCCTCGAGTTGAACCGAAGCTCTGAAACCAAAACTGGTGTGAACCGCCGCAATCGTGGGCAGACGACCCTAACCACCGCAAGTCTTGAACCTTCGCTCGATCACCTTCGGCACCGGGGGCGGATAAGTACTAGGACCCGTCGGTTATATGTAACCGGGAACCCGTAGTGTCCAAGAATGGCTCCACGACAGAAGATGGATGCTTCTTTTGATAATACCTATTCTAAGCTATGCACGTAGCATAAAACTAAAGAATTAAGAACAAAAGTTCTGATTTGATTAATTGATTCAAAGGGGTTCGAGTTTACAATGAGGCCGAAGCCTCTTATTTATAGGTGAGGAAGTCGTGAACAGGCTCACGACTCCTACTTGGAAAATAACTCTAAAAATAATAAAATATTAGCCTACGTCTTATTTAGAATATAATAAGACTTACTTGCTCCTAAAGAATCGAAACTAAAAGGAAAAATCCGAGTCCAATACATAAAAAGACTTAAATAATTAAAAACCGGCTAAAAACCCTAAACCGGCGGATCCGGCGGGTCCGGTCGGATGTGTCGCTCACGCGCGGGCCGGATTAGGAAAGCTGGCGCCGCCTTTGTTGTCGGGCTTGGAATTGGTGGCGGCGTCGGATGCTCGGCTGGGCAATGCACGGGGCTTTTGATGCTGGACTCTGGCGGGTCTGATGCTGATGCTCCTCGGCATCCGGGGTTCCTGCTCGGCCTGCCCGTTCGGCCGTCTTCCCCTTTCCTCATTTCCTCTATTTCTTTCTTTGCTCCTAGGTTGGCAGCTCCTAGACTTGGCTCCAGGCCTTGTATGGGGTTGAGGGCGGGTGCTAAACCTCCTAGGGCTCGGGCCCAAAGTCGGTCTGAGGCTAAGGCCCGATCGGTGCCCTTTGAGGCCGGGGCTTGTGCCCAGGTGTAGTCTGCCTTCGGGCCTTCTCCTGGTATGCCCAAGCCTTGCTTTCCTTGTTTCTCCCAGTTCTTCTAGGAAGGCCCTTAGAGGTTCCCCTAAGGTGGTCATCCGCTCCCTTAAGCTCTTGGAAGCCTAGCCTTGGTGCTAGGGCTGGAGAAGCGCTCGGGGTGGGGCCGGTTGGAGCTCCCTTAGGCTGGGGCTTGGTCCTCTTCAGTCGGCATTCCTCTAAGAAGGCATCTAGAGGATCCCAGGGTTGTGTAGCACCTCCTGGGTCCTTAGACTTAGTGCTCGAGGTGCCGGGCAAGCTAGGCTCCTTGGCTGCTATGAGCGCCGGGGCCCAAGTTAGGGCCGGATGGGTTCGGACGCTCATCCGTGCTTGTTGGGCCCTTCGGGGAGGGCTGTACTTGAACCTCACCACCTGCTGGGGCTTGGTAAACCTCTGATGGGTTATTTTAAGGTGCTGGCGAGGTTCTAAGCGCTTCTTATAAGGCACTAAGGCCTTTGCCCTCGTGGGTGACCCCGGTGGGTGTAGGAATAGGAATTTCCAGCCGGTCGGCTGCCCGGAGTCACTTCAACTAGCTACAGAGAATAAGTAGTTACACACTTAAATAGCTACAAACAAAAAGTACCAAAATGGTGAACACTCCTAAATCGATGGAAGTGTTACTCCTACGAAACAAAGAGTTCACTGAAATGATAGGAGCTCACGGTGAACTCTCCCTAACAAAAAGGGAAGCCTAACTCTCACGAACCAAAGCGTTACCTAAGAGGTCGGGAGTTTTTGGTGAATTCTCCTTAATAAGAGGGAAGACTAACACCCACAAACCAAAGCATTCCGTAAAATCTTTAGAGCTTCTGGTGAACTCTACCATACTATAAGGGAAGCCTTATTCGTACGAACCAAAGAGTTCACTAAAATGTCGGGAGGTCACGGTGAACTCTCCTTAACTAAAGGAAAGTCTAACTCTCACGAACCAAAGCGTTCCCAAAGAGGTCAGGAGCTTTCGGTGAACTCTCTTTAACTAGAGGGAAGCTTTTGGTTCGTAGATTTTAGTCTTCCCCCTTGTGAAGGAGAGCTCAATTGGAACTCTTGGCCTCTTAGGTAACTCTTTGGTTCGTGGGATTTAGGCTTCTCTTCTGTTAAGGAGACATCACTGTGAGATCCTGACATATTAGACAACTCTCTTTGGTTCGTAGAAGTAAGACTTCATTTCAGTTCAAGAGAATTCATCGCGAGCTTCCAATATTTTAGGAAACAATTTAGTTTTTAGGAGCTCACAAAATAGCATCCTATCGCATTCACAAAAGTTGTCGAATGGTATTGAACCATAAGTAGGGGTGGAAATTGGGAGGGAATGGGAGGCCCATTCCCATATTTCCCAAATACCAATTCCCAAATCCCAAATTAGAGTTCCCATTCCCAATCCCGAATTTAATTTGGGAATTTTTATTCGGGAACGGGAAGTCTAATTTGGGAATCGGGATCCCAAAGTGCCAAATTCAAATTAACACATGGAATCTTTTCCAAATTTGGCCAAAACTTTGTAATCGGATTTTCATCCTCGGACTTCTGCATATGTCGCCGAACTTTTGCCGACGAATTTTCATCTAGGTCACCGAAATTTCTCCGCCGTCGGATTACTGTCACTACCGCCAAACTTTTGCCAACAAATTTCTATTGTCGTACTTTCCAAAATGTCGCCAAACTTCTGCCGCCAGCTTTCCGTCAACACCACCAAACTTTCGCCGCCGAATTTTTGTCGTCGGACATTCGCAGATGCCGTCGAACTTCCGCCGCCAAATTTTCATGAATGTATTGTCGCCAAAATTTTGCAGTCAAATTTCCAGTGATGTCACCGTACTTTCTCTGCCGCCATATTTCCATCACCACCGCCAAAGTTTCGGCGCGGAATTTCCTTCGTTAGAGTTTATCAATGTCGTCGAACATCCGCCGCCGAATTTCTGTTGACGTCATCGAATTTTTGCTGTTGGAATTTTTCACCACCGCCAAACATTAGCCGCAGATTTTTGTCATTGGACTTCCGCACATGACGCCAAAATTTTGCTGACAAATTTTCAACGACGTCGCAGGAATTTTTCCGCCAAATTTCCATTGATGTCGCCGTACTTTCTCCGCCGCCAGGTTTTCATCACCACTGCTAAACTTCGCCGCCAAACTTTCGCAAATGTCGCCGAACTTCTCGCCGAATAATTTCCATCGATGTCGTCGAAATTCCACCGTCAAATTCCATCTAAGTAGCCAGACTTTCTCCGCCGCCAGATTTTTGTCGTCGGATTTTCATAGATGTCACCGAATTTCCATCTATGTCACTAGAATTCTTGTCATCATATTTTCATCGACGTCACCAGAATTTCTTTGCAGCCAGATTTTCGTCGATATCGACAAAAATTTAGCGATAATACCCTAAACCCTAATTGGTGGAATTCAATAGCAAAATTTTGACAGCAGAATCCCAAATGTTAAAAGGATTTTGACGGTATAATCTTGACAATTGAATTATGCAAGTATAATTTGTGGCGACATATTTTTTTATTCAAACTTTACCAGCAAAAAGTTTGACGGGTTAAATCTCAAACAAGTTGTTCTTACGGATTAGACTTTGTTTGATGGGTTAGTTTGGTATTTGGGCTTTCCCAGACCCAAACTTAATTTTCCATTCTCATTTCTTAAACCCAAACCCAATTTTCAATTTTAATTTTGGTACATGGGTTCCAACTTCCACCCCTACCCATAAGCGAAGTCAATAATATATAAAACGTTCTCCTTATTAATATGAGGAAGTCATTTCAACCAAATTTTATTGTTAGAATGTTGAACGTTTCTATGACACAGAGTGATCTTAATGGACAAAATCTGTTTTCAACCATGTATCATTGTTTGGGAATGATTTTAGCATCCATGTTTGATCAACTGCATAATTAGTTTGGTTTAGGTATGTTTGATTATGTATGTCCACGTGTCTTTGACTCAAATGTATTCATGTAGTAAAAGTGTAAAATACAATAATAAAGGTATTCATCAAACATAAAGAACCAAAATTGCAATGAAAGTGAACTGAAATTCACACTAACAAATTGAAGGTACTAACAGATTAAACTTGAAAGTTGAATGACTATAATATTTGTTACCTAAACTCTGTTGGAAGATGGAAGCTCTCCTTTCTATTGACGCACTTCATATTATGCTTCTGCATGGCCATAAACAAAGAAAGAAAGCTAATGAAGGGAATCAAAGGAATCGTCATCAAATCTACAATCAAAGGGATTGATTATGCTCATGATTTGTGATTTCCATTTATGGAAACAAATCATTCTCTCATCAATCACATAATCAAAGGAGATCATGAAGAAAAGAAAGAGAGATTATGATTTCATGTTTATGGAAATAAATCATCTTTCCATCAACTCACACAATTAAGGAGATCATGAAGATTTGATGAGTGATGACACTAAATTTGACGTGATTATCAGCCCCATTTAAGCAACATTTCATACCCTTTGATGCCATTTTGACGAGTATTTGGTGCATTTGTCGTAACTTTGTGATTATCGGCTCCTAGTGCGTACATTGTCCATTTCTTAGCTATTTTTACCTTTTTTGTGAGCTTTTATGTTGAGCCCCAGGTTACCACATTATAGAGGACTTTCTCACGAGTCCAACGCTTCAAACGGGGACCAAATCGGAGTTCAAACGGAGCGGGAATGATCGAAACAAGTTGGAACTCCGCACAGTCCAAAACGCTGCGCTTTGGAGCTTACATGCCGTGTAAGCTAAATTCACTGTCGGAAATTTTCAGCTTTTCCAACAAGGAAAGGGTTTTCGGGGGTATTAATAGACTTTTTGAAGCCAGATTTGTTAACATTCGATAGAGAGAGATCAGCCACGACTGGAGGAGAGTTGAGAGTATTCCGGAGCTATCGGAGAGATTGCGACGCCATCAATCCATCCTGGAAGACACTCGAAGCTAGGAATTGAAAGATTCTCAAGATCGAAGCTTCACGGATCATCCGAAATTAGGTTTTTTAGAACCTTTTCTGTTCTTCCTTTGTATAAGATGAATCCTTCTGTCGTCTTTGATTCTTGTTTGTCAGATATGAGTAGCTAAACTTGTAGAGCTTAGATTAGATGAACCCTAAGTGACCCAGGGCTTTAAAGTGGTCACAGATCGGCGGTAATTAGATTCAAAGTTCAATCAGTTTCTCTTTGATGGTTGTTTTGTTCTTGATTGTTGTACTGCGTTTCTTTCTAGTTGACGCCTAGATTAGTTTCGCTGTTCTTGTGTTTCTTTTCTGATTGATCGCCTAGATTAGGTTTGTGTTGAGTTAGGGTTTGTCGCCAGACAGCATCCCGGCTTTAAAACATTAAAACTTGTCTTTCTTGATCACCTAGATTAGATTCTTGTTAAACGGAGGATAGTAGTGAATGTTCGCCTCACCTTAGAACATCAATTCAACCAATTAACCTATTCATTGGAGTGTGCCTTTCGTAGGAACCAGTTAGGGTTAATCCGCTTCAAGAGTAACTCATAAATAATTAGTAATTGCACCAGTTAGTTTAGTCGTTGCGAGAGGCGACCGTACCCAGGCGATTAATTAATCTTGGTAGTTAGATCGGATAGAGCGAACGTTCACTAGTCTTAGACCTAAGGGTCAGGAGTTATGGTGGTGTATAGAAATTGATTGAATGAGAATTGAAAACCGCTGGTCTTGTGATTGATGTTGCCTTGGTGATCTAAGGAGGATTCGAAATCTAAGCTTGTCTGTCGTCTGTCTAAACCAACCAATCATTCTGTCTTTTAATTTCATTTCCTGCATTGATGACACTCGATTTGACGTGATTATCAGCCTCATTTAAGCGACATTTCCTTGCTTAAGACATGGTTTTTAGGGTAGAATAACGAATATTCAATCAATTGCCCTATCTCGTGCCATTTGTGTTACTTTGGCCCATTTCGGGTCTATTTGACGGTTTTCTAGTGTTTTTATGTTAGCACAGGTTTTTGCCGTCAAATAAAGTAGCCAAGGACGTGTCTAAGGCGTTGGAACCTCAAGGAATTGCACCAGAATCGATCCGAGGAGTCAATCGAGTCGAACCAAAGTCTGCCCCGTTTTACAAAGGAATTTTCACCGAAAATACCCTAATATTTTCGGCGAAAATATATGCACAAAATCACTGATGTCGACTGAAGGAAGTTTTCGGCGAAAACCCTAAGTTTTCGACTGAAAACGGTTAGACCGAAAATTACAGGAGAAAGCAGCCGGCGGACCATCCATTTACAATGGAATTTTTGCCGAAAATTCTTCAATATTTTCGGCAATGGAATTTTCGCGAAATAATATTTTGGCAAAATATCAGGCAATCGGCTGAATTAGGGTTAAGTATAAATACTTAACCGGCGGCCCAAAATCAGATATACTTTTCATACCTCATAATACATCATAATTACCGAACTTCAGAATTCTCTCAAGTTCTGAAGCAAAGAGTTTAGAGAGTTCAAAGAATCGTGGAGAGATCGTGACGCCATCCCTTCACCTCGGAGACTCGGAGCTTGGATTGAAGATTACCGGAGATTGAAGCTTCACGGATTCATCAAATTAGGTTTTACAGTTCTTCTCTGTTCTTCCTACCTGAGATGTATTCCTTGTTTGTTTTCGATTCTCTTGTTCCTAATATGAGTAGCTAAACTCGTAGAGCTTAGATGAGATGAACCCTAAGTGACCCAGGGCTTTAAAGCGGTCACGGATCGGCGGTGATTAGATTCAAAGTTCAATCAGTTTCTCTTTGCATGGTTGTTTTGTTCTTGATTGTTGTACTGCGTTTCTTGTCTAGTTGACGCCTAGATTAGTTTCGTTGTTCTTGTGTTTCTTTTCTGGTTGATCGCCTAGATTAGGTTTTTGCATGCTAGGGTTAGTCGCTAGACAGTTCCCTGCTTTGGTGCTTAAACTTGTCTTCCTTGATCACCTAGTTTAGATTCTTGTTAAGCTGAGGATAGAAGCGAACGCTCGCCTCTCTTTAACACATCAATTCAACCAGTTAACCTTATAATTGGAGTGTGCCTTTCGTAGGAACCAGTTAGGGTTAATTCACCGCAAGAGTAACTCTTAAATCATTAGTAATTGCACAGTTAATTAAGTCGTTGCGAGAGGCGACCGTACCCGGGCGGCTAGTTAATCTTGGTAGTTAGATCGGATAGAGCGAACGTTCGCCAGTCTTAAACCTAAGGGTAGGGAGTTATGATGGTGTATAGAAACCGATTGAATTAGAATTTGAAAACCGCTGGTCTTGTGATTGCCGTTGCCTTGGTAAGCTAAGGGGGATTCGAAATCTAAGCTCGTCTATCTTATCATTAGTCAACCGTTTAATCTTTCTGTCTTCTATTTTCCTGTTTTTTAGATTAGAAGTCGTGGAACTCACACCACGCACTAAGTGTTTAAACTTGAGTAATTTGCCATCATATTTGAGTAGACAAGAAGAAGGGACCTCGAGTAGAATACGATCTAGTCTACCTTGGTAGAT
This sequence comes from Linum lewisii, assembly GCA_034768395.1. NCBI lineage: Eukaryota > Viridiplantae > Streptophyta > Magnoliopsida > Malpighiales > Linaceae > Linum > Linum lewisii. The sequence goes on from CM068300.1 coordinate 44,705,659, forward strand.
TAGTTATTTGATACCGCTAAAACTGCAACATCAAATTGGCGCAGTTGCCGGGGACTCTTCTAATTGTTTGAAAGAAGAGTTGGCAAATTATTCTTCTACCTTTCCGCCTTACCATTTATTTTCTCTCCATATTTCCATGATTTACCTGGGTAGTGCTTTTGAGTTTTGATTATGCATGATTACAGGTGGGATGACCAGTACCAAGAGTGGCGCGTCAATGGAGCACCAAATATTGAGGATTACCAGGAGATGCTACATCAACAACAACAACAGACGGCGAGATTTGACTCCCTCTTTGATAATATCTCTTCAATGCTACAAGGTCACCAAGAGACACACCAACAAGAGCATCGAAGAGGCGCTAGAGATAACCAAGAGATGCTTCATGAACATCAACAATGCTCGTCGAGAACCCAATCTCCCTTGGATAGTATCTCTTCAAAGCTACAAGCTCATCTCGCGACGGACATCAAGCTCGAGCAACCAAAGCAATTAATGGTAGAAGACGCTTAAGAGCTGTTCAAAGAAGAAGATGATGATCCTATCCATGACTATTATGAGCTAGAAGAATCCTTGGCGGTGGTGGTTGATGAAGACATAAAGCTAATCCATCCCGAAGTTGAAGCCGAAGAGGAGCACATAGAGATTGAGGAGATACCCTCACCTACACTGTAGAGAAGATGGAGCTCATTGACCATGCCGCGCCGTACTACCTCTTTCCTCCTCGAGTAGGAGAATTTGAGAAGAACTGGTCATCCAACCAGAACCACGATCTACTGGAGCACTACCGGTTACATCACCCTGCTGCAGTGCTACATGGCACTCAACCGCTGGCCTTGAAGAAGATGATTGACTTTAAGGAGCTCCTAAGTTGGGGTCCCTAACAGGTACCGTCCGGCTCAAGGACGTTAAAAGAGAGCGCTTCGTGGGAGGCAACCCACGGCTGGAGTCCGTTTTGAATTTTTGAGTCAGTCTTTTTCGTCGTTCGAATCAGGTTCGGGGGAGCCAAAGTGTCAGTTTAATTTCCTTTCGTTTTGATTCGTTTCGGTTGGGTTTTGAAAAAAAAAGAAAAAATAGGTTTTAAAATAGGTTTTCGGCGAAAATTACAATTTCTCGCCGAAAACATTTCACAATTTGCAAACAGTGATCGTCTGCATTATTTTTGCCAATTTTCAAAGAAGTTTTCGGTGAAAAACTTCTAAAGTTTTCGCCGAAAACTTGTTCTGTTTTGAAAATCAGTTTCCTTTTTTCGGTCCGATTCTAACGCATACTTGATCATCCAAATCGGAGCTCTGTAGCTCCGGTTATCCCCAAAACAAGTTTTTCACGTTTTTGGCCAACTTCGTCACTTTCCGTCCATTTTCTTGAGTCGTGTCTTAAAGGTTAGTTGTTGGGTTTTCAATTTCAAATCTTTTGACATGTTGATTTTTGAATTTCGGCGAGTTTAATTTCGGTCTACCTTGTTTTGCGTGCCTGCTGTTTCGGTGTGATTTTTTCTGAACTGTTTGAGCTTAGATGATCTAGATTGCTCTAGGAGTGTCGTGCCGTGAATTTGGAAAAAAAAAGTCAAAATATTTTCAAAATTCCCCTAACCGTCTTTGTTCGACTTTTATTATGTGTGGATCCGGGGCACTTGTCCCGGTATCCTTTTGATCTTTTTGTTGTTTTTGTTTTTGTAGGAACTTGAGTAGCTACTCCGCTCCACTCCGGACTCTCCGTGCTCATCCCCTACACCGACCATCTCATTCCAGGTTCTTCGTATATCTCTACTCTAATTTAGTTCTGTGAGGACACAGAACCGTTTAAGTGTGGGGTAGGATGCTAGGATTACGCATGATCTTGCTTGATTTTCTGTGATTTCGTGGTTCAATTTTGAATTTCTCTAGCATAGAATTGCTCAATTCTTGACTTGTGATGTTAAATTGACTTCAACTTTGAACAATGACGTCTAGACTGTTCAACTTAGAACCTGTAACCAACGTGTCAAAACTGATTTTAAATGAGTCTAGGTCAGAACAGATCACAAATCACTTCGGTAGTTGAAACTTGAATTAATTGAATTGTTGACTTGTTAATAACAAAGCTCGATAACACCGTTCTAAGATGATAAATGCTAGCTTCTTCCATGTTTTTCACTCCATATTTGATCACCTGTGATTGTGGCTTGAGATTAGATGGAAATCCAATTCGAAATCTTGTGTAAAAAGTTATAACTAGCTAGGACCAAGTGGCTAAATTGTTGAATCAAGTAATTGAGTTGTTCAAGTTAATGTTAAGTTCTTTAAAGTGCTGAAAATAAAGCTAGGCAAGCCCGACACCTAAGTGAAGTGTTCGGGTTGAGCACTAGCATAAGCACAAAATACTGTGAGCTAGGCAGGTCCAACACCTAAGTGAAGTGTTTGGTATCGAGCACTAGTATGCAGTAAATCAATTGAAGGAAGAAGTTGAACTTGAAATAAATCATTGTTTAAATCGGTCCTAGCTAGAACATGTAACGTACAGATCTAGAAACGGATGAAGTCGAGTCGATAGCCACGTCACTTTTCCTACATGCGCATCCACATCATGGCTAGAGCTTAAAGTCATTTTAATTAGAATTGGTGTTATCGTAGTCGGTTAATTATGATTAATTGTTTTCCCAAGAAACGTGCTTTGTTAAAACTACTACATGAAGTGTGCAGAGATTAGTGAGATCGAAAATTTATTTGGTTGATGTTCTTGCATGTGTAGGTCACTCTTTCTACGTGGAACAGTCTAAACCAAATTGTTAGAATTGAATCTCAGTTTAATCTCGTGTCATTTGTGAATTTGAGTATGTTCTAGTTCAGTTTGCTTGAGGACAAGCAAAAGCTTAAGTGTGGGGTATTTTGAGACACTCGATTTGACGTGATTATCAGCCTCATTTAAGCGACATTTCCTTGCTTAAGACATGGTTTTTAGGGTAGAATAACGAATATTCAATCAATTGCCCTATCTCGTGCCATTTGTGTTACTTTGGCCCGTTTCGGGTTTATTTGATGGTTTTCCAGTGTTTTTATGTTAGCACAGGTTTTTGCCGTCAAATAAAGTAGCCAAGGACGTGTCTAAGGCGTTGGAACCTCAAGGAATTGCACCAGAATTGATCCGAGGAGTCAATCGAGTCGAACCAAAGTCTGCCCGTTTTACAAAGGAATTTTCGCCGAAAATACCGTAATATTTTCGACGAAAATATATGCACAAAATCACTGATGTCGACTGAAGGAAGTTTTCGGCGAAAATCCTAAGTTTTCGACCGAAAACTGTTGGACCTGAAAATTACAGGAGAAAGCAGCCGGCGGACCATCCATTTACAATGGAATTTTCGCCGAAAATTCTTCAATATTTTCGGCGAAAATATCAGGCAAAATCCGGCTGAATTAGGGTTAAGTATAAATACTTAACCGGCGGCCCAAAATCAGATATACTTTTCATTACTCATAATACATCATAATTACCGAACTTCAGAATTCTCTCAAGTTCTGAAGCAAAGAGTTTAGAGAGTTCAAGGAATCGTGGAGAGATCGTGACGCCATCCTTTCACCTCGGAGACTCGGAGCTTGGATTGAAGTTTATCAGAGATTGAACCTTCACGGATTCGTCAAATTAGGTTTTACAGTTCTTCTCTGTTCTTCCTACCTGAGATGTATTCCTTGTTTGTTTTCGATTCTCTTGTTCCTAATATGAGTAGCTAAACTCGTAGAGCTTAGATGAGATGAACCCTAAGTAACCCAGGGCTTTAAAGCGGTCACGGATCGGCGGTGATTAGATTCAAAGTTCAATCAGTTTCTCTTTGCATGGTTGTTTTGTTCTTGATTGTTGTATTGCGTTTCTTGTCTAGTTGACGCCTAGATTAGTTTCGTTGTTCTTGTGTTTCTTTTCTGGTTGATCGCCTAGATTAGGTTTTTGCAAGCTAGGGTTAGTCGCTAGACGTAGTCGTTAGACAGTTCCCTGCTTTGGTACTTAAACTTGTCTTCCTTGATCACCTAGTTTAGATTCTTGTTAAGCCGAGGATAGAAGCGAACGCTCGCCTCTCTTTAAAACATCAATTCAACCAGTTAACCTTATAATTGGAGTGTGCCTTTTGTAGGAACCAATTAGGGTTAATTCACTGCAAGAATAACTCTTAAATCATTAGTAATTGCACCAGTTAATTAAGTCATTGCGAGAGGCGAACGTACCCGGGCGGCTAGTTAATCTTGTAGTTAGATCGGATAGAGCGAACGTTCGCCAGTCTTAAACCTAAGGGTAAGGAGTTATGGTGGTGTATAGAAACAGATTGAATTAGAATTGAAAACCGCTGGTCTTGTGATTGCCGTTGCCTTGGTAAGCTAAGGGGGATTTGAAATCTAAGCTCATCTATCTTCTCATTAGTCAACCGTTTAATCTTTCTGTCTTCTATTTTCCTGTTTTTTAGATTAGAAGTCGTGGAACTCACACCACGCACTAAGTGTTTAAACTTGAGTAATTTGCCAGCATATTTGAGTAGACAAGAAGAGACCTCGAGTAGAATACGATCTAGTCTACCTTGGTAGATTAGTTATTTGATACCGCTAAAACTGCAGCATCATGCATCTTAGTCTAGAAGTCGTGGAACTCACACCACTGATGACCCGCCCGGTCGTTGTTATGCGGACGTTCAAACAAATAACTAACAAAGCTACAAAAGCTAGGGTAGATCGTATTCCAGGGGTTTTCTAAGATTGACTACTTTAAAACTGGCAAAATACTCAAATGCAAGCAAGTTGTGCGTGGTGTGAGTTCCACGACTTCTAAATCTATGAAATGCGGAGAAATTAAAAATTAAACTAAAGCAGATTGGAAATTAGGGTTTGAAAACAAGGATGACAGACGAACTTAGACTTTGAATCCCCCTTCGTTCCCCAGAGCATTGGCAATCAACAGATCAGCGGATTTCGATTCTCATTCAATCAATTACTAAGACACCACCATAACTCCTTACCCTTAGGTTTAAGACCGGCGAACGTTCGCTCTATCCGTTCTAACTACCAAGATTAACTAGCCGCCCGGGTACGGTCGCCTCTCGCAATGACTTAACTTAACTGGTGTAATTACTAATGATTAATGAGTTACTCTTGCAGTGAATTAACCCTAACCGGTTCCTACGAAAGGCACGCTCCAATTATAAGGTTAATTGTTCAATTTGATGTTATAAAGTAAGGCGAGCGTTCGCTTCTATCCTTAGCTTAACCAGAATCTAATCTAGGTGATCAATCCAGACAAGAAACATGAACAATGAATAACAAATCAAACATGAATGAGAAACTGATTGAATTTCGAATCTAATCACCGCCGATCCGTGACCGCTTTAAAGCCTTGGGTCACTTAGGGTTCATCTAGTCTAAGCTCTAACGAGTTTAGCTACTCATGATTATTACAAAAGAAACAAAGACAGAAACAGAGTTCATCATTCAGAGGAAGAACAGAAAAGAATCTGAAAAACCTAATTTAGACGACTCTGAAAGACTGCGATCTTCGGTAGATAACACTCCTAGCTCCGGTTCTCCGAGATGAAAGGGATGGCGTCACTATCTCTTTCCGGCTCTTCGAACTCTAACTCTTCGCTCCAGAACTTGAGAGGATTCTCTGAATTCTGATCTCGAAAAGTTATATTTTGCGAAATATGATGTATATCCTCTTTGGGCCGCCGGGTTAAGTATTTATACTTAACCCTAACTGATCCGGATTCCTCTAATATTTTCGCCGAAATTCTTGAGGAATTTTCGGTGAAAATTCCTTTGCAAATGAGGGGGTATTTTTCGCTCTTCTCTGGACTCAGTTTTCGGTTCGAACACTTGATCGATTTCGCCAAAAATTCCTTTGACTCGGCACCAGTTGATTTGTGATGTTATTTTTGCCGAAATCAATAGGTAATTTTCGGCGAAAATATATTTGTAATTGGGCAGGATTTTGTTTGACTTTGATTGGCCCCTTTGATCGATTCCGGTTCAATTCCTCGATGTTCCAACGCCTTAGACACGTCCATGACTGCTTTATTTGATGGCAAAAACCTGTGCTAACACAAAAACACTAGAAAACCATCAAATAGACCCGAAACGGGCCAATGTAACACAAATGGCACGAGATAGGGCAATCGATCGAATATTCGTTATTCTACCCTAAAAACCATGTCTTAAGCAAAGAAATGTCGCTTAAATGAGGCTGATAATCACATCAAATCGAGTGTCATCAACCACGCACAACGTGTTTAAACCTGAATAAATTGCCTTCATATTTGAGTAGACGATTAGAAGAAACCCTGTGGAATACGATCTGCTTAGCTTCTAGCTTAGTAGTATTTGATCACTGTTTTACAGCTCATCAAATTGGCGCCGTTGCCGGGGACTCTTCTAATTGTTTGAAAGAAGAGTTGGCATTTTATTCTTCTACTTTCCATCTTTCATTTTCCATCACACTTTGATTTTACAGCGATTGTGCTTGTTTTTGTCTTTTGCAGGTTAAGAAAATTCAGAAGCAAATCACTTCCGATCCACCTTCCCCTACCGCAATGGCTGCTCAAAAGAGTCTTGCGGATTACAATAAGCCAAGTGCTACTAGTGTTCGGTCTTCCATCTTTGTGCCGCACAATGATGACGATCCTGACTATGAGATCACAATCCCCTTCCTGGAAATGATCTCTAGGGATGTTCAGTTTGAAGGGAAGCCGCAAGATAACCCATGCACACATTTGGCGAGCTTCCTAGCCATGTGCGAGACGTTCAAGAGTGGGAACCTTGGTAAGAACACATTATGCTTACGAGTCTTCCCATTCTCCCTGAGAGGCGCCGCCAAGAGATGGCTCATTATGAAACCACCTGGCCACTACACCGATTGGGACAGTCTAGCTCAAGACTTCATAGAGGAATACTTTCCTCCTTCAAGAACGACAGCTTACAAAGACAGCATTGCCAGATTTGTTCAGAAGAGAGGAGTAAGCTTATATGATGCTTGGAACGAATTCCAAGAACTCCTCTACGATTTCCCTCATCATGGATTCGAGCAAAGACAGCTAGCTGAGATCTTTGCCCGAGGGATGAACGAAGAATCAGCTAAATGGGTCAACTTCTTAGCTGATGGCGACTACACCACACTCGCACCAGAAGCTGCTCTCCTTCACTTTGCAAACTGCGCATTCAAGTCCAGGAATTGGGAGAGACAGTTTGGAGTAGCTAAGAGCCAACCAAGCCGTGAAGATCAGATCAAGAGCGAAGTGCAGAAAGAAATGAAGAAGATTTTCGGTACAACAAATAACTGGTCTATAGGGGAAGTGAATTTTATTGATCAAGATCCCCCTGGATTCACCGGAGGACAGCAACCTCAGAATTATACGTTTGAGAATACTTGGGAAATCGAGATAGACAGGAAGCTCGATCTGATCTTGGCAAGACTCGATGACCACAAAGAGAAATTCAAGCTTCAAGCCATTTTAAATCGAGATCATGAAGATCGAGGTCGACGAGTGGAGAGCGCGGTGAATAGCATGGCTAACATGCTAGCTAGTATCCCCTTCTTTAATCAATCATCGGTTCAAGACGACTCTACCATTAGGAAGGAGCACGTCCAGGCCATCTTTACAAGAAGCGGCAAGCAATTAGCTGGTCCTGCAGCTCCTGATCCGGCCATGATTCCTCATGCTATAGCCATTGACACGCCAGAGATCGAGGAGGAGGTGACTGCCCCGCCTCCCCTGACAAAGACATAACCTGCGCCACCTCTTCCTCCATATCAGCCTCAGATTCCGTTTCCTAAGGCTGCGCAATCTCAGGAGAAAGATCATAATACCCGGTACAGAAAGTGGTATGGATACTTGAAGAACACAGATATCAAGATACCAGTTACTGATGCCATCTAGATGATATCGGAGGTTGGAAAAGTCGCGAAAGATCTTGCGAAGAACAAGAAGAAGGGAGAGTTGTCTTCCGTCTCCCTCGAGGAAGAATGCTCCGCGATCCACAGCCAGACGACCGCCATACCTCCCCCAGCTAAGTGTCGCGATCCTGGTGCTTTTACTTTGCCTTGTAGTATTAATGATGTGAAAATTGATCGTAGTTTAATTGATCTAGGTTCTTCCATTAATGTCATGCCTACCTGCTTGTATGAGAAATTGAACCTAGGAGAATTGAAACCGATTAGCATGCATTTAGTGTTTGCCGTCAGATCTGTTAAATTACCTAGGGGATTAATAGAAGACGTGGTTGTCAGTTGTGGTCCTTTTACTATTCTAGCTGATTTTGTTGTTATGGATACCCGAGGGGAAGATGTCACTCTTCTCCTAGGCCGACCGTTTATGGCGACAACCGGCATTACCATTAATGTCCCGACTGGCTCGTTGACATTAAGGGTCGGCAAGGATACCATGACATTTCCCTCAAGGACGGTATGCAAGTCCCTGTCAAAGAAGAGGCGTATTGCTTATCTGTTGAAGCTGTGGAGTTGGCTTCGGTCAACTCCGTTACTAACGAAAAATCTAGAGTTTCTGCAGAAATCTTCTTGCCAGGTGTTGGACAGGTCCCTACTCTGAAGAATGAGCTACCGGCACAAAAGCCAAGAAAGAAGGAAGATCCGACGGCATTCCCCCATGAATCACCAAAAGTTAAGGATCCTGGCGAGACGAAGAAGAAAGGAACAGGAAAGACCAGGGAGGTTTGGGGGCCAGTCATTAAACCGCCTTCTACCGAGCCACCAGGGAAGAATGATCCTCTGAAGGACGCCTTTCGAAAGAACTGTTCAGGCCTTGTAAAAATTCTGGTCATCTTCCCGAAGAACGAACCAAGCTAATTCACGCACACGGGAAGAAGTTCACACTTGCCGGAGGATCCCAAAGCCATATTTCATGAACTCCGACTCGGGCCTAAGAGAAATCCTGAGTTGGGATGTCTCTTGATCACCATCCAGGTATCGTCCGGCTCAAGGACGTTAAGCAAGCGCCGCGTGGGAGGCAACCCACGGTTGGAGTCATTTTAAATTTATCGAGTCAGTTTTTATTTATTTTGAGTTATTTTGGGAATTTTGTGTCGAGTCGGTTGAGTCCGGATGATAGAAAATAGTCAAAAAATATATTTTGGGTGTTATTTGGGTTGAATATTTTGTTTGCAGGAAGAGGAGTGACCAATTTGCAAGAAATTGGCCAAAATCCGGAATAGAGAACCCAATGAGACTAAAAAACACAGTGGGTTTACACAGCCGTGTACCCACCCGTGTAAGAGCTTACACGCCATGTAAGCTATTGCACTACACAGCTTACATGTCCTGTAAGCTCGAAAAATCAGAGGTAAGTCCCCTTTCCCTTCTCATTTTCGGATTTTCCCCCTCTCTCTCTTCGTTTCTCTCTCCCAAAAGCTCTCAACTTCCCCTTCCATCTTCCTCTCTGAACCAAACACCACACCACACCCCATCTTCTCATCCCACCGCGGCCCTCCCACTGACCGCCGCCCTTCGCCGGCGACCCACGCCCGACGCCGTCGTCCACACATGCGCGACCTCCCGTCGGCTCTCCAACCTCCGAACACATTGCCTAGCAGCCCAGCTCGAGTTTCCACAACAACCCTTACCTCCAGCCACCACCCGACGACCGCCGAGCCACACTCCAGCCGCCGCGCTGAGCTCCGACGTTCCTCCAGCAGCAGCCGCCGGCGACCACAACAAAACCCAGCAGCCAGCAACTCCAAGCTCCACCCAGCCAACCTAAACCCGATTTTCACCATCCAAACTCATTTTTTCGGTTCGATTTAGTGAGTTGAGTCGACTTTCAGGTACACAATCGCTCTCCCTACCTCATAGAATGCGTGAATCATGTTTTGTTCCACTGATTATGAAGATTACAGTGGCTGAAATCGGATTTGAGTTCTTGAACCAAGAACCCTAATTTTTCAATTTTGGGGTTTTGTGAAATTGACTTGATATTCATGAAATTGGTGATATAGTAAGCTTGTAGTTTGAATCGGGGTCATTTCGACTTCGTTTGCCTATCCAATTGTGAAATTCCTTAGACTTTTCATACCGCTTTTTATCAAAATTGGGGATTTTTGCTTATGGACGAAATTGGATGAATTTTTGCTGTGTTAGTGATCTTGTGATGATTATAGACATGTATGCATGCTTGTTCTCGAATATCTCTACCCTATTGGCTCGTATGGTGGATTAAGGTACACTTTTTGCATATCGATTTCATGAGTTGTGATCTTAGCTTATGTGACTTATATGGCTGATTTGGACTTGCTTATTACTTGATTGTGACTTAAGTTTGAATTGCAATTGGCTATTTGCTTCCATGATGATCTTTGCCAAGTTTGTTAAATGCCTACATGTTTATCTTGCTAAGTGTGTGTAAGACCTAGATATGTGCTTATATGATTGTGCCTTCACTTGTTGACATCCTACTTGCATTCTTTGATCTTGACATCTTTGATGTTTGTTGTGGTTGTCATTGCTCGGTTGATTCATAGGTTTAATGCCGTGATCTCGTGTGTCTCATACCATTTGCTTGCCTTATATGCTCCAATCCCACTTGTTATATGCTAAACTTGGCATTCTTTGTTTGTTAATTATTTTCAGGATGGGAAAATCCAAATGAAAAGGAGTTGCTTCCTCTTCCTCCGCCCCAACTCCGGCGAAGAAACTGAGAGGAACCGCAAGGCGCGACACCCTCCAGGTGGCTTTCCGCCCGAATAACATCTCCAGCAACATCTTCAGCTTCCCGAGGGAGGATGATCGGGTGACATGGATGGTCATTCAGAGGAAAGCAATTGGTGCCATGAGCCAGATTAATTGGGAGGCCATGGAGGAGGAAGAATGGGCTGATGGTATCCGTGAGACACTTAACCGAGCTGGTTTGCTCCCGCTATTCCAGGTCACCGAGCCGGCGTACGAGTGGCCAACCAAGGAGCTCCTCTCCACCTTCCGTACGAAGAGGGTGAATGAGAGAATTAATTCTGTCACCACGACCAAGTGCATCTACTTCCGCCTAGGAGGGATCGAGAGGTCTCTCACTCTTGATGAGTTTGCCATCGACCTCGGTTTCTACACTCTGGAAGAGCTAGCTTCAGCTCCACCGACTGCTGTCTTCCACAACATCGAGAGTACTGCGGAGTGTGAGATGTTCTGGCGCACCGTAGCTTCGTCGGACCCGGCCAAGTATGACTCTAGCGCATCCAAGGCTAGTATGATGGAGAGGCCAATCTACCAGTTCTTACAGCTGGTCTTCCAGGAGTCTATCACTCAGAGGTTGACCTCTGGCGGTGTCTGTAACGCTAGAGACCTGTTCATGTTGTGGTGTATCGAGGAGGGACGGAAGGTCCATCTTGGCTCTTTGGTGGCCAAGTTATTCCAGCTTCAGCGCGAGCGTTCCACTAGACTTCTTTTGGGTGGCTCCTATGTCACCCGTCTGGTTCACAGGTATGACGTGCTCGCTTCATATGGCACCATCCGCCTCCATCATCGTATTCCTCAGCTCTGGATCACCGGCGACCTTCCTCGGTCCAAGAAGGTTTCTGACATCCTCGCCCCCCACTGCGATCCTCTCATTGAGAAACGTGGAAGATCGACACCAGCACCAGAGCCAGAGCCGGAAGCGGCCCAGCATACAACTTCAGTGGACTGGAGCGCGAGCTTAGGGAGATGAGAGCAGATTCCGACGCGCGTTGGGAAGCTACTCAGAAGTGGCAACAGGAGTCCGACGAGCGTTTCACCAGCCTCCAGGAGTTGCAGCAGCAGATGTACCAGTCACAGCTTCAGTTCTTTAGGCAGTTCCAGCCGCCAGATGATAGCTAGCACCCTCCGCTCCAGTGATTTCAGATTTTTCTTTACTTTTCTTATCATCCGAAACTCTGTACTTTTTGTTTTTGTTAGTGTCAATTTGTTTTGTTTTGGGTCATTGTCGAACCTTTGCGGTCAGTCGAGTCTTCTGTACTCCAACTATTCTAATCGTGTGATGGTTCCTCTCTTATTATGTTTTCATGTTATGAACTCAGAATTCTCTATGGTTCTATGCACGTATATACCCCCGATGTCTCGCCAGCGCCATCCCGGCGCCCTCACGCTCATTTTACGGTACCCCTGTACACTTTCCTTCTCTTTTTGTTTGGTCCATTGATGACAATGTCTGATTTAAGTGTGGGGTGGGGATTATATTTCTGAGGGATGCTATTCGTCTGTGGCATTTGTGAGATTTCTCTTGCATAGAATTGCTCAATTCTTGACTCGTGATGTTAAGTTAGTTTTCAATTTTTCATAATGATGCTTAGACTGCTTAACCTAGAACCTGTAATCAACCTGCTTGCATCGATGCTAGATTTCCTGGTTAGAACAGAAAAGCTTATCACTCTTGTAGTTTTACACTTTGATTGCATGATAATGACTGAATCCGACTAGCAAACCAACTGTGAGCTTTTGATCCATCGCACATAACTTGCAATTTCAATTCTTTCTGAGTGGTTTGCTGTCTTCTTGAATGAGTTATAATTTGCATGAGACCTATTCGAGACCACACGATGACACGAGTTCTAGAATGATAGGGGCACCTAGATTCAGCTACTAAGCCAGATAGCCTGCCTAACGTTAAATCCTCTAGGTTTAAACCCTTGAGCTTGGCCTTTCTTTCGGTTCGATATACATTTCAGCCATTCCCCATTCTTTCACTCCCCGTTGATCCCCTGTGGTTGTAGTTCTAGATTAGCCTACCGGAAGTCGGTTTGTAGTAATTTTCCCATAGCCATTAAATAGGTGGTCTTAGCTATTATGTCCAGACGTGTAAACCCCTCTAGCAACTAAAAGAAAATCGGCACAAAAAAAGAGAAAAATTTCGAAAATACAGAAAAAGTTCAAAGTTTCAAAGTTTATAGTATAGTTCAATGACGTTCTTCTCCCTACATATGGAAGAACAAAGTCAAAAGAAAATGTAAAGAAAATGAAGAAAAAGAAAATTTGCAAAATAAAGTGCTAGGTTGCTTGAGGGTATCATAGGACGAGTGTACACTATTCCACTCGTGTCTAGTTAGACGGTAGGAAGCCATAAGCTAGATTCGAGGGAAGTTAGTCGAAAGCTACGCCGCACCAAAGCCATCATCATATATTCCCTTCATCCATCTCATTTTAACCCTTGTAGTGTAGAATTCGTTATAGTCCCAAGCAGGGAAGTCCTTCGTGACTAGTTACTCGTGTTGTCACAGTGGTGGAGATGTGGTCGGATTGCAAACCTATGACAGAATTCAGTGACAGAAAATGATTGAGAGCATAAACACGTCCCTAAACACAGAGTGCGAGAGTTCTCGTGTACCAAATATTACCTGTGTGAGAAGTCTGGTCGGTTAGGTCAGACTCGTGCATGATTTGTGTTTGCTACTTGTTGTGTGCAGATAATTAGTGAGACCAGGTTGTTTGGATGACGTGTAAGCATGTTAGGTCACTTGTTCTAGAAGTAGCAGTTTAATAATTCATTGTGATTGCTTGAACCTTAACTTGATAAATCGTGTCATTTGTGAGTTTGAGTACGTTCTAATTAATTTTGCTTGAGGACAAGCAAAAGCTTAAGTGTGGGGTATTTTGATGACACTCGATTTGACGTGATTATCAGCCCCATTTAAGCAACATTTTATACCCTTTGATGCCATTTTGACGAGTATTTGGTGCATTTGTCGTAACTTTGTGATTATCGGCTACTAGTGCGTACATTGTCCATTTTTGGTAGTTAGATCGGATCGAGCTAACATTCGCCAGTCTTAGACCTAAGGGTCAGAAGTTATGGTGGTGTATAGAAATTGATTGAATGAGAATTGAAAACCGCTGGTCTTGTGATTGCTGTTGCCTTGGTGATCTAAGGAGGATTCGAAATCTAAGCTTGTCTGTCGTCTGTCTAAACCAACCAATCATTAATTTCATTTTAATTTTCCTGCATCTTAGTCTAGAAGTCGTGGAACTCACACCACGCACAACGTGTTTAAACCTGAATAAATTGCCTTCATATTTGAGTAGGCGATTAGAAGAAACCCTGTGGAATACGATCTGCTTAGCTTCTAGCTTAGTAGTATTTGATCACTGTTTTACAGCTCATCAATGAGGATGGTTATTAGAAGATTGAAGATTACCATATTTCGGATATGGTAAGTGGAGCCGGTTAGAATTTGAATTCCAAGTGTCCGGTGGGTAGATTATTATAAATAGAGAGTAAGGCTCACTAATTTAATTAAGCCTTACGTTGAGCGAAAATAGTACTGAGTGTAGAAAACAAATTCTCTCAAAGTGTTAGGTCACGGTTACTAGGTATTAGTAGTCGAGTTCTTGCGAGGGTGTTCGCAAGGTGTTGAAGGTCACGATCGCTAGGTGTTAGCGGTCGAGTTCTCGCGAGGGTGTTCACGAGGTTCATCGACAGCTCCGGTTTGGAGTGTCGAGGCTCTCCAGGTGTTGGAGGTTCTTAAAGCAGGCGTTGCTTCAAGGTGACTGTTCAAGCTTCGGTTGGAAGCTTGTTCGACAAGGAAATAATATCGTCTCCCAAGCGCGGGGACGTGGACGTAGATTTGCACACCGCATTTCGAACCACGTTAAAAAATATCGTGTGTCAATCTCTTGCCCTTACTCTTTATCTTTTGTTATATCTGTGTGGTGTTGAGCTTTCTCAACTTTCATTTCCGCGTTTATTTGTGTATTACTCGAAAATTGACCCCCCCTTCGAGTATCAATTGGTATCAGAGTAGGTAACCTTCGTTGGCATTAATCGTTGTTGGAGAAACGATCAAAGAGGAATACTTAAACGCGATCAACGAGGAAAGTGAACAAGATGTCTGGAGTTAACTACCAAGAAGGGATGTCCCACAACCGTCCTCCTCTATTCGATGGCTCAAACTACCAGTTCTGGAAGAACCGCATGAAAGTGTACCTGACTGGAGAAGTAGATCTATGGAGCGTCGTGGAAGATGGAGTTCCTGAAGTCTAGACGGAACATGCAAAGTGGACGGATGAAGATAAGAGGAACATGCAAAGGAACGCAAAGACGATGAACATCCTCTACTGTGCTCTCACTCCAAGTGAGTACAACCGGATCTGTAGCTGCACTACTGCCAAGGAGATCTGGCGAGTTCTTCATGTAACACATGAGGGGACATCGCAGGTAAAAGAAAGTGAGATGGATATGCTCACTCATGAATATTGATGACACTCGATTTGACGTGATTATCAGCCTCATTTAAGCGACATTTCCTTGCTTAAGACATGGTTTTAGGGTAGAATAACGAATATTCAATCAATTGCTCTATCTCGTGCATTTCTTTGGCCCGTTTCGGGTCTATTTGATGGTTTTCTAGTGTTTCTATGTTAGCACAGGTTTTTGCCGTCAAATAAGTAGCCAAGGACGTGTCTAAGGCATTGGAACCTCTAGGAATCGCACCGGAATCGATCCAAGGAGCCAATCAAGTCGAACCAATTCCTGCCCCGGTTTACACTAAAGTTTTCACCAAAAATCCCTTAGTGTTTTCGGCGAAAACCCTAGCACAAATCCACTGATGTCAACCGAAGGATGTTTTCGGCGAAATTTTCGCCGAGAACTGTTGGACCGAAAACCACAGAAGAAAAGAAGCCGGCGTTCAGTCATTTTACAAAGAGATTTTGCCAAAAATCTCTTCACATTTTTGGCGAAAATATCAGTTAAAAACCGGCGGTATTAGGGTTAAGTATAAATACTTAACCGGCGGCCCAAATCAGGATATACTCTTTCAGAATCATAATTTCCAACTAATACCGATTACTTCAGAATTCTCTCAAGTTCTGGAGCAGAGTTAGAGTCCGAAGAGCCGAAGGAGATCGTGATGCCATCCCTTCCATCTCGAAGACTCGAAGCTAGGATTGCAGTTTACCGGAAGATCGAAGTTCTGCCGGAGTTGTCTCAATTAGGTTTTTCAGATCCTTTTCTGTTCTTCCTCTGTATGATGAACTCTATCTTTGTCTTTGATTCTTTTGTGAAAAAACATGAGTATCTAAACTCTTAGAGCTTAGACTAGATGAACCCTAAGTGACCCAGGGCTTTAAAGCGGTCACGGATCGGCGGTGATTAGATTCAAAGTTCAATCAGTTTCTCTTTCATGTTTGATTTGTTCTTCATCGTGCATGTTTCTTGTCTAGATTGATCACCTAGATTAGATTCTTGTTAAGCTAAGGATAGAAGCGAACGCTCGCCTTACTTTAAAACATCAAATTGAACAATTAACCTTATAATTGGAGTGTGCCTTTCGTAGGAACCGGTTAGGGTTAATCCACTGCAAGAGTAACTCATTAATCATTAGTAAATCCACCAGTTAAGTTAAGTCGTTGCGAGAGGCGACCGTACCCGGGCGGCTAATTAATCTTGGTAGCTAGAACGGATAGAGCGAACGTACGCGGTCTTAAACCTAAGGGTCAGGAGTTATGGTGGTGTCTTAGAATTGATTGAATGAGAATTGAAATCCGCTGATCTGTTGATTGCCTATGCTCTGGTGAACGAAGGGGGATTCGAAGTCTAAGTTCGTCTGTCATCTCTGTTTTCAACCCTAATTTCCAATCTGTTTTCAGTTTCAATTTTTAATTTCCCTGCATTTCTCGAATTAGAAGTCGTGGAACTCACACCACGCACGAAGTGTTTAACCTGAGTAATTTGCCAGCTTATTTGAGTAATCGATCATTAGAAGACCCGTGGAATACGATCTACCCTAGCTTTCCTAGCTTAGTAGTATTTGATTGAACCTGCACAATGATGAGGTTCATCAAATTGGCGCCGTTGCCGGGGACTTCTTTTGATTGTTCGAAAGAAGAACTGGCATTTTATTCTTCTATTTTCCATCTTTCATCTTTCCATCCACTTCGATTTTACACTGGTTTTGTTTGTTTCTGTTGTTTGTAGGTTGCTCACAGGTGTATGCATCGCCGCCCTTGGACTCGCTCTCAAACCGACAAGGCTAAGAGCATAGAGAGACCAGGCAGTTCTGCTCCACCTCAACAATCACAGATTCCAAGGAGAAGCAGAATCAATCCACCTCCATCCGTCACTCCGATCAAGATCGAGGAACTGAAGGAGAGTTCCTCATCTCCATCTTCACCGTCACCTTCATCCGTTTCATACACCGAGTCACTTTCACCTCCTCCATCTCCTACTATGGATGATCAGTTACACCACCACCACCACCAGGCGAAATCCACCACCACCACATGCACAGAAGAGTCTAGCTGACTACAACAAGCCGAACGCGACTAGCGTTCGATCTGCCATTGCAGTGCCCGCGCGTTGAAGGAGATCCTGACTATGAGATCAAGATTCCATTCTTGACTATGATCTCTAGGGATCAACAGTTTGAAGGCAGGCCACTAGACAATCCGTGCACACATATGGCGGATTTCCTTGATCTCTGCAGCACTTTCAAGAACGGAAACCTCGACAAGAACACTCTTTGCTTGAGAGATTTCCTGTTCTCTCTGAAAGGTGCTGCTAAGAGGTGGCTTACTGGAAAACCACCTGGATATTACACTGATTGGCATACTCTGCTCAGGACTTCGTTGAAGAGTACTTCCCTCCTGCCAGAACAACAGCCTTCAAGGACAGCATCGCCAGATTCTCCGGAATCAATTCCAAGAACTTCTCTACAACTGTCCTCATCACGGATTCGAGCAGAGGCAGTTAGCTGAAATCTTTGCTCGAGGTCTTCGAGAAGAATCTGCCAAGTGGGTCATCTCTAGCTGAAGGGGATTGCACTACACTCACACCTGAAGCTGCTCTTCTTCACTTCGCAAACTGTGCTTCCAAGTCGAGGAACTGGGAACGACAATCTGAAGGATCAAGGAGCAAGCTCGATCTCGAAGCTACTATCAAGTCGGAAGTAGAGAAGCATCTGAAGAAGTCTTCTACACCAATCAAACCAACGACAGCTTCTGTCTATGTTGCTGATTGCGAATGGTGTGGAGCTTGTGCGCATAATGGAGGCCGATGCCAGAATTTTGGTACGACAGAAGTCTGGTCCGCCGAAGAGGTAAATTTCGTTCAATAAGGCTTCGTTAAACATTCAAAATGGTTATGATGGCTACGCAACTTCAGGCAGCAAGGGAACTATCAAGACAAACCTCCCTACAATGCTGGCGCCAACCATAACCAGAACCAGAATAACCGCCCAGCTGGTCCAGTTCAGGATCAGAAGCCTAACCATCCGCCGGGAGGTGTCTATCAGCCGCACACACCGTAATCCGGGTAACTATGGAACTGCTCCTGGCAATCGCCAGAATCAATATTTGAATAACACCTATCCAGGGCAACAACATCAGAGAGAGAACAATGTCAGTGACCTGGACAAGAAGCTTAGTCAGATCATTACCAGACTTGATTGACTCAGTTCAAAGCTCAAGCTCTTCTCAATCAAGAACAGATCGCATCCGGTCAAAGAATTGAGCAAGCTGTCAACCACATCTCGAGCATGCTAGCATCTGGTCGACCATTTGGCCAACTTCCAAGCCAGACAGAGCCGAATCCGAGAAAGGAGCAAGCCAAGATGGTAACTGTTCAAAAGTTTACAAGCTTATCTGCTGATGCTTCTTCTATTTTACACAGGATCACTGAATCTCCAGAGAAGAAGGAAGTACAGAAAGTGGCGCCTAAGGAGAACGATCCTCCTCTTGCACTGACTATGTGAAGCCTCCTTTTCCAAGAGCATTGCTGCCGAACGCAAGGATCGAGACTGGCATGAAGGGGAATAAAGAAGGATACCCTGATGCTCGTAGCAAGAAACCTTCCTCTCCATATCCAGCTAAGCGTTCTGATCCTGGCTCTTTCACTCTACCTCTTGTCATTAATGATGTTGAGATAGAACGTTGTTTGGTTGATCTTGGCGCGTCTGTTAATGTTATGCCTATGAGCTTATTTGAAAAATTGAATCTAGGAGAACTTGAACCAACTAGCATGCAACTTGTCTTCGCTGATAGATCACTGAAAACCCCTAGGGGAGAAATCAAAGACGTTGTTACTAAATGTGGTCCTTTCACTTTCCTAGCTGACTTCGTGATCATAGACACTAGTAAGGATGATTCTACCATTCTCATAGGACGACCCTTCATGGCTACTACTGTAATGCAAATTAACGTTCCAAATGGTTCTTTAACTTTGAGGGTTGGTAGGGAAACGATAACATTCCGCCTTAAAGACGGAATGAAATATACCCCTTTGAATGAAGAATCTCATTGCTTAGCTGTTGAAACTATGGAGTTGACTCCGGTCAACTCCGTCACTAACGTCACTTCTAGTGTTCCTAGCTCAATTGTTACTGCAGGTGTGAAAAATTACCAAGCAGAAGCCAAAATCTGCTGTTGAGAAGCCGCCAAAAAAGAAGGAACTAAAAGCCTCTTCTTCACCGCCAAGCAAGAAACATAGCAGGCCCCGGGGGAAGAACAAGAAGACGAAGACTCAAATGGTCTGGAGACCAGTTGTGCCGCCAACTTCATTCGAGCCAGCTGCACCGCCAATTCGTTCCGAGATACCGGCGCCGAAACAAGTATTGAAGGAGAAGCCGAAAGCATCTCCTAAGGAAATACCTACGATCACCGATCCTGGTGATACAAAGCCGGAGGGTAGAGAGAAGATGAAGCCAATCATTCTCATCCCTTCCACCGTCTTCCTCGTAGAAGATGATCCCTTGACAGAGCCCTTTGGTCCATTCAAGATCACTGAGCACCTTCCCGACGGACGTACCAAGCTCTTACACGCTAACGGGAAGAAATTTATGCTTCACGGAGATACCCCGAAGCTCTACTTCATGAACTCTGATGCTAGCATTAAGGAGAACCTGAGTTGGGATGTCTCCTAATACCGTCCAGGTATCGTCCAGCTCAAGGACGTTAATCTAGAGCGCTTCGTGGGAGGCAACCCACGGTTGGAGTCAGTTTTTCATTTGTGTCAACTTTAGTGTTTTAGAGTCGGTTCGGGGGAGCCAAAAGTGTCAGTTTGTTTGATTTCTTATTTTTTGTGTGTAGTCTGTGTGTCATAGTGTCTTTCGCAAGTTGTTTGAGGTTGTTCCGATTTTGTGGATTTAACTGTGATTTTCTGAAGTTTGCCGGATTGGCTAAAATATTTTCAATCGTACAGTCAAAATTTTTGGCGAAAATAACCATGTTTTTGGCGAAAATGCCCTTTGAAATCCCACTGTGTTTTCAGACGTTTTTTAACTAGAGTTTTCGGCGAAAACTCCTTGTAGTTTTTGGCGAAAATATTTTTGAAAATCGGCAGTACTTTTTAACTGATATTTTCGGTGAAAACTTGCACTTATTTTCGCCGAAAATCTGAGTGAAAATCAACAATTCCTCTTTTTAAAAATTCGGTCACCTCTTCTCTCTCTCCTCACTTCTTATTTTCGAAAATCTTCAAAACCTCCCCTTTTGTTAAAAACTCAAACCGCCGCCGCCTTTCTTCCATCGCCACCGTCCGACAAGCCACCGCCGCACGTCTCCTGATGCTGCAGTTTAGCGTATCAATACCAGCTGTGAAGTAGAGATCTATTCCACAGTTCTACTAATTGATACTCAAAGTAGACGAATTTATTCAGGTTTAAGCACTTATGAGTTCCGACTCTAATCAATGAACAAGAAAATATAATACAGAAAAGAAGTTGACTAACGAGAAGATAGACGAACTTAGATTTCGAATCCCCCTTAGATCACCAGAGCAACGACAATCACAAGATCAGCGGTTTTCAATTCTAATTCAATCGGTTTCTATACACCACCATAACTCCTTACCCTTAGGTTTAAGACCGGCGAACGTTCGCTCTATCCGTTCTAACTACCAAGATTAACTAGCCGCCCGGGTACGGTCGCCTCTCGCAACGACTTAATTAACTGGTGCGATTACTAGTGATTTATGAGTTACTCTTGCAGTGGATTAACCCTAACCGGTTCCTACGAAAGGCACACTCCAATTATAAGGTTAACTGGTTGAATTGATGTTTTAAAGAGAGGCGAGCGTTCGCTTCTATCCTCAACTTAACAAGAATCTAAACTAGGTGATCAAGTAAGACAAGTTTATGCGCCAAAGCAGGAAGATGTCTGGCGACTAACCCTAGCTTGCAAAAACCTAATCTAGGCGATCAACCAGAGAAGAAACATTAACAATCAAGAACAAAACAACCATGCAAAGAGAAACTGATTGAACTTCGAATCTAATTACCGCCGATCCGTGACCGCTTTAAAGCCCTGGGTCACTTAGGGTTCATCTAATCTAAGCTCTACAAGTTCAGTTACTCATATCAGAAACAAGAGAATCAAAGGCAACAATGAAGATCATCATACAGAGGAAGAACAGATAAGAACTGGAAAAACCTAATTCTGACGACTCCCGCGAAGCTTCAATCTCCTAGAACTTCAACTTTAAGCTCCGAGTTCTCCGAGGTGAAGGATGGCGTCACGATCTCTCCACGGATCTTCGAACTCTCTAAACTCTATCTATCGACCCTAGAGTCGGCTGACTCTCAAAAGTCTGATTTTGAAGAGATGAATAATGATTCCCCTTTTCGCTCGCTTCTCTTTAAATAGGTACGTTTAGGGTTTCCAATACAGCGCCGGATTTGGAAGATATTTTCGGCGAAATTATCAAATAATTTTCGCCGAAAACTTTAGTTAAAATCCCCTGTTTGATTTCTTCTATGATTTTCGGCGAAAACTTAAGGAGATTTTCGCTGAAAACTTCAGTGTAAATCAGCTGACGTTGCCTGTGAGTTTCTGAAGGTATTTTCGCCGAAATCCTCATAGTCTTTTCGGCGAAAACATTGTGCTGGGCAGTTGGATCTTCGGTTCTGACTCTGGTTCGATTTCTGGTTCGATTCTGGTTCACTCCTTGAGGTCTTGAACACGTCCGTGGCTACATAAATGATGGCAAAAACTTGTGCTTTCACAAAAACACTAGAAAACCATCAAATTGACCCAAAAAGGGCCAAAGTAACCAAATCGGTAGGAAATAGGGTAGTTGAGTGAATATTTGCTATTTTACTCCTAAAACCACGTTTTAAGCAAGGAAATGTCACTTAAATGAGGCTGATAATCACGTCAAATCGAGTGTCATCATCTCCCCTCCCTTTCCGAACATTTTGAGACGTAGATCGTCCAAATCGGAGCTCTAGAGCTCTCGTTCAGCCAAAACCTAAAATTTTTGGTTTTTCTCCGATTTCTCTTTCTCCGTTCATTTTCAGCACCCATGGCTTCAAGGTAAGTTGTAGAACTTTTCATTACGAATCTTTTGACATGTTGAATGCTGAATTTCATCAGGGTTGACTTTCGGTTGACTTTTCAGTTTACCTCGATTTGCGTGCCGTCTGATTTCATGTGAACTAGGTTAGCTGAACTCTTTGGACTGATCTAGCATGATTAGGGAGTATTGTGCTTAATTTTAATATCGTTTGATCATGTGTTGCTATAAATAAGATCGATTCTTTGTGGTGTTGACTTTTGAGAAATGTCGGTTTGACCATGAACTGTTTATCCTCATTTGGCTGCCTGATGTGCTCAATTACGTTCATATTATTGTGTTTGCCATCTGAGATCATATTATACCGTCATTTTCTGCTTTGTGCTAATATTGCCATGATTAGGGTTCAATGTTCTATCATGTTGACTTTTTGAATGTCGGTTTGACTTCTGAACTCTGATTGTGATAATGCCATTCTGGCTGTTCCTAAGCATGTATTTTAATTGTTTGTGATTACCGGTTAATCTGATTTGCTTACCCCCACTCGGTTTTCCTCATTTCTTTGTGAAATTGAGTTTTTCTACTAAGTGTGGGGTAGGGTTTTAGTTTGACTAATCTGGTTTGTTTTCGTGCTTAGGAACGTAACTCATGAGCGCAGGACCAAACAGAGACTTGACACCGCCTCCAGCTCCCGAGTTCCCGCTCCCATCACACCTACCGTCCAGGGCCCTCCCCCAGCTTTCCCTGGCCGTGTTGGGTACCACCACACCGTTGCTCGCCTACCCCCGTACTACTTCGAGTGCTACCAGCGTCTCGAGAATATCCCTGGAGCTGCTGTTCGCCCCCTTTCCATGGAGTCGCTCTTCGATCACGATGAGGACTGGCACCGGAACGTGCTCGATGCGCTGACGCATGCTGGCTTGCTGGAGCTGACCACGCTTACCGTCGACTTTCCAGACGTCGCCCTTCAGGAGTTTTGGGCGACGTTCGATCTGGACGAGCACAAGAGGAGGCAGCACAAGGAGGTCGTCACCTTCTATCTGGGCTGGGTGCACAGGAAACTCATATATGATGAGTTTGCAGCTCGTCTCGGGATTCTCCACGAGCACTACGAGGGTCATCTGCTCGGCTGGGAGAACGACGATAACGACAGAGAGGAGTACCCTGCACTCTGGAGCCACATGACTGGAGTGCCCGGCGATCGTCTTACGGAGCATAATTCAGGTAAGTCTCTCTCTCACCCTCTATAAATTCATTCACATGGTTTGGCGTCGTTCTCTTTTGTATGCTCCAGAGAAGGACCGCCACCATATCAGCCGAGAGGAGCTTCTTCTTCATCGCGCCATCCGGGAGAGCTATCCTCTTCATCCCGGATGGGTGCTTGCCCGACTACTCCGCAAGAAGACTCAGAGGTCGAAGCCACCTCGCTCACTCCTGGGAGGCAACTTTGTAGGCCGACTCATCATCTCCTTCAGCCTCAGCCAAGATTATGGCCCGAACATCCCACGCCACAGAGTACGCACCGTTGGAGGCAATTTGGCGGTCGAATACAACCTCGAGCTGGACCTCAGCCCCCAGGTAGCAGCTGATCCTCCTCTCCAAGACGAGGATGAGTCGAGGAAGAAGATGATTCGGAGGAGCCTCAGCCTCAGTACGAGCCAGAATTTCATGATCTTATACCCTCGCCACATCATCAGGCAGGGTATGCACACCGGTCGCCGCCACCCATTCCAGATCCATATCAGGCGCCTCACAGCATCACCGACCGCACCTCGCGGATGTTGGACAGCTATATGAGCGTCTCCAAGAGTGGCGCATCACCGACAACGCCACTCAAGTGGCAAGGTGGACTATTATGCAGCAACATATGCATCGCTCCGACGAGCGGTATGAGACAAAGCTGGCGTGGCAACGTCAGCTCGGCGACTGATGGGCTGCAGAATAGCGGTCAATCAAATAACTACCAAGCTGTGAAGCTAGGGTAGTAATTTGATTGACCGCTATTCTGCAGCCCATCAAAATGGCGCCGTTGCCAGGGACTCTTCTATTTCGTTGAAAGAAGAGTTGGCATTTTTATTCTTCTACCTTTCCATCTTTCATTTCCCATCACACTTCGATTTTACACCGGTTGTGTTTGTTTTTGTCTCTTGTAGATCATAGCAGTACATAATCGTATCACTTCCGTTCCATCTTCCCTTTCCGCAATGGCTGCTCCTAGGAGTGTTGCGGACTACAGTAAGCCGCACGCATCTAATGTTCGGTCCCCCATCACCGTGCTTTCCAATGACAACGATCCTGACTATGAGATTAAGATTCCTCTCCTAGAACTGATCTCTAGGGACGTACAATTCGAAGGAAGACCGGATGATAATCCCTGCACACATATAACTGACTTTCTGGCTGTCTGTGAAACTTTCAAGTCTGGGAACCTCAATAAGAACGCCTTATATCTCCAAGCTTTTCCGTTCTCTCTCAGAGGTGCAGCTAAGCAGTGGCTTGGAAGCAAACCACCAGGCCACTACACTAACTGGGAGACATTAGCTCAAGATTTTGTTGAGGAATATTTCCCTCCAGCAAGGACAATTGCTTATAAAGACCGCATCTCCAGGTTCACTCAGAGAGAAGATGCAAGCCTGTACGACACTTGGAATGAATTCCAATCCCTTCTCTTCAACTGCCCTCACCATGGGTATGAACAGAGGCAGTTGGCTGAATTCTTTGCTCGAGGTATGTGCGAAGAATCTGCGGAGACTGCACCGC
This sequence comes from Linum lewisii, assembly GCA_034768395.1. Classification (NCBI taxonomy): domain Eukaryota; kingdom Viridiplantae; phylum Streptophyta; class Magnoliopsida; order Malpighiales; family Linaceae; genus Linum; species Linum lewisii. Next base: position 44,730,626 of record CM068300.1, read on the forward strand.
CCTCACTCCTAAAGATCCTCTTCTGCATTTTGCTAGCTGTGCTTTGAAATCTAGAAACTGGGAGAGGAGAAGAGAAGGAACCAAGAGTCAGGGTCAGTTGAGCGTTGCAGAGCAGATCAAAGCAAAAGTTCAGAAACATCTACAAGCAGCTGGTATCCCCCTCGATCCTCCGCCAGCTACCATCTTTTCGGCTGACTGTGGATGGTGTGGATCCTGCGCTCATAATGGTGGAAGCTGCATCAACTTCGGTAAAACAGAAGTCTGGTCTGCAGAAGAGGTAAACTTCGTTGAACAAGGCTTCGCCAACAATCAAAAAGGCTACACCGGTTTCAGGAACCTCGTACCGCAGAACCAGTACAAATGGTTTGCAGATCCGTATCAAAGACCTCCGGGATTCATTGGAGGACAGCAACAGTTCCAAGCAAAGCCGTATTACCATAGAGACATAGATTACGAGAAGAAGTTCGATCAGATCATGAGCAGACTCGACGACCACGACATTCAATTAAAAGCTCAAGCCGCACTCAATCAAGGACAGAGAGCTCAGAGCTAGAGGATAGAGGATGCTATAAGCAATATGACAAGACTTTTTACTAGTAATCCTCTCCTCAATCCGGCAGCATTTCAAGCAGACTCCGGTGCAAAGAGCGAACACGCTCAAGCTATTACCACCAGGAGCGGCAAGCAAACAACTGATCCAAAGGCCCCAGAACCTGACGTGGTACCAGATACCAGTGCTGCCATGGATATGCCAGAAATTTAAGATATAACAGAAGAGGAGGAAGAAGCATCTGCTCCCCCCTTCTCCTCCCAAGACAGCTCCTGAGCCCGTCTTGGCGCCATACATACCTCGGATCCCCTTCCCAAAAGCTGCAATGAGCAAGGCTAAGGATCACGATACTCAATACAAGAGATGGTACAATGTTCTTAAGACTGCAGAGATCAAAATACCAGTAACTGAAGCTGTGGAGATCATACCACCGCTTGGGAAGTTCTTTAAGGATCTCGTGAAGAAAGTGAAGAACGGAGAGGCGTACTCTGTCACGCTCACTAATGAATGCACTTCTCTCTTTGGTGCGCCATCTCCCATAAGACAGCCGCCACCACCTCCAGCTAAGTGTTCTGATCTCGGTCCTTTTACATTACCGTGCATCATTAATGGTATTAAAATTGATCGTAGTCTAGCTGACTCTGGTGCGTCTATTAATGTTATGCCTGTTTATCTCTATGAAAAGCTGAACCTAGGCAATTAAAACCGATTACTTTGCATCTCGTGTTAGCTGATAGGTCTGTCAAACTACCTAGGGGTATAATAGAAGATGTAGCTGTTTGCTGTGGTCCGTTTACTATAATTGCATATTTTGTTGTTCTAGATACCCGTGAGTTAGACGGAACACTTATCCTAGGTCGACCGTTCTTAACTACTGCTAGCGCAAATATTAACTGCAAACAAGGCCTGTTAACTCTAAGTGTAGGACAAGAGAGTGTTGCATTTTCGCATTAAAGATATCATGAGATATTCTGTTGCTCAATATGATAAATGTTATACTGTTGATCCCCTAGAGTTGGCCTCGGCCGACTTCTTACTAATGCCTTATCTAGTGATCCACTAGAGTTGTGTTTGATTTCAGGAATTGACACTGCACTAGAAGACCCAGAGCAGCGCCTATGGCAGGATGAGTTAGACGAGCAGTAGGCGACATTCACACCCATTCATGCGCCTACACATATTGAGCCAGCATCGAGTCGGATCACTACTTCATATGAGAATCCGCCAGAACTCGACTTGAAGGAGCTCCCTGACCATCTAGAGTATGCATTCCTGGGGAAGGAATGCCAGCTGCCTGTCATCATCAATTCGAACCTATCTCCCGAGCAGAAAGAGCAACTAATCGGGCTACTCAAGAAACATGTCCGAGCTATTGCCTGTTAGTTGGCCGACATCAGAGGCATCTCTGAAACCTTCTGCAAACATCGGATAGTTGTTGATGAAGAATTCAAACCAGTCAGACAACCGCAACGCCGACTTAACCCTCTGATGCAGGAAGTTGTGAAGAAAGAAGTCCTTAAGCTTTTGGACGCCGGTATCATCTATCCTATTGCCGACAGTCCTTGGGTCAGTCCGACTCAAGTCGTTCCAAAGAAAGGAGGAATCACCGTCATCCCTAATCCAAAGGGTGAGCTCATCCCGACTCGCACGGTTACCGGTTGGAGAGTCTGTATCGATTATCGACGACTAAATGATGCCACCAAGAAGGATCACTTTCCACTGCTGTTCATTGATCAGATGCTTGAACGATTGGCTGGTCATGACTATTATTGCTTCTTAGATGGGATGTCCGGTTATTTCCATATCCCTATCGAGCTTGATGACCAAGAGAAGACGACCTTCACCTGCCCGTTTGGCACGTTTGCTTATCGTCGCATTCCTTTTGGTTTATGTAATGCTCCTGCCACTTTTCAGAGAGCATGATGGCTATATTTGGAGATCTGGTAGAGAATGTGGTGGAGGTATTCATGGACGACTTCACCGTCTATGGAGATTCATTTTCAAAGTGCCTGGCCAATCTGGACAAGGTGCTAGCTCGTTGTGAGGAGACCAACCTGGCTCTTAGTTGGGAGAAATGTCACTTCATGGTTACCGAAGGCATTATTCTGGGCCATAGGATCTCTGAGACCGGTATAGAAGTCGATCATGCCAAGCTTGAAACCATCGCCAGCTTGCCGCCGCCATCCTTAGTTAAGACAGTTCGAAGTTTCCTCGGTCATGCTGGGTTCTACCGAAGATTCATCAGAGATTTCTCCAAGATCACTCTTCCAATGACGAAGCTTCTTGAGAAAGATGTTCCTTTCGTTTTTGATAAAGCTTGTCTTGAAGCCTTTGAAACTTTGAAGACTCAACTCACCACCGCACCGATCCTCACAGCACCAGATTGTAATCTTCCATTCGAGATTATGTGCGATGCTAGCGACTTCGCAGTTGGCGCGGTTCTTGGTCAGAGAAAGGAGAAGAGATTTCATCCTATCTACTTTGCTAGCAAGACGCTCAACGATGCTCAGAGGAACTACACCACTACAGAGAAGGAGCTCCTGTCTATCGTTTTCTCCTTTGATAAATTCAGACAGTACTTGGTTCTTTCACATACCATTGTCTACACAGATCATGCTGCCCTGCGCCATCTATTAGCCAAGCAGGACTCGAAGCCACGTCTCATCCGATGGATCCTTCTCCTCCAAGAGTTCGACATAGAAATTAAAGACAAGAAGGGTGCAGAGAACTTAGCAGCGGATCATCTTTCCCGACTGGAGGAGTCACAAACAGGTAAATCTACTACCCCTATCAATGATTCTTTCCCTGACGGGCTGTTGCGTGTTGAAACGTATGAACAGGTTAACAACATAGCTATCGAGCCCTGGGCAATCCCTCACGCTCAAGATCTGAGTAATGCAGCCGACTCGGACGAACCATGGTATGCAACCCTGGCTAATTATCTCTGTCACGGCATTGTCTTTCCTGAGCTGGATTTCAATGCACGCAAAAGCTCTTTAAAGAAGCCAAGTCATACTTCTGGGATGAGCCCTTCTTATACCGCATCAGCATTGACGGAATGATCCGGAGATGTGTCTCTTACATCGAAGCAGCTGACATTATGCGTAAATGCCATGAAGGACAGTTCGGAGGACACTTCGAGGCAACCGCACTGCGAGAAAGGTACTCGAAACAGGTTTTTATTGGCCTTCAATCTTTAGTGATTGTGATGTCTTTTCTCGTCGTTGTGATGCGTGCCAGCGATCAGGTAACATCTCTAACCGTAATGAGATGCCCCAAATTGTTTCTTTCACTGTTGAGATCTTTGATGTTTGGGGAATTGATTTCATGGGTCCGTTCACACCCTCCAACGGAAACAAGTACATTCTTGTAGCCGTTGATTATGTCTCTAAGTGGGCTGAAGCTGAAGCTTTACCCACTAACGATTCAAGAGTGGTGGGTCGTTTCCTTACCCGTCTTTTCACGCGTTTTGGTTCACCACGCTTTATCATAAGCGATAGGGGTACCCATTTCCATGGACATTTCGACCGGGTGTGCAAACGCTTTGGCGTCACCCACCGTATGTCCACAGCTTACCATCCTAAAGATAATGGTCAAGCGGAAGTGACGAACCGTGAGCTCAAGCGGATTCTTGATAGGACAGTTGGCCGGTCCCGCAAGGACTGGTCATCTAAGCTCAACGATGCCTTATGGGCTTATCGAACTGCCTTCAAGACTCCCATCGGTACCTCACCGTATCAGCTGGTCTATGGCAAGGCATGCCATTTGCCGGTTGAGCTTGAGCACAAGGCATTTTGGGCTAATAAAGAGTTGAATATGAGCTATGCAGTAGCAGGTAATAACCGCCACGACCAGATCGCTGAGCTTGAGGAACACCGCTCCACGCATATGAGAGCACGAAGCTGTACAAAGAGCGCACGAAGAGAATTCATGACTCTCAATTAAAGACGATCAAACAGTTCTACCCCGGAGATGAAGTCCTCTTATATAACTCTCGGTTGAAACTCTTCCCGGGTAAACTGAAGTCCCGTTGGTCCGGACCTTATACCGTGGTGCGGCAGACGTCTTTAGGCAGTGTCCTAATCAAATTGCATGATCAAGTGCCGTTTATGGTCACCGGACATAGGCTTAAGAAGTATCTGCAAGGATTAGCTGTCTCTTCCATCGACGTGCACTACTTCACGACGGAGCCGTGACACGATCCAGGTATCGTCTGGCTCACGGACGTTAAACAAGAGCGCTTCGTGGGAGGCAACCCACGGCTAGAGTCAGTTGTTTTCGTTTCGAGTCATTTTATTTTATAACCCTTCTTCAAAAAAAAAATACTGTCGAGCCATTTTCAAAGGAATTTTTCGGCGAAAACCTCCCAGGTTTTTCACCGAAAACTCCAGTTTTAAAACCAACTGATCCTCCTGTTTCTCGCCACCAAAGGGTTCTCGCCGCAAACTCAGTTTTTTTTTCGCCGAAAACTTTTTGATTTGTACATGAATTTTCGCTGAAAGTGTAGAGTCTTTTTCGCCGAAAACGTGAGCCTTGTCCGTCGCCTATTTAAACCTTTTTACTTCATGTTTTCGCGCAAAAAACCCCCCATCCGAAAACACTTGAAGCCCGAGCCCCTCTCTCTCTCTCTGTTCGCCGAAAACCCTAAGCCATTTCACGGAAGAAACAGACGAATCAAGCCGAAATTTTCAAAAATATTTGCGCCGAAAATCTCCTTGTATTTTCGGCAAAAATTCAAGCAAAAATCAGCAGTCGCTCCGTTAGGTTTATATACAAAAGCAGCGGCTAAATTACAAAGACACACAATTTACACTGGACAAAAAATCCCAAGACTGAGAGAGAGAGAGAACGAGTGGATAGAGTTCGAGGAGCCAGGAACGGATCGTGACGCCATCCATCCATCTCGGAGAGCCAGTGCTAGGAGTTGAAGATCCAGCAGATTGAAGCTGCAAGGAGTCGTCGAAATTAGGTTTTGCAGTTCTTCTCTGTTTTCCCTACCTGAGATGTATTCTTTGTCTGTCTTCGATTCTTCTGTATTGAATATGAGTAGCTAAACTCGTAGAGCTTAGATTAGATGAACCCTAAGTGACCCAGGGCTTTAACGCGGTCACGGATCGGCGGTGATTAGATTCGAAATTCATTAAGTTTCTTCTTCATGTTTGATTTGTTCTTTGTTCTTTGTGTTTCTTGTCTGGTTTGGCCACCTAGATTAGATTCTTGTTAAGCTAAGGATAGAAGCGAACGCTCGCCTTACTTTAGAACATCAAATTGAACAATTAACCTTATAATTGGAGTGTGCCTTTCGTAGGAACCGATTAGGGTTAATCCACTGCAAGAGTAACTCATAAATCGTTAGAATTTGCACCAGTTAATTAAGTCGTTGCGAGAGGCGACCGTACCCGGGTGGCTAATTAATCGTGGTAGCTAGATCGGATAGAGCGAACGTTTGCCAATCTTAAACCTAAGGGTCAGGAGTTACGTTGGTGTCTGAGAACTGAATGAACTAGAATTGAAAAGCGTTGATCTGTTGATTGCTGTTGCTCTGGTGATCTAAGGGGGATTCAAAATCTAAGCTTGTCTGTTGTCCGTCTTAGTCTTTCAATCAACCTTTCTTCGCCTTAATTTCATTTCAATTAATCGTTGCTTTTTAGTAAAGAAGTCGTGGAACTCACACCACGCACTAAGTGTTTAATCTTGAATTTAATTGCCAACATATTTGAGTAAGGAACTGGAGGAGACCCGTGGAAAACGATCTACCCTAGCTTCACAGCTTGGTAGTTATTTGATTGACCGCTATTCTGCAGCCCATCAAACCTTGGGAGTTTTCGCCGAAAACTTCTTCTTGATCGGGCCAGTGGATTCCTTCTTGCATTTTCGACGAAAACTCAAGGGTATTTTCGCCGAAAATCTGTGTGTAAAATAGAGCAGGAATTCTTTTGAGTTGAATGACTTTTTTGGTTGATTCAGGTGTGCTTCCTCGGGGTTCCAGTGCCTTAGACACGTCCTTGGCTACCGTATTTGATAGCAAACACCTGTGCTAACACGAAAATACTAAAAAACCATCAAATAGACCCGAAATGGGCCAAGGTAACACAAAAGGCATGAGATGGATCGGCTGAGTGAATATTCACTATTCTACCCTAAAAGCCGTGTCTTAAGCAATGAAATTGTCGCTTAAATGATGCTGATAATCACGTCAATTCGAGTGTCATCAGCGACTTCCTCCACTTTCCACCTCCTGACGTGCCTGATGAGCAGTGATCGGGTTGTATCCCCTTTCTTGTCCCTTCTTTTTATTTCTTCTTTTTGGATTTCGATCCAACTTTTTTCTGTGTGGATCCGGGACACTTGTCCCAGTTTCCTTTTTATCTTCATTTGTTTTTGTTTTGTAGGCAGTTGGGAGATTCCCTTTGCTTTGCTTTGGTAGATTGCCTCTGCTCTGAGGATCCGTGCCCATCCCCTACGCCAACCATCTCGGTCCAGGTTCTTCTACTTCACTCTGAACTCTAATTTTAGTCCTGTGAGGACACAGTCCGATTTAAGTGTGGGGTAGGATGCTAGAGAACCTTGCATGAACTTGATTGCCCTTGATTGCATTTTTGTGTGCCTCATGATTCCTTTCCAGTCTCTCTAGCATTAGAATGGCTCAATTCTTGATTTTTGATGTTAAGTTGTTGTTCAAACTTTCATAATGATACATAGACTGCTTAACCTAGAACTTGAGAACCAACGTATTTACTTTGATGCTAAATTGCCTGGTCAGAACAGAATTTTTAAAATCACACTTGTAGTTTGTAGCTTTGATTGCATGAAAATGACCGAATCCGACTAGCAAACCAACTGTGAGCTTTTGATCCATTGCACGTAACTTGCAATTTCAATTCTTTTTGAGTGATTTTCTGTTTGCTTGAATGAGTTAGAATTTGCATGAGACCTACTCGAGACCACACGATAACACGAGTTCTAGAATGATAGGGGCACCTAGATTCAGCTACTAAGCCAGATAGCCTACCTAACGATAAAATCCATTAGGTTTTTAACCCTTGAGCTTGGCCTGTTCTTTCGGTTCGATATACATTACAGCCATTGCCCATTCTTTCATTCCCCGTTGATCCCCTGTGGTTGTAGTTTTAGATTGACCTACCGGAAGTCGGTTTGTGGTAACCTTCCTATTGCCATTAAACAGGTGGTCTTAGCTGTTATGTCCAAACGTGTAAACCCCTCTAGCAACTAAAAGAAAGAATCGGCACAAAGAAAAAAAGAAAAAATGAAAGAAAAGAAGAAAAATTTTGAAAAAGCAAAAAAGGAGAAAAGCTTCAAAAAAACTCTTAGTTTAATAAAACGTTCTTCTCCCTATACATGGAAGAACGAAGTCAAAAGAAAAGTTGAAAAGAAAAAAAAAATTGTGTAAGAAAAATAATAAAGTGCTAGGTTGCTTGAGGGTATCAAAAATAATAAAGCGTTCACTATTCCACCCGTGTCTGGTTAGACGGTAGGAAGCCATAAGCTAGATTCGAGGGAAGTTAGTCGAAAAGCTACACCGCACCAAAGCCATCATCATCCATTTCATTATAAACCCTTGTAGTGTAGAATTCGTTACAGTCCTAGTAGGGAAGTCCTTCTTGACTGGTTATTCGTGTTGTCACAGTGGTGGAGATGTGGTCGAATTGCAAACTTATGACAGAATTCAGTAACAGAAAATGACTGAGAGCATAAACACATCCTTAAACACAGAGAGTGAGAGTTTCCATTGTACTATATATTTCCTGTGTGAGGAGTCTGGTCGGTCAGGTCAAATTCGTGCATAATTGTTACGATTACTTGTCGTGTGCAGTTTATTAGTGAGACCAGGTTGTTTGGCTGATCTGTATGCATGTTAGGTTTCTTGTTCTAGGAAGTATCTGTCTAATAATTCATTGTGTTTGATTGAGCTCCAATTTAATCGATCTTTTCATTTGTGAACATGAGCGTTTCTATTCAGTTTGCTTGAGGACAAGCAAAAGCTTAAGTGTGGGGTATTTTGATGACACTCAATTTGACGTGATTATCAGCCTCATTTAAGCGACATTTCCTTGCTTAAGACATGGTTTTTAGGGTAGAATAACGAATATTCAATCAATTGCTCTATCTCGTGCCATTTGTGTTACTTTGGCCCGTTTCGGGTCTATTTGATGGTTTTCTAGTGTTTCTATGTTAGCACAGGTTTTTGCCGTCAAATAAGTAGCCAAGGACGTGTCTAAGGCATTGGAACCTCGAGAAATTGCACCGGAATCGATCCAAGGAGCCAATCAAGTCGAACCAATTTCCTGCCCCGGTTTACACTAAAATTTTTGCCAAAAATCCCTTAGTGTTTTCGGCAAAACCCTAGCACAAATCCACTGATGTCAACCGAAGGATGTTATCGGCGAAAACACTAAGTTTTCACCGAGAACTGTTGGACCGAAAACCACAGAAGAAAAGCAGCCGGCGTTCAGTCATTTTACAAAGAGATTTTCGCCGAAAATCTCTTCACATTTTCGGCGAAAATATCAGTTAAAAACTTGCGGTATTAGGGTTAAGTATAAATACTTAACCGGCGGCCCAAATCAGGATATACTTTTTAGAATCATAATTTCCAACTAATACCGTGCCATTTGTGTTACCTTGGCCCGTTTCGGGTCTATTTGATGGTTTTCTAGTGTTTTTATGTTAGCACAGGTTTTTGCCGTCAAATAAAGTAGCCAAGGACGTGTCTAAGGCGTTGGAACCTCGAGGAATTACACCGGAATCGATCCAAGGAGCCAATCAAGTCGAAACAATTCCTGCCCGGTTTAAAAAGGAATTTTCACCAAAAATACCATAGCATTTTCGGCGAAAATATCAGCACAAAATCACTAGATGCCGACCGAAGGAAGTTTTCGGCGAAAATGTTATGTTTTCGACCGAAAACTATGGGACTAAAATTTACAGGAGAAATCAGCCGGCGGACTATCCAATTACAAAGGAATTTTCGCCGAAAATTCTTCAGTATTTTCGGTGAAAATATTAGTTAAAATCCGGCTGAATTAGGGTTAAGTATAAATACTTAACCGGCGGCCCAAAATCAAATATACCTCATAATACTTTTTATACATCAGAATTTAGAGAATCCTCTCAAGTTCTGGAGCAAAGAGTAGAGTTCGAAGAGCCAGAAAGAGATCGTGACGCCATCCCTTCCATCTCGAAGACTCGGAGCTAGGATTGCAGTCAACCGGAAGATCGAAGTTCTGCCGGAGTCATCTTAATTAGGTTTTTCAGATTCTTTTCTGTTCTTCCTTTGTATGATGAACTCTTTCATTGTCTTTGATTCTTTTGTAATGAATATGCGTAGCTAAACTCTTTGAGCTTAGACTAGATGAACCCTAAGTGACCCAGGGCTTTAAAGTGGTCACGGATCGGCGGTGATTAGATTCGAAGTTCAATCAGTTTCTCTTTCATGTTTGGTTTGTTCTTCATTGTTCATGTTTCTTGTCTGGATTGATCACCTAGATTAGATTCTTGTTAAGCTAAGGATAGAAGCGAACGCTCGCCTTTCTTTAGAACATCAAATTGAACAATTAACCTTATAATTGGAGCGTGCCTTTCGTAGGAACCAGTTAGGGTTAATCCACTGCAAGAGTAACTCAATAATCGTTAGTAATTCCACCAGTTAAGTTAAGTCGTTGCGAGAGGCGACCGTACCCGGGCGACTAATTAATCTTGGTAGCTAGAACGGATAGAGCGAACGTTCGCCGGTCTTAAACCTAAGGGTAAGGAGTTATGGTGGTGTCTTAGAATTGATTGAATGAGAATCGAAATCCGCTGATCTGTTGATTGCCAATGCTCTGGGAACGAAGGGGGATTCAAAGTCTAAGTTCATCTGTCATCTTTGTTTTAATCAACCAATTTCTATTCTGCTTTTAGTTTCAATTTTTAATTTCTCTGCATTTCTTAGAAGTAGAAGTCGTGGAACCCACACCACGCACGAAGTGTTTAAATCCGAGTAATTTGCCAGCTTATTTGAGTAGTCAATCATAGAAGACCCGTGGAATACGATCTACCCTAGCTTGTTAGCTTTGCTAGTTATTGGTTTGAACGTCCGAACAACGACCGGACGGCTCACCAAATTGGCGCCGTTGCCGGGACTTCTTTTGATTGTTTGAAAGAAGAACTGGCAATTTACTCTTCTATTTTCCATCTTTCACTTTTCCACCCACTTTGATTTTACACTGGTTTTTTGTTTTTGTTTTGTGTTTTGTTATTTGTAGGTTTTTCACAAGGCTAGTATGAGACCAAGCCATTCTCGCTCCACCGACAATCTACAGATTAAGGAGAGCAACCATCATCTCCACCCGTCACACAATTCAAGATTCAAGGAAGGAGAACCATCCACTTCACCGTTCACCATCACTACACCCGTTCATTAACCGAGTCAAGTTTCCTCCTCCATCTCACCATGCTGACAATCACCACACCCAACCCGAGTCACATTCAAACTCTCCATTCAATAACCGGATGGTCGATCATTACCATCCTACCCGCAGAGCCTGACTATAATAAGATCTCCGATTCAACTAAGCCAGGGACTACAGTTCGATTGGCAGGCCCTTGAAGGCATCCTGACTATGAGATCAAGATTCATTCTTGACTTAGACCTTAGGGTTCTACAGTTCTGAAGCAGGCCCTAGACATTCTGCACTCATCTTGCTGATTTCCTTGACTCTGCAGCACTTTCAAGACGGAACTCGCAAGATACTCTTTGTTTGAGAGCCTTCCCGTTCTCTCTGAAAGCGCCTGCTAAGAGGGCTTACTGCAAACCACTGGATATTACACTAACTGGATACTCTGGCTCGACTTCTTAAGAATACTTTCTCCTGCAGAACAACAGCCATCAGGACACATGCAGGTTCTCCAGAAAGAAGAGAAAGCTTATATGATACTTGGAATCGATTCCAAGAACTCCTCTACAACTGCCCTCATCATGAATTCGAGCAGAGGCAGTTAGCTGAAATCATTGCTCGAGGTCTTCAAGAAGAATCTGCCAAGTGGGTCAATTCTCTAGCTGAAGGGGATTGCACTACGCTCACACCTGAAGCTGCTCTTCTTCACTTCGCAAACTGTGCTTCCAAGTCAAGGAACTAGGAACGACAATCTGAAGGATCAAGGAGCAAGCTCGATCTTGAAGCAGCTATCAAGGCAGAAGTAGAGAAGCATTTGAAGAAGTCTACCACACCAGTCAAACCACCGGCAGCTTCTGTCTTTGTTGTCGATTGCGAATGGTGTGGAGCTTGCGCACATAACGGAGGCCGATGCCAGAATTTTGGTAAGACAGAAGTCTGGTCCGCTGAAGAGGTAAACTTCGTTCAACAAGGCTTCGTTAATAATCAAAATGGTTATGCTGGCTACCGCAACTTCAGGCAACAAGGGAACTATCAAGATAGACCTCCCTACAATGCTGGCGCCAACTATAACCAGAACCAGAATAACCGCTCGGCTTGTTCAGCTTAGGATCAGAAGCCTAACCACCCGCCGACAGGTGTCTACCAGCCGCCACATCGCAATCCGGGTAACTATGGAACTGCTCCTGGCAATCGCCAGAATCAATACTTGAATAACACCTATCCAGGGCAGCAGTACCAGAAGGAAAACAATGTCAGTGACCTGGACAAGAAGCTTAGTCAGATCATCACCAGACTCGACGATCATGACAGTCAGTTTAAAGCTCAAGCTCTTCTCAATCAAGAACAGATCGCAGCCGGTCAAAGAATTGAGCAAGCTGTGAACAACATCTCGAGCATGCTAGCATCTAGTCGACCATTTGGCCAACTTTCGAGCCAGACAGAACCGAATCCAAGAAAGGAGCAAGCCAAGATGGTATCTGTTAGAAAATTTCCAAGCTTATCTGCTGATGCTTGTGCTGTTTTATGCAGGATAGCTGAATCTCCAAAGAAGAAGGAAGCACTACAAGTGGCGCATAAGGAGGAAGATCCTCCTCTTGCACCGTACGTCGTGAGGCCTCCTTTCCCAAGAGCATTGCTGCCAAATGCAAGGATTAAGACTGGCATGAAGGGGAATAAAGAAGGATATCTTGATGCTCGTATCAAGAAACCTCCTCTCCATATCCAGCTAAGTGCTCTGATCCTGGTTCTTTTACTCTACCTCTTGTTATTAATGCTGTTGAGATAGAACGTTGTTTGGTTGATCTTGGCGCGTCTGTTAATGTTATGCCTATGAGTCTATATGAAAAATTGAACCTAGGAGAACTTGAACCGCCTAGTATGCAACTTATCTTTGATGATAGATCACTTAAAACTCCTAGGGGAGAAATCAAAGACGTTGTTACTAAATGTGGTCCTTTCACGTTCTTAGCTGACTTTGTTATCATTGACACTAGTAAGGATGATTCTACCATTCTCATAGGACGACCTTTCATGGCTACTACTGGAATGCAAATTAACGTTCCAAATGGTTCTTTAACCTTGAGAGTTGGTAAAGAAACTGTCACGTTCCGCCTTAAAGACGGAATGAAATATAATCCTAAGAATGAAGAATTTCATTGTTTAGTTGTTGAAACTGTGGAGTTGACTCCGGTCAACTCCGTTACTGATGTCTCTTCTAGTGTGCCTAGATCAATTGCTGTTGCAGGTGCTGGACAGATTACCACGCAGAACCCAAATCTGTTCCTCAAAAGCCGCCAAAGAAGAAGGAACTGAAAGCCTCTTCTAAGCCACCGAGCACAAAACCTAGCAACCTCGGGGAAAGAACAAGAAGACGAAGACTCACATGGTCTGGAGACCCGTTGTGCCGCCACTTTCTACCGAGCCAGCTGCACCACCAATTCGTTCCAAGCTACCGGCGTCGGAACAAGTATGGAAGGAGAAGCCAAAAGCATCTCCTAAGGAAATACTGACGATCACCGATCCTGGTGATATCAAGCCGGAGATTAAAGAAAAGAAGGAGCCGATCGTTCTCATTCCTCCACTGTCTTCCTTGTAGAAGATGATCCTTTGACAGAACTGTTCGGACCATTCAAGATTACTGACCACCTTCCCGACGGACGTACCAACTCTTACACGCGAACGGGAAGAAATTCATGCTCACTGGAGAAGCCCCGAAGCTCTACTTTATGAACTCCGATGCTACATTAAGGAGAATCTGAGTTGGGATGTCTCTTAATACCGTCCAGGTATCGTCCAGCTCAAGGACGTTAATAAAAGAGCGCTTCGTGGGAGGCAACCCACGGCTGGAGTCCGTTTTTTATTTGTGTCAACCTTAGTGTTTTAGAGTCGGTTCGGGGAGCCAAAAGTGTCAGTTTGTTTGATTTCATATTTTTCGTGTGTAGTCTGTGTGTCATAGTGTCAGTTGCAAGTCGTTTGAGGTCTTTCCGATTTTTGTGGATTTAACTGTGATTTTCTGAAGTTTTCCGGGATTGCAAAAATATTTTCAATCGTAGAGTTCAATATTTTCGGCGAAAATAACCCATATTTTCGGCGAAAATTCTCTTTGAAATCCCACAGAGTTTTCCAAACGAACCTGTTTCACATTTTCGGCAAAAATTTCTTAATGTTTTCGGCGAAAATTTCTTTTGAAAACCGGCAGTACTTTTTAACTAGAATTTTTGGCGAAAACTTGCACTTATTTTCGCCGAAAATTTCTTTGAAAATCAACCAACTATTCATTTTAAAATCCGGATTTCAGCCCTCTCTTTCCTCACTTCATTTTCGAAACACAAACCCGAAAACCTCCCCTCTGTTTACTAAACCCGCCGACCGCCACCTTACACCGCCGCCGCCACCGCACCCTTCCCCTCCTTTTTCGATCAATCCAAGCCCTAGAACAACCGAATCGGAGCTCTACAGCTCTAGTTCACCCAAACCCTAAAACTTGCGATTTTTCTCGATTTCTCCCAATCCGTTCACTTTTAGCATCCATGGCTTCAAGGTAAGTTGTAGAACTTTTCATTACGAATCTTTTGACATATTGGATGCTGAATTTCATCGTGGTTGACTTTCGGTTGACTTTTTGGTTTGCCTCGATTTGCGTGCCGACTGATTTCGTGTGAACTAGGTTAGCTGAACTTGTTGAACTGTTCTAGCATGCTTAGGGAGTTTTGTGCTTGATTTTCATATCGTTTGATCATGTGTTGCTATGCCTAAGTCCTTTTCTTTGTGATGTTGACTTTTGAGAAATGTCGGTTTGACCATGAACTGTTTTTGATCATTTGGCTGCCCTATGTGCTCATACTCGTTCCGATTATTGTGTTTGCCATCTGAGATCATATTATACCGTCATTTCCCGCTTTGCGATAGTCTTGCCATGATTAGGGTTCAATGTTCTATGATGTTGACTTTGTGAAATGTCGGTTTGACTTCTGAACTCTGATTGTGCTAATTCCATTCTGGCTGTCCTCAGCACGTATTTTATTGCTCGTGATTACCGGTTAATCTGCTTTGCTTACCCCCACTCGGTTTTCCTCATTTCTTTGTGAAATTGAGTTTTTTCGACTAAGTGTGGGGTAGGGTTTTAGTTTGACTAATTGAGTTTGTTTTCTTGTTTAGGAACACCACTTTTGAGCGCAGGACCAAGGCACGACTTGGTGGTGCCTCGAGCTCCGGAGCCCCCGCTCCCGTCACACCCGCCGTTCAGGGCCCTCCACCAGCTTTCCCTGACCGTGCTGGGTACCACCGCACCGTTGCTCGCCTACCCCGCACTACTTTGCACGCTACCAGCGGTTTGAGCACACCCGTGGAGCTGTTGTTCGCCCTCTTTCCATGGAGTCGTTCTCAGAGCACGATGATGACTGGTACCGGAACGTGCTTGATGCACTGACCCATTCCGGCTTGCTGGAGCTGACCACGCTCGCCGCCGACTTCCCAGACATTGCTCTCCAGGAGTTTTGGGCGACATTCGAGCTGGACGAGCACAAGAAGAGGCAGCACAGGAAGGTTGTCACCTTCTATCTAGGCGGGGTGCATAGGGAGCTCACATATGATGAGTTTGCAGCTCATCTAGGCATCCCCTACGAGCATTACCACGGTCATCACCTTGGCTGGGCAGACGACGACGAGGAGTACCATGCGCTCTGGAGGCACATGACTAGAGTGCCCGGCGATCGCCTCGGGGACCATAACTCAGTTAAGTCAATCTCTCACTCTTTCTTTAGATACATTCATATGGTTTGGCGTAGATCGCTTTTATATGCTCCAGAGAAGGACTGCCACCATATCAGCAAGGACGAGCTTCTTCTTCTTCGCGCCATCCGGGAGAGATATCCTCTTCATCCGGATGGGTACTTGCCCGCTACTCCGCAAGAAGACTCAGAGATCAGGTCGCCCCCGCTCGCTCCTGGGAGGCAACTTTGTGGGCCGACTCATCACCTCCTTCGGCCTCGACCAAGAATATGGCCAGAACATCCCACGCCGCAGAGTACGCACCGTTGGAGGCGATTTGGCGGTTGAGTACAACCTCGATATGGACATCAGCCCCTTGGTAGCAGCGGATCCTCCTCTCAAAGACGAGGACGAGTCAGAGGAGGAAGATGATTCTGAGCAGGAGCAGCCCCAGCCGCAGCCAGAGTTTCATGACCATATACCCTCGCCACATCATCAGGCAGGGTATGCACACCAGCCGCCGCCACACATTCCAGATCCATACCAGGCGCCCCACCCTCAGCACCGACCGCACCCTGCGGACATTGGTGAGCTGTATGAGCAACTGCAGGAGTGGCGCATCACCGACAACGCCACTCAAGAGGCGAGATGGACTACTATGCAGCAGCATATGCACCGCGCTGATAGGCGGTACGAGGCACAGATGGAGTGGCAACGTCAGCTCGGCGAATTCCTCCACTTCCCACCTCCCGGCGCCCCTGACCAGCCATGATCAGGTGGTGTCCTTTTCCTTGTCCTTTCATTTTATTTATTCTTTTCGATTTCGATCCATCTTTTTTTCTATGTGGATCCGGGGCACTTGTCCTGGTTTCCTTTTTATGTTTCATTTGTTTTTGTTTTGTAGGCAGTAGGGAGATTCCCTTTGCTTCGTTTCGGTAGATTCCCTTCGCTCCGAGGACCCGTGCTCATCCCCTACGCCAACCATCTCGGTCCAGGTTCTTCTACTTCACTCTGAACTCTAGAATTAGTCCTGTGAGGACACAGTCCGATTTAAGTGTGGGGTAGGATGCTAGAGAACCTTGCATGAACTTGATTGCCCTTGATTGTGTTTTCTGTGTGCCTCGTGATTCCATTCCAGTCTCTCTAGCATTAGAATGGCTCAGTTCTTGATTTTTGATGTTAAGTTGTTGTTCAAACTTTCATAATGATGCTTAGACTGCTTAACCTAGAACTTGAGAACCAACTTGTATGCTTTGATGCTAAAATTGCCTGGTCAGAACAGAATTTTTAAAATCACACTTGTAGTTTGTAGCCTTGATTGCATGAAAATGACCGAATCCGACTAGCAAACCAACTATGAGCTTTTGATCCATTGCACGTAACTTGCAATTTTAATTCTTTTTGAGTGGTTTTCTGTTGCTCGAATGAGTTAGAATTTGCATGAGACCTACTCGAGACCACACGATGACACAAGTTCTAGAATGATAGGGGCACTTAGATTCAGCTACTAAGCCAAATAGCCTACCTAAACGATAAAATCCATTAGGTGTAAACCCTTGAGCTTGGCCTGTTCTTTCGGTTCGATATACATTACAGCCATTTCCCATTCTTTCATTCCTCGTTGATCCCCTGTGGTTGTAGTTCTAGATTGACCTACCGGAAGTCGGTTTGTGGTAACCTGCCTATAGCCATTAAACAGGTGGTCTTAGCTATTATGTCCAACGTGTAAACCCCTCTAGCAACTAAAAGAAAAATCGGCACAAAAGAAAAAAAATAGAAAAAAAGAAGAAAAGAAGCAAGTTTCGAAAAAAAATGAAAAGAAGAAAAATCAGAAAAAGAGAAAAGCTTCAAAGTTTTAGTTCAATAAAACGTTCTTCTCCCTACAAATGGAAGAACGAAGTCAAAAGAAAAGTCAGAAAAGAAAGAAAAAATGTGTTAAAAGAAAATAAGTGCTAGGTTGCTTGAGGGTATCATAGGACGAGCGTTCATTATTCCACCCGTGTCTGGTTAGATGGTAGGAAGCCATAGATTAGATTCGAGGGAAGCTAGATGAAAGCTACACCGCACAAAGCCATCATCATACATTCCCATCATCCATCGCATCGTAAACCCAAGTAGTGTAGAATTCATTACAGTCCTAGCAGGGAAGTCCTTCTTGACTAGTACTTCGTGTTATCACAGTGGTGGAGATGTGGTCGAAATGCAAACTTATGATAGAATTCAGTAACAGAAAATGATTGAGAGCAGAAACACGTCCTTAAACACAGAGAGTGAGAGTTTCCATTATACTAAATATATCCTGTGTGAGGAGTCTGGTCGGTCAGGTCAAATTCGTGCATAATTGGTTGCACTACTTGTCGTGTGCAGATTATTAGTGAGACCAGGTAGTTTGGCTGATCAGTATGCATGTTAGGTTTCTTGTTCTAGGATGTATCTGTCTAATAATTCATTGTGTTTGATTGAACTCAAATTTAATCGATCTTATCATTTGTGAACATGAGCGTTTCTATTCAGTTTGCTTGAGGACAAGTAAAAGCTTAAGTGTGGGGTATTTTGATGACACTCGATTAGACGTGATTATCAGCCTCATTTAAGCGACCTTTCCTTGCTTAAGACATGGTTTTTGGGTAGAATAACGAATATTCAATCAATTGCCCTATCTCGTGCCATTTGTGTTACCTTGGCCCGTTTCGGGTCTATTTGATGGTTTTCTAGTGTTTTTATGTTAGCACAGGTTTTTGACGTCAAATAAAGTAGCCAAGGACGTGTCTAAGGCGTTGGAACCTCGAGGAATTACACCGGAATCGATCCAAGGAGCCAATCAAGTCGAAACAATTCCTGCCCGGTTTACAAAGGAATTTTCGCCAAAAATACCCTAGCATTTTCGGCGAAAATATCAGCACAAAATCACTGATGCCGACCGAAGGAAGTTTCGGCAAAAATGTTAAGTTTTCGCCGAAAACTTGGCGAAATTTACAGGAGAAATCAGCCGGCGGACCATCCAATTACAAAGGAATTTCGCGAAAATTCTTCAGTATTTTGGCGAAAATATTAGTTAAAATCCGGCTGAATTAGGGTTAAGTATAAATACTTAACCGGCGGCCCAAATCAAATATACCTCATAATACTTTTCATACATAAGAATTTAGAGAATCCTCTCAAGTTCTGGAGCAAAGAGTTAGAGTTCGAAGAGCCGGAAAGAGATCGTGACGCCATCCCTTCCATCTCGAAGACTCGGAGCTAGGATTGCAGTCTACCGGAAGATCGAAGTTCTACCGGAGTCATCTTAATTAGGTTTTTCAGATTCTTTTCTGTTCTTCCTTTGTTTGATGAACTCTTTCATTGTCTTTGATTCTTTTGTAATGAATATGCGTAGCTAAACTCTTAGAGCTTAGACTAGATGAACCCTAAGTGACCCAGGGCTTTAAAGCGGTCACGGATCGGCGGTGATTAGATTCGAAGTTCAATCAGTTTCTCTTTCATGTTTGGTTTGTTCTTCATTGTTCATGTTTCTTGTCTGGATTGATCACCTAGGTTAGATTCTTGTTAAGCTAAGGATAGAAGCGAACGCTCGCCTTACTTTAGAACATCAAATTGAACAATTAACCTTATAATTGGAGCGTGCCTTTCGTAGGAACCGGTTAGGGTTAATCCACTGCAAGAGTAACTCAATAATCGTTAGTAATTCCACCAGTTAAGTTAAGTCATTGCGAGAAGTGACCGTACCCGGGCGACTAATTAATCTTGGTAGCTAGAACGGATAGAGCGAACGTTCACCGGGTCTTAAACCTAAGGGTAAGGAGTTATGGTGGTGTCTTAGAATTGATTGAATGAGAATCGAAATCGCTGATCTGTTGATTGCCAATGCTCTGGGGAACGAAGGGGGATTCAAAGTCTAAGTTCGTCTGTCATCTCTGTTTTAATCAACCAATTTCTATTCTGTTTTTAGTTTCAATTTTTAATTTCTCTGCATTTCTTAGAAGTAGAAGTCGGGAACCCACACCACGCACGAAGTGTTTAAATCCGAGTAATTTGCCAGCTTATTTGAGTAGTCAATCATAGAAGACCCGTGGAATACAATCTACCCTAGCTTGTTAGCTTTGTTAGTTATTTGTTTGAACGTCCGAACAACGACCGGACGGCTCACCACCGGGCGGCTAATTAATCTTGGTAGCTAGAACGGATAGAGCGAACGTTCGCCGGTCTTAAACCTAAGGGTCAGGAGTTATGGTGGTGTCTTAGAATTGATTGAATGAGAATCGAAATCCGCTGATCTGTTGATTGCCAATGCTCTGGGGAACGAAGGGGGATTCAAAGTCTAAGTTCGTCTGTCATCTCTGTTTTAATCAACCAATTTCTATTTTGCTTTTAATTTCAATTTTTAATTTCTCTGCATTTCTTAGAAGTAGAAGTCGTGGAACCCACACCACGCACGAAGTGTTTAAATCCGAGTAATTTGCCAGCTTATTTGAGTAGTCAATCATAGAAGACCCGTGGAATACGATCTACCCTAGCTTGTTAGCTTTGTTAGTTATTTTTTGAACGTCCGAACAACGACCAGACGGCTCACCACCGGGCGGCTAATTAATCTTGGTAGCTAGAACGGATAGAGCGAACGTTCGCCGGTCTTAAACCTAAGGGTCAGGAGTTATGGTGGTGTCTTAGAATTGATTGAATGAGAATTGAAATCCGCTGATCTGTTGATTGCCTATGCTCTCGTGAACGAAGGGGGATTCAAAGTCTAATTTCGTCTGTCAATCTCTGTTTTCAACCCTAATTTCCAATCTGTTTTCAGTTTCAATTTTTAATTTCCCTACATTTCTTAGAATTAGAAGTCGTGGAACTCACACCACGCACGAAGTGTTTAACCTGAGTAATTTGCCAGCTTATTTGAGTAATCGATCATTAGAAGACCCGTGGAATACGATCTACCCTAGCTTTCCTAGCTTAGTAGTATTTGATTGAACCTACACAACGACGAGGTTCATCAAATATGAATTATTTAAAATGATACCCGGGGAGTCTATTGACAGTATGTACTTAGATTCAACGGGATAGTCAGCAAGCTTACAGTACTTGGCCGAACATACGGCAATGCCGAACTTGTTCGTAAAATTCTTCGATCGCTTCCTAATGAGTGGATGCCTAAGAAAACCACCATCGAAGAAGCCAAGGATCTGAACACTCTTAAGCTTGAAGACTTAGTAGGATCTCTCATTAATCATGAACTTGTGCTTAAAGTTAATAGAGAAGAGGAGGATCCTAAAAGGAAAAAGGGTATTGCTTTTCACGCCAGTCGCAAAAAGGAGTATTCTGATTCCGACACCGATGAAGATCTCATCAAAGAAATGGCCCTTATGATAATAAGTTCAAACGATTTCTCAAGTTTGAACTCGCTCAAAGAAGGGAAAAGGGAAACAGTAGGGATTATAACAAGAATACGTCTCAATCCAGAGACAAGTCTTCTGACAAGTCAAAGAAGGATGAACGTAGAGATTCTGACGAATCTCAAACTTGTTATCGGTGTGGAAAGGCTGGTCACTTCAAAGCAGAATGACCGAACATAAGACAAGGACGAGCCATGGCGGGCACGTGGAGTGAATCCGATTCTGAAAGCGATAGAGAAAGCCAAAGAGCCATGATGGCACACATCAAGACGGTCACTCCGATAACGAGGTGCAATCTTACTGGTCTGATTCTGAAGATTTTGATATTGTTAGTGCTTACGAAAAATTAGAATCAGAATACATGAAATTAAGAGTGAAATATAAAGATGCTAAGAAAGAGCTTAAAGGTCAACGCAATCTGATTGATGAGTTGACAAGTAAGCTTAATAGAGTAGAGAAATCAGAATGCTCTAAGCTAACCTTAAACCTAAGGTTGACCAAAGAGTAGTTGATCAATTAAAAAATGAAGTAGTTGATAAGACTATAAAGATGAGTAAACTTGAAGAGGAAAATGGTTGTCTTAAGATAAAGGTTGTAGAACTAGAGGAACAAATTGTCACGTTAGAAAAACTCGCTCCCCTAGGACCTAGACTTGAGAAAAGAAGATTTCCCAACTTTAGGCTTAAATCATCTAAGTCAAATGCTCATGAAAGACATTTAGTTCCACAAAGGAAGAATATAAGTCACCCCGATCATAGAAACAAGATCTGTTACTATTGTCATCGCTATGGTCACATTAGTTATTACTGTCATTATGCTAGTCGAAATTACTATGGCAACTTTAATAATTCCTTTCAGAAAAAAGAGTGTACCCAAGTATATCTAGGTACCTAAAATGACTAACCCCTGCTAATGTGCAGGAAAAGTTGGGAGCTGGTGCAAATGAATGGTATCTGGATAGTGGATGCTCCCACCACATGACTGGAAACATCAGATGTTTTCAGAGATCAAGTTTGAAAAAGGAGGATTAGTCACGTTTGGTGACAATAGTAAACCAAGGTTATTGGACATGGAACCATCGGTACACATCCTAAACCTACCTTTCATAATGTTCTTCTTGTTGTTGGTCTTAAGCATAATCTTCTTTCTATTAGTCAACTATGTGGTGACCTCAATAGAGTTGTCTTTGAACCTAAGTCTTGCCGTGTGGAAAGACTTAGTGATGGAGCACTCCTTTTTATGGGATCTAGGAAGAGTAATGTTTTATGATTGATCTTAATTGCATTAAGTGTTTCAATGAGACCTGCTTTACAACAGTCTCTAAGAATCTAGAAATGTTGTGGCATCGCAGACTAGGTCATGGTAGTTTAGGTAGACTCTCTAGACTAGCTAACCTTAATCTAGTCAAAGGCCTCCCTTCTATCAAAGATTCCAAAGACTTCTTCTGTAAAGCTTGCATTCTTGGCAAGCAAACCCGTTCTTCCTTCAAAAGCAAGACATTTCAATCCTCTGATAGAACACTGGCTCTGGTGCACATGGATTTGGTGGGTCCCTCCAACTCATGAGTCTTGGTGAAAAATACTACATCTTCGTACTCGTAGATGACTACTCTCGCTTCACTTGGGTCTTCTTTCTCACACATAAGGATGAAGCGTTAGAGAAGTTCAAGGCTTTTATGGAGATCCGCAACAATGAACAAAACTCCAAGCTGGCATGCATCAGATGTTATCATGGAGGAGAATTGGACTCAGAAGCCTTTGAAGAATTTTTGTACGCTCGTGGAATTCAACACACCTTTTCAGCTCCAAGAACTCCGCAACAAAATGGTGTCGTTGAAAGAAAGAATCGCTCTCTCATTGAACTAGCTCGAGCCATGTTGCATGATCATGGAGTCCCTAGACAATTCTGGGCTAAAGCAGTCTCAACTGCTTACTATGTTCTTAATCGACCCTCATTCACAAGAAGCTTCAAAAGACACCCTATGAGCTTTGGAAAAATAGGAAACCAAACCTCTCCTACTTTCGCCCTTTTGGTTGTCCGTGCTTTCTGCTTAACACCAAGGACAAACTAGGAAAGTTTGATGCTAGGTCCGATGAAGCTATCTTTATGGGTACTCTACAAGGAGCAAGGCATACAGAGTTTTCAACAAACGTTCTCACAAGATGGAGGAATCAACAAATGTAAAATTTGATGAGTATTCTCTTGACAAGGATAAGGAGTCAACGTACGAGAACTCTTCCACCGAGTTGAATATCTCTGACACATTTGGACTTCTTCAAGACAACACCTCCCCTGAGGAAACCTGTCCAAATGCACCTCCTTGTGCATCTCAAGACCCCAACACTCAAGACAAAGAAGATGATGTCGGTGAAGCCCAAGAAGAGGAAGAAGCTCTTGAAGAGGACTCTATGCCTCAGCCCCCACCTCACATTGCCAAACGACATCCTCGAGACCTCGTTATTGGAAACATTAATGAGAACTTAAGGACTCGATCAAAGTCTCTTGTTGGACCTGACCTCCATGCCTTCATTTCATTAATTGAAATGAAAAATCATAAGGTGGCTCTACAAGATGAACATTGGGTCGTTGCAATGCAAGAAGAACTTGCTCAATTCGAGCGTTCAAAAGTGTGGGATCTGGTTCCTCGACCATCACATCAATCAGTTATTGGAACTAAGTGGGTCTTCAGGAAAAAAATCCAATGATAAAGGAAATGTCACTCGGAACAAGGCATGACTTGTTGCTAAAGGATATAATCAAGAAGAAGGCATTGACTATGAAGAGCGTTTGCACCAGTTGCACTTTTGGAGGCAATTCGAATTCTTTGTGCATTTGCGTGGTATAGGAAATTCAAACTCTTTCAAATGGATGTGAAGAGTGCTTTCCTCAATGGATTCCTAAAAGAGGAAGTCTACGTCGAGCAACCTCCTGGATTTGAGGACTTCAAGAATCCTAACCACGTGTTCAAACTTAAGAAAGCTTTGTACGGAGTAAAACAAGCTCTTAGAGCTTGGTACGATCGTTTGACAAAATTTTTGTTGGATGAGAATTTCACTCGTGGTTTAGTCGACACAACACTCTTCAATTTTAATAGAGTTCTAAAGCGTCTATGCTTACTCCTTATCCATGGTATCTTTCTTCTTTTATCAAAAGCAGTAAGAATTCCTGCACTGTGAGTTTGTTATGTTTTACTTGAAATTGAGAAAGCTCTTTGATATTACAGTTCAAGCTATGAGAATAGTTATGGTTTGTCACTTAGTATTGTACACGATTTATAAGCTGAGATGGTATTATATTGATGCACACATTTGTTGTTTACAGAGATGATCAGAGGTTTGGGGCAGGATCGTGATGCTGAGGGAATTGCCAGCATGTCTTTTGCAGGATTTTGGTATCTAAGATGTAGTTTGTGAACTTGTGATAGCGTACGCAAGTCTTTTTCCGGATGTAGGGATCTAATATGAGGTCATGAACTTGTGATATGTACACAAGTCTTATGCAGGATTTTAGTTTCTAATTGTACGACTAAAAATATTTATGAAATATTGTTAACTTAGATTATATATATTAATTACTACCTATGAGTTTTGTATGCTTTCTAAAAGCCGCAATCTGCAGAGCATTCATCAAATCTGGTACGGTGACCAGAAAAATAGTCGCACAAAGTAAAACCAACGGCGACCACAGCAACCGACGCATAATGAAAAATCAACAATGACCAAACACTTAGTTGCCTAATGCTTAAACAACGGGGACCAATGATGTGGTCGCCTAATGCTTAACCAATAGTGACTAAGATTGTCGTCGCATAATCCTTAACCAACGGCGACCAAATAATTGGTCACCTAATGCTTCACCAACGGCGACCACAACCACCGTTGCCTAATGTTTAAGCAAATGCGACCAATAAAACAATCACCGAAGAGTTACCCAAGTGCGACGGTGTTTGTCTTTGGTCGCATTTTTTACTAAGCGACGCACTATCCACGACCAAGCTTGCGACGGAATTTTACCATCGCATTCAATCTACGGCGACCATTTATAGCTTTTCTGCGACGATTTTTCTGGTCGCTGAAACTCAATTTTCTTGTAGTGCTTTGATTTTATTAACCTAGTCCAAGTAAATCGACTATGATCATCAACAATGGTGAGAAAGTACTTATGACCACCCATAGAAGCAACTGAATAGGGACCCCATATATCCATGTGTACTAAATCAAAACAATTCTCAGCACGACTATGACTATGAGGAAATTGAACACGACTTTGCTTAGCCGAAGGACAAATCTGACAATGAAAATTCTTATTGACAGAACAACCAGCTAAATTCTGAGGTCTACTAGAAGAATGACCTAACCTGTAATGCCAGAGGTCAAAAAAAATTGTAGATGAGCTGACAGCCAAAGTGCATGGAGCTGGTTGACTGAGGAGATACAAGCCATTATGAAGGCTAGCTATACCAATCATCCGTGAAGTGATCAGATCCTGAAACACACATGACGAGATGAAAATATAGGCTTACAATGACTCTGTGAAGCAAGCTTGCTAATTGACAACAAATTGAAAGTGAATGAAGGAATTGCTAAAAACATTGTGAATGACAAAGAACTCAGATATCTTAGCTGAACCAACATAAGATACTGGAACTCTACTTCCATTAGGAAGAGTGACAAAGAAACCAGAGATGGTTTGTATTGAAAAAGCAAAGACACGGAGCAGACCACATGATCTGAAGCTCTGGAATCAACAACCCACACCCTACTATTGGTAAGAATATTCGGAATAACAGAGAGGGTTATACCTTAAGACTGTGATAGAGCAGCTATGTCATTGTTCGACTGATCCGGAGTGGAAGAGCTTGGTATATACGGAGCATCACTCTTGGATCCTTCAGCATGGCTAGTGGAAACACAGCTAACAAACGCAGGGGATGGCCCTAGCGCCTGTGATGCAGACCCATGCCCTTGAAACAAGGAGTACAAGGACTGGTACTGCTCGTGTGAAATTGTTACACCACCCGAGCCATCATTCTGTGCAGGAACAACTGATTCTGGCACTTGAACCGGAGCTTGAACAGCATTTACAGCCCCAACCTTCGCCCTTTTGATGTACCCTGGAGGGTACCCGATCTTCTTGTAGCACTTGTCTACCGTGTGGCCAATGAGACCACAGAAGGTGCAAGTAGGTCATTTCGTCCCTTGATTAAACCTGTTGAACTATTTTCCTGCTGCAAGCACATGGGATGATCCTGTATCGATCGTCGGACCAAGAAAAGATGACGCACCAGCATTGTTACCAGAAGGACGAAACCCAGAAACCCCTAACTCTTGCTCTTCTTGAGAAATCATTGAGAAGACTTGATTTATCGTTGGCAGCGGTTCTGTGCGGAAGATCTGAGAATGCACAGCAGCAAAGCCCAGATTCAATCCTCTCAGAAAACGGATGATCTGCTCGGACAAGAAATACCCTCTTACGCGAACTAGAGCATCGCAAGAACAACGTGGATTACAGACCCAAGTTGGTAGAGGCCTAAACATTGTGTACTCATCCCAGAGGCCCTTGAATCTTGTGTAGTAAGTAGAGATGGAGAGCGCTCCTTGCCGAAAATTACTAATTTGGTCATGGAGATCTTTAATTCTGACGAGATTAGATATGCTGAATCGCTCTTTGAGATCGGTCCACATGTCTCGAGTTGAATCGCTCTGATACCACTGTTAGGTGCTATTGAGCCTTCTCACCCCAAAAGCTAGCTCATGGGGTGAGGCTTTCCCTCACACTTATATAGTGCACTCTGCCCCTTCCACTTTCCGATGTGGGATTACCCAACAACCTCCCCTTCACACATCGGTCTCTCAGTAGGCATTACCCATCTACTGGCTGTGATCGGAACCCCCTCAGTCTCTCGGTAGGCATTACTCATCTATCGGCTTTGACTGGATCATAGGGAAGGTTGTTGTCAACCGGCCTCTGATACCATGTGAATTAGAAAGTAATGATATGGCAGAAAAGGTGCCTCTGTACTGAGGCCTATTATTAATATATATAAGAAAGTACAAAGGGTTAATTACAAAATGATACTAATACTTGTAAACCTAAACTATCTAATCTATAACAACTCACAATCTAGTCTGTTGAAACTAAGATTGCATAGCTTCATCCATCTTAACCGAACTAGTGTGGATTCGAGTCTGAACAACCGCCTTAGTCTATATTCAAAACCCCAATATGCTTTACTTGTTTACTTGTTCTTATTGCATTCTTATTTAATTTCATTCACAACCAATTCCAAACCAAACGACACATATCCCGATTAGCTTTAACACACATTTCTGAGTAATAGAAAAAGAAAGACCTTTGGGAAATAACGATCTCGCTGGAGCGATCTAGTGAGTAAAACTAGTGTGCATTAATTTGCGCACCAAGTTTTTGACGCCGTTGCCGGGGAACTTTTCTTTTTCTAGGAAAGGCATTGTGCGTTTAAACTTTTCATTCATTCTTATTATCATCTCTTACCTCCCACAGTTTTATACTACTTGGTATTCTTGTTTTTTGTGTTTCAGGCAAGATTACAGGTATGGAAGAGAGAAGAGCGAGTAAGCGTATAGCTGACAAGGGCATGATTTTCTACACTCATTTCGGCACTACTCATGTACCTCCTCCTGCAAAGACACCTAAGGCAAAGAAGACCCTTTTTGCATCCTCATCGACATCTTCACCTTCACCATCCACCATTTGCTACTACAGATCCTCCTACTCCACCTGAGGCGGAGAACATGGCAGAGAGGACGTTGAAAGATTATGATCGTCCGACCATTGATGGGATGACCTCTTGTAGTCAGATTCCCAACACGGGAACTAGGAATCTGCACATTCCCCCTCACATGATCAACATGATCCAAGCTAATGGGAACACGTTCTCTGGAGATATTAATGAGGACCCTAATGCTCATGTGAGGAATTTCATAAGGCTTGCTCACACCGTCTCCAACAACGAAGCAGATCATAGTGCCATCAAGCTTCAGCTATTTGCTTTCACTCTGAAGGGACAAGCAGATCAATGGCTGTATAATCATCCGGCTAATCATTTTACTACTTGGGATGCTCTGGCTAAAGCATTCCTTGAAGAGTTCTTCTCAACCTCTAGAACCGAGGGACTCAAGGCACATATAGCAGCCTTCACAAGTGGTTCGGAGGAGAACTTTTATGAAGCCTAGCAGAGATTCCAAGGACTTCTCCGAGCTTGTCCTCACCATGGATGGGATGATTACCGAAGTTTACTACTTTTCTGAGAGGCTTGGACTATGAGAAGAGGAAGGATTTCTCCTTGCAGTTGAAGTATGGACCTGATGACATGACCGCAGCTGCGACTTTAGCTGCTTGCAAGAGTTTTGCCATGAAGATCAAATCTCTGATGCACGCTAACCCTTTGAGGGTGGATGACAGGAATCTACGGCAAATGAAATTCTCTTACTGATGCCCAATACCTGGTTCATGTAGCTCCTGTACCGGTGGACAATTTTAGGAGGTCGTTAGGTTCTCCAATAGCTTGACCATAGGATTGGAGGGACCTAATCTCTTTGCATGATCGTGTGGCATTTCATTGTTCTTGTTCGTTCTTGATTATTTGCAAATTAGCTTGACCATAGGAGCTTGTAGGTTTGATAGAATAGAATCTCTGCGGCCTGACCATGGTGTAGAGATTACAAAAGGAAATGTCGAGTCATCAAGTCTGTTAAAACTGAGATTGCATTACTTCATCCATCTTAACCGAACTAGCGTGGATTCGAGTCTGAACAACTGCCTTAGTCTATCTTCAAAACCCCAATTTGCTTTGTTTGCTTGCTTAATTTAATTATTTTCTTAGTTTCATTAGTTCATAAACCAAATTCAACCAAACGACAAATCCCCCGAATAGCTTATTCAACAACTGTTGAGTAATAGAAAAAGAGAGACCCTTGGAAATAACGATCTCGCTAGAGCGATCTAGTGAGTAAAACTAGTGTGCATTAATTTGCGCATCAGACACCTCGTTGCTGACTAGAAATTCCATCAACTTAAAACTAGTAATAAAAAATGATAATATAATCAAACTTCAGTGACTGATTGGGTAATTTGGATATCTCCTCTTTATATCCACTTCTAATATGGTTTCTCTTTCGCCACCATCTCCAACCAGCTCGTCGTCGATCCTGTTCACTATACAATTCTACACCACGAATCTCGTCATCTCCCACCTCTCTCCTCTTCCTTGTTCCGTCACCGCGCTGTCACGGGTCAAAAGAATTTCAAAATCCTAGATCACTGCCACTATGTCACCAATTATCATATCTGTCAATCCAAAGATCTTGTATCCGCGGTAGAATTGGCGGTGCGCTAGAGCGTAGAGAACGGAGTTTCTACCTTCAATTGTGCAGTTGTAGAACACCGATCTATCCACTTAGACCATAATCGCCACCGCCGTAACGATGATGGTGGCATGGGATTTTAAATTTCCCTCTGATCTCGCCCTTTTCTGAATCGACATCTACTTGAAGACAAATTCATCCCCAAGCACCACCACCGTTGCTGTCTCGTACTCTATAATGTCATATTTCATCGATCTGGTAAGCCACAACGGTGCTCAACCGATCTATACCGTGTGGAAATTCTCTAGCAAGGTTAACAAATTCGATTGGAGGTCAAAAGCGCATGAAAAGAGTCAGATCATCAACTGCCAAATCCATGAGTTCGTAGCAGCTTTGGAGGGCGGTGACATTGGATTGCTCATTTTTTAACGTTACGGTGGTGGCTTGCTGAGTGCTACTATATATCGTCTCTATTTTACTTTGCAATCCGTATTTTTTTCAAAAAGGATCATTATACCCTTATTGTATTTTTACTTCATACAGTCCATGTTTTACTTTGTGTAGTCTGTTTTTGCTTTGCGTAGTCCAAGTTTTACTTTCCGCAACCCATTTTTACTTTGCGCAATCCGTTTTTACTTCGTGCAGTCTAGATTTACTAACGTAGTACATATTTGAATAAAATTAATTATTGATGGGCCCTGGCCCAAGAGTCCTCTGACCCACCAGGCCAGACGTCGTGGCCCACACCGGGGGCCATCCGCCCACTATGGGAGATCTACCTCTAGAGTCACATCGGCGTCAGGGCACCACGCCCTAACACCACTCCACCAACCGCCTCATGTCAAATCAATGACACGTCGCTGTCAGAATAGGGACAACCCCCCCTAACAGCGGCTATGCAACTGATGGGATGGGGTCCATCACTACAAGAAAATTGCATTTTAACATCAATTTTCTAACGGCGGACAAAAAAGTGCTGTTAGAATAAAAGTCTAACGGCGGATTTTTTAAAAATCCGCTGTTAAATAACAGCGGAAAAAAAGTGCTGTTAGAAATCCGCTGTTAGCCGTTTAATTCAAGGGGCGCCAAAATATCTCGCCTTAGCTGGAAATCAAAATTTTTGGGGGGAAACCTAGCGGCGGATTTAACCGCTGTTAGGTAATCCGTGTTAGGTTTTTGCTGATGTGGCGATCCGTGTGCCCATCCCTAGCCAATGACTTGTGGGCAATCCTTATTTCCTTCTTTTCCAGATCCAAAAGAATCCCTCTTCTTCTTCTTTCCCCACTACAAAAAAGACAACTATTAGTGACCATATTTTAGCTATGAATGCCTTAAGTCGTCACTAAAGTTTTGTTTTTGACACGAAAAACAGGTCCTCGTAAATGTTTTGTCAAATGGCTCTTTATTTGTGACTCGTATGAAAACAAATCCCTTTTCTTTCACACTCCTCTAGTGCTCACAGAAATCGAATCGGAAGAAAAATTAACCATGTCAGTCTCCTCCTCACTTCATCCTTCTCTTATCTCTCTTTATCCTCTCAACTTTCTCAGAAACCAAATACCCTCGTTCTTCCCTCACCAACAAGTCCTGCTCCCTCTTACACTCCCGCAAACACCTCACCTTGAGGTTCTTCGCCGCCGTCTCCTCACCGCTGGAGCCTCTTAAGGAGCTTGTGAAATCCAAGCTCCCTGGTGGATTCACCACACAAACTTTCATCGGTACCGGTGGCCGAAGTGCTCCATCGCTCGTGTCGTTCCCAAGGAAGGCTTCGTCCAAGTCATCATCAACTACTGCGATGCCAAGGTCAGTGCTGCATCTTCTTGATATCATAATCACCTCCCTCATCCTCTCACAAGTCTTGAATTTCTCAGAATTTCAGTCGCTAGGTTTTGATTTGGTGTGGTTGTTTTGATTTAGGGGTATTAATTCTTCCAATTGGGTATCTCTGTTCTTCTAGGGTTGAATTAGGCACCATTTGCTTGACATCTTTTCTAGGGTTTAATTCTTTCAATTGGGTATCTCAATTCTTCTTAGTTGAATTAACCTAGTTTCTGATTTGGTTTCAGGGTTTCACTAGGATTCCTTTACACGATGTTTCAAGTCGAATCCCCCTAGCCAAGGAACTAGAATTTGTACCTATTCCCACAAGTTTTGATTTCTCTTCCCTATCAAGTTTCGATTGATTCATTCATTATTCTACAGTTTATCAATTGAATGAAACAGCTGCTATATAAGAACTGATGCATCTTTGGAGAATCGAGACTGGAGGTAATTCATTGCAGGATTTGACCTAAGTAGTTAGTCTGCTTTAGGTATGCAGATTTTCTTAGCTTACTGTGCTTTGTTCTTCTTTCAAATTCATCAATTTCAATCGCATATGAGCTTTATATTGGTATATGTTACTTGATGGTAAGATCTTGTATTTTGGAATTGCACCATTTGGGATGCAGTTACTAGCAATAGGCAGTTTACATTTGAAGGTCATGAAGCACTTGTTTATTCTGTGCGTCCACACCACAAAGAAAAATATTCAGGTAATGTCTAGTAACCAAAGTTTAGCATGTGATTGATTATGTTAGTCATTGAGATTGACTTGTCCTATTTAAATATCTTGTGGTTGTTGTGTTCTTTTTTGTACGATTCATTGAAATTGACTTGTTATATATATGACCATTACAAAAGCCAACCAGTGTTGATAGCCTATTTGCATTCTTTTACTGCTTCTTCTTGCATGAATTGTGGGGTTGATGGCCACAACATCATTTAACACCTCAATGGAATAACATCTAATTGTATCAATTTACTAGCATGATGTTCATCTTTTGCATACTCCCAGGATTGAAGGTGAGATTCTGCAGTCCTTCAACTTGAAGGTCTTTAGCTTTGCTCAGCTCATGAGTTCTACGAGGAACTTCGGACCATATAGCGTGCTTGGGAAGGTTGTTTTGGTTCGGTTTTTAAAAGGTGGATCAATGAGAATTCATTAGCAGCTAGCAAGCCAGTAACTGACATTATCATTGCTGTCAAGATACTGAATCAAGATGAGTGGCAGAGCCACAAGGAATGGCTGGTAAGAAGAAATGTTTGTTCCTCCCCTACTTAATCTATACACAACTTTTTAGCTATGGTTCGAGAATCTGATCGTCTGTTGCCATGTTTTGATTCAAACATGCGGAAATAAATTTTCTTGGGCAGTTACATCATCCAAACCTGGTCAATCCGTTGGGCTACTGCTTGGAGGATGGCCATCGTCTTCTGGTTTACGAGTTCATGTCTCGTGGTAGTTTGGAGAATCATTTATTCAGGAGTGAGTTTGATTGAACTCTGAATACTTTAAGTTTCAAAGTAATAGCAGCCTTTCCGACCGCCAAACTAAGCTTCTGTGTTTTTGGTATTGAAGCAAAAGGTTCTCGACACAGTACGTAGAATCTTAATCTTGATATTCTTTCCGGTCCTGCTAATATTCAGATCATTTAAAAACTGACTCATTTTGTTTCACCATAATCTTCATAACTATTATGCAAACCTTTCTGATTTCGGGTTAGCAAGGGATGGTCCAACTGGTGATAAAAGCCATGTCTCAACTAGAGTTATGGGAACTTATGGATATGCAGTCGTAGATCTGAGAATCTAGCCACAGGTAACTAACAAACTCTCTTATGTGTTATTAATACCAACCTTAAACTGGCTTCCTTGTTTCTGAAGGCCATGCTAAGTTGACTCAATGGTCTTTAATGGCAGGTCATTTGACGGCAAAGAGTGACATCTACAGCTTCAAAGTTGTCCTACCGAAAATGCTCTCTGGCCGCAGAGCCATAGACAAAACATGAGCATGTAGTGTTGTATTGTATCATGTAGTGTTTCAGTAAAAAAAAGTATCATGTAGTGTTAATATTGAGTAGATCGTGAATATGTCCTATTCTTGTTTTGATTAGTGTAACGAATAATGAATGTTTGTTTATTTATAATTATGAAGAAGACTTTCTTTTTTGTGTTTATTTATTATTTCAATTCATAATTCATTCGAAATTAGAAATTGGAATTCATAATTAATTCAGCTAAACAACATTTGTCTAAAAGGGGTTTTAACTAGTAGTTATGTTGTAGTTTATGCGGTTCGTCACAAATAGCATTACGTAAAATGTGATATGACGAAATAAAATTGGTCATTAAGAAACTATCAACGACGAATTTAGGTCGTATTGGTCATGTTTTTTTGATGACATTAAAAAATATATATCGACTAATTATGTTTGTCATAAATAACTTATAGCGATGACTGGTCATAAATACATTATTTGTGGGGAGGCTTTTTGCGACGACGTCTGACGACTGTGTGTCGTCACAAAAAACTATTAGTGACGACATTGGCTATTAGTGACGTATTTTGTTTGTCACTATTAACATACTTTTTTGTAGTGGGCCCCAAAAATAAATCCCCTCTTCTTCCTTCTTTCCCCAAAAACAAATCCCTCTTCTTCCTTCTTTCCCCAAAAACAAATCCCTTCTTCTTCCTTCTTTCAACTCCTCCTCCGCCTCTGATGAATCCACTCAGACTCCGGCCAGCAGCGGTGGCAGAAGAAGAACATGTGTCGAAAAGGTTATTCATCTCCATTTAATTTTTGGTTTTGGTTGAATCTAGAGTTTTGATATGAGATTAGGGGTTTAAATTTTATGTTTGATTGCAGGTACTATGTTGAAGAAAGAAGAAGAAGAAAAGGAAGAAAGAAGAAGAAGAAAGAGAAGAAGAAGCTGGGAAGAGGGGGAAAGAAGCGGAAGGAGAGAGAGAGAAGAAGAAGAAGAAAAAGGAGAAGATCGGAGGAAGAAGCAGAAGAAGAAAGAGAAGATTGGAGGAAGAAGAAGAAGAAGAAGATCGGAGGAGGAAGAAGAAAAGATCGGAAGAAGAAGAAGCAGAACTGCTATGCAGGTTTCTGCATTTTTTAAAATCTGATCGGAATTCTAACGGCGGATTTTAAGTGCGTTAGAAATAACCGCTGTTAGGTTTAACGGCGGTCAGAATATCCGCTGTTAGCTCACCTTACGTTAGTCAACCTAACAGCGGATATGCAACCGCCGTTAGGATTTCTAACAGCGGCCTATCCGCTGTTAGAATCACTAAAAAACCGTTGTTAGGATGTCATTTTCTTGTAGTGCATCCAAGGCCCGTATTCCACCAAGATGATGACACGTGGAACAACAACTCTGGCCTTAAAAGCTGTATAAATAGGAAGTCCCCCACACAATGGATGACAAGACACACATAGACCATACGTCTGATACTGCACGCGCCTACACTGCACGCTATAGGCTGTGGTCATCCAACCTATTGTGGGGTGTACGCCCCGATACTACTCTGTTACCCATATCTCTCTTCATACCATATTCACATACGCCTTCGCTTACCCTAACGTCATTCCCTCACCTTGCAAGGACCACCCGTTCGTGAACAAGGTGCCACAAGGACGTACTAGTTCAACCCATCTCTGTTGAACCTCTTTATTGACATGTCCTAGCAAATGGATCAATTATTTTTATTGTTTTGAAAGTAAAATAAAATACATATTCAAAACTACGACACATTTCCTATCTAAAATTAATATTCTATAAAATAAAATAATTGTATTTTTCACAAAAAAATTAAGGTTTATAGTTATTCAAGTAATTATAATCTGGACTGCGCTAAAATTTGGACTACGCGAAGTAAAACCTGTCCTGCACGAAGTAAAACTTTGTCTGCCCGAAGTAAAATATGGACTGCGCGAAGTAAAAATGGATTGCGAAGTAAAATACGGACTGAACAAATTAATAAGTGTATATTGGTCAGTTTTTTAAAAAATATGGACCGCATGAAGTCAAACATGTACGTATATGGCAAATCGCTTTAATTATTATGAATCATGTTATATCTTGGATCTTGCGTTGGTGTTTTGTTTAACATACTGTTGTTTAAGTACGTGTATCAGTAAGTATATAAATTATAGAGTACTAGAGGTGGGCCACATATAAGAATTACGTATTATGATATTATCCCAGGAAATGTTACTTTGCCCTCCTCTACTTTGTCAAGTTAACAAACAGTTCCCTATACTATGAAATGATCAATTTACCCCCTTCTAGTATAGTCAACCTAGCAAACAACCCCTTCCATCCAAAATTCCTTTAAGTGATCACCAATATGACTCATCCATAATTAATGATAGTACATTGTCACATCATCGACCTTCATCCATCTCAACTAAAATAAACAATTACACTAGTAATCCTTCCAAGAAGACAGAAATGATTGACACTGGCCGGATCGACAATTACATTAGAAAATCATCTCCCAAGGTAAGCACCTGCAACTTGCTGCAGGATAATATCTACGGTGGAGTAAACGGCAGTACAGCCATGAGGAGGACGAAGACAAAACAATTAGACCATCTTCAATAAGGAGGGTTAAATTGCTAAATTGTCAAATTTATCTTAAAAATGTACTTCAATAGCAAGTGCCAAATTGCCAAATTGCTAAAATTGAATGATTTGGGTGCCAAATTTATATGGGCAAAGTGTCAAAGTGCTACTTTTCATTGAATGATCTGGACCCACACAAACCCACTCACCAATTAGTGGAGGTTGAGGTGGCTTCCACCCAATGGCCACAGTTGTCATATTAAAAATTTAAGAAAATTAAATGTTGCACCTAGAAATGAAAAAGCAAAGGATTTATTTTAATCCCAACACACCAATAGCTAGTTGTAATTTTTTTATTCACTTAATTCGATTGTTTATATATACTATATTTCATTCATACACAATTGGTACCTTTCACAACACTACTTCTTCTACTTCTAAAAATCTCTCATCAAATTCTTAAACAATGACAAGTCGAGGGCAAAATTGGACTAGAGCTTGAAGCCTTAGCCAAAGCTTATGTCAAAGTGTCTAAGGATGAGATCGTCTGCAACAACCAACCCGGGCGTGAAAACTCATTCTTTCAAGCACGTGAAGAATCTATGACCACTTGACCAAATAATTAATTTGCTATCATTGATCATAGTTAACAGAGGAAAAATGACTTCAAATTTTAAAAAAATTACATTGAAATGTTCATAATAATATTTACATATAAATAATGAACAAATTATAGAAAAAAGATAACAAAATCAACAATATATAAATACTAATGAAAAATTTAAAGTGCAGTCTTATATATAAGACTGTATCTATTGGAGCAAAACACATTTTCGGAGTCTTTTAAATTGCACTTTGGCAATTTGAGATAGCAGTTTGACACTTGTTATTGAAGATGGTCTTATTGATTCATTTAAATTTAAAACTGAAAGTTAACAGAGTTAACAAAATTTTGATAAATAATTTTTTAGTTAATAGATGATCATATGATGTAATTGAGTTTAAATTGGGACTATGAATGATATTTTTGTTAATTAATTTTCAGAACTAATCACATGTTGCCACGTGTCAGCGTCACCGGAGTGTTCTCCTCGTATATATTTATTTATCCGGTAGTTTTAAATTTTATACATTAAAAATGGTGTGGTGTGGTATAAAAGTGCAACATTAAAACTGTAAGCTTGACCATCTAAGCTCTGTATCAGCAAAAACCAGAGGAAGAGTTAGCGGCAGATGATGATGCCAGGATTTGGAAATGCCATAGCCTCCCAACAGCTTTCACTAAGTACTTCCGACACAGAAACTCATCCGCATACATCTTCTCTACCCTTCTATTCACATCGTGCAAAAACACGTCAGTCGTCGTCACCCCCTCTCCCCTCCATCCACGCGCCATCATCGCCGCCGTGTATATCGCGCCATTCTCCCCGGAACCTCTGGGAAGTACCCTCTCGGCGCGTCTATCATAATCACGTCCCATTCATTCTCGTACACCTCCTCTGGCAACGCGCTCAATGCCAGCTTACACTTCGTGTTTCCTCTAAGACTAGCCGCTTGGGGAAACAAGCAGCTCGGCTCGCTCTTGTAAGTGGAGAGGAGCCTGTTCGCCTGGCGGAGGCGCGTGGCGTACCTGACGATACGGGCGCGTAACGTTGGGAATTGGCGGAGGATGGAGTGGACCCACCTGGGGTCTTCCTCAAGGAATAGTGTGGTTCCACGTGGATTGAGTGAGGTCCACATCAGCGAGTCGTATTCGAGTCCGAGAACCAGAGAAGGCGGAGGAGACGGTTATCTCCGCCAAGGTTTGCTGAGGTACGATTCTGGAGGTGGCGTAGTGGAGTATTGCTTGAGCTGCGTGGAAGTGGGATCTTCGCCGCCTCTTTCGACGGCAACATCAGTCATATCGCCTCCACAGCTGAAGGAGTTGCCTGTGGCGATGGAATAGACGATTAGGAGGGTTCCGGCGGCGGCCAAGATGCCGACGAGGAATTTGGGCTTTTCGCGACTACCAATCTTGACCTTTGCCATGGAAATCGGAGGATTAGTTTGGACATTGGGTCGAAAAGTAATGGAATATTAATGGCCTAGAAGATAATTAATTAATGAAAAAGGAAAATGAAGATGGAGACGGAATTAATGAAGAAGATGGGAAGCATTTGTTAGTATAAAAGGGAAGGAAACACTACAAAAATCCGCTTGTTTAGCGTCGGTCAGAAACGCTGGATAGCGTCGGTTGCTGACCGACGCTAAAGGATTTAGCGTCGCTCAAAAAAAGCGACGCCAAATCTACC
Source organism: Linum lewisii (assembly GCA_034768395.1). Lineage (NCBI taxonomy): Eukaryota > Viridiplantae > Streptophyta > Magnoliopsida > Malpighiales > Linaceae > Linum > Linum lewisii. Next base: position 44,768,699 of record CM068300.1, read on the forward strand.
GACGCTAATGCGCGGTCGCTAAATCCGTATAACGAGCGACGCTAAATCCTTGACCGAATGGGTCGCTGACCAAGCCAATTTTTTTTTGTTTTTTTTTTTTATTCGTTTTTTATTTTCATTTTCTATTTTGTCACTCCATTTCTATTAATGTCCAATCAGTCACTCCATTTTCCATTTATACAATTTGGTCACTTAAATTTATTAGGTCACCCTTTTGGTCACTACCTGTCCAATCAGTCAATCCTTGACCGATCAACGTGATGATGGTGGTGGCGGCGGCAATGATGATGGCGACGGCGGCGGCGGCAACGATGATGGCGACGGCGGCGGCGGCAACGATGACGGCGATGGATGACTGGAAACAGATGGCTGGGGAGAAATACAGAAAATGAGAAGAAGAGGAGAAGAAGAGGAAGAGGAGAAGAAGAGTGAAGGAGAAGAGGAAGGCTGGATCTGGAGATCTGAAAAGGAAGAAGAGGAAGAGGAAGAAGAAAGTGGAGGGGGAAGAAGAAAGGAAGAAGAAGAAAGATGGAGGAGATCTGGAAAAGGAAGAAGAAAAAGAGGAAGAAGAAGAAAGAGGAAGAAGAAGGTGGAGGAGGAAGAAGAAAGGAAGAAGAAGAAAGATGGAGGAGATCTGGAAAAGGAAGAAGAAGAAGAGAAAGAAGAAGAAGAATTTAATAAAAAGTTTCAGAAAAAGAGAAGAGGAAGAAGAAGAAGGCTGGAAGAGGAAGAAGAAGAAAGATGGAGGAGAGAGATGCGATTAGGGTTAGGGTGGCGGCTTAAATATATATGTGTTTTAGCGTCGGTCGCCGACCGACGCTAAAACATGTTCGGTAACCGACGCCAAAGCTGGTTGGCTTCGTTTCTGACCCAAAATCAAATTTAGCGTCGATTTTGGTCAGAATTTAGCGTCGGTCGGCTTTCGACCGACGCTAAACCCTCGGTCAAACGCGAGTCAAGGGTTTAGCGTCGGTTCCTAACTGACCGACGCTAAATACTTCCCCTCCGAGCGACGCTAAAGGCCTTTTTTTTGTAGTGGAAGGGAAAGGGAGGATGATGGAACTTGGCAATCTGGTTCTGGTGGGTGGTTACGATTCATTTGGTTTTTCTAATTTGAGAGAAAGATGTGTTACATCTGCAGCAGACATTATTACAATTTTAATTTTTTTTGCCTAAGACAACTCCCGCAGGAGAAAGGAGTCAACCATACAAACAAAGAAATTAAGTACACACCCAAGCCGAAAGGATAACCACACCTTGGCTTGGGAGGTAACTGAGCGCTTGGCGAGCCACATAGTGGGCTGCCATATTTGATTGACGAGGAACCGACTGCAATCTAATCTGGGGAAGACCCTCCAAGAACTGCAAAATGTCAGCAACAATGGAACCTCCTTCTCGAGCAAACACTAACGCTTGTCAATAGCTTGCTTAACTTGAGTAGCATCTCCTTCAATATCCACCTCCCTCCAACCCATGGAGCGGCAAAGAGCACAAGCATCCCTAACAGCCAACAATTCCAAAATAACAGGCGTACAAATACCAGGATAGGAGATACCTGACGCGAAAACCTGGCCACCAGAAGAGTCACGGACCACCAATCCAACCGCACACCCGAACCCAAAGCTACGGCACCGTCCACATTGATCTTCAAGCAAGGGTAGTGCGGCGCCTGCCAAGAAGAGACACGCGAGACAGGAGTGTTTGATGGAGGTGTCTGCACGGGAAGGAAACGAAGCTTGTCTTGGTCGAGGAGAAATGTCGTTGAAGAGCCGCCATTGAGTACTGAACCCTTTCGAAGACTACCCAGTTTCGAGATTTCCACAGACGCCACCACGCCAGCACCCACAATTCTACTTCTAAGGGTCTAGATTGGATGATGTACCTCCAGACTAGAGCAGGGTGGGTGTGAGGAATGCACCCCAGATCAAGCCTTAAGCAGGCGAAAAATCGTCTAGCCACTGAGCAGGAAAATAGGATATGTTCCACGGTTTCCGGCAATTGTAAACACACAGGACATAAAGGGTCCAAATCCATATCACGAGCATTTAAGCCTTCTATAGTCGAAGGATTCTGTGACAAAGTCTCCAAAGAAAGAAACAAAGCTTAGGTTGAATGCGAAGAGACCAAATTGATCTCCATAAAATAGCATCAGTTGGAGCGGCTAGCGAAGGAGGAATTTTCTTTTTCTTCCTAGATCGACAAGCAAATTCATACCCAGACGAAGTGGAGTATTGTCCAATGGGGGAGAAGAACCATATTGGTTTATCCGTGAGCATGGAGTGAGGAATCGGGATGCTCTCAATTGCTTTAATCTAGTCTGTCTCAAACAATTCTCGCAAGCGTATTCTATCCCAATTCCCGTTCCGGAATAGACTAGAGATCCGAGTTTGTCTTAATTCCAAAACTGGAATCCTGGGATTAGGGTAAGATGGCCCAAGTGGGCTTGGGACCCAAGGACGTTCAAGAACATGCAGTTGAGAATTTAAACCAATTTGCCACAACAACCTAGGGAGGAGAAGGTCTCTACCGTGAAGAATGCTCTGCCAGCCCCAAGACGGATGAGACCGTTTTGTGGCGTTTAGAAAATTACTAGAAGGGAAATATCGCCCCTTCAAAACCCTTGATAATAAAAGGTCTGGCTGATTTAGAATTCGCCAGCTTTGTTTAGCTAACGGGCTTGGTTAAAAGACTGAAAGTCCCGGAAGCCCAAGCCCCCTTCATCCTGAGGAGTACACAATTTCATCCAACTCCTCCATTTTATTTTCTTTTGATCTCCTACTTCCCCCCACCAGAATTTACTCATCAAAGAGTCAAGGGAAGAGCACACCGTACTAGAAACTGATAGCAGGACATGATATGAACCGGGAGTCCCGAAATCACCGATGTCAGAAGCGTATGAACCCCTGCTGGGGAGAGACTCTGTCTCTTCCAGCTATGTAATCTAATGGTAATTTTATCCTCTAGGAAACGAAAGGTCTCCTTTTTAGACTTCATGACCACACACGGAGCTCCTAGATAATTTTGAGATGTATTGAGAGATTTATTCGCAAATACCTCGAGTACTCCAACCGAAGATTTCTCGGGACATTCTTACTGAATAAAATCGAAGATTTGGAGAATTTTATCTGTTGACCACTTAGAAATTGGTATCTAGTGAACAACGCCCGTAGGTAAACCAAGGATGGTCGAGTTGCTTTAAGGAAGAGCATGGTGTCATCAGTAAACATTAGGTGAGTTACCATCGGGCAATGACTATTTAGCTTAATCCCAAAGATTTGTTTATGGATAACCGCCAACTGGATTAAATGAGACAACCCCTCCGTGCAAATGACGAAGAGAAGAGGCGATAGGGGGTCTCCTTGACGTAACCCCCTAGAAGGCGCAAAGTACCCATGAGGATTCCCATTTAAAAGGACTTCCATTGTAGCCGAAGAGATGCACGAGTGAACTAAATGGATCCAATCATGGCGAAAACCTAAAATATGAAGTAGAGGGAAAAGAAAGTCCAGTCCACCCGGTCATATGCCTTTTCCATGTCAACC